>NW_020769309.1:35946473-35973136 GCF_900518735.1 Pseudonaja textilis | reverse complement strand
ATCTATCTATCTATCTATCTATCTATCTATCTATCTATCTATCTATCACTATCGACCTTGTTTTTCTGTTCCACTTGCCAGCTAGCAGAATGGATTCATTCCTGCCTGTACAATTACAAATAATCTATGTTGTCTTTCTGAGCTTCTGCTGTAAGCAAGTTCTGAATATGGGTTAGTGTCTGGAGAATCAAGATTTATTACCATGCCTGGCATGAAGTCTAGCACATTAGAATTTTCTACACATTTATGGCTTCTCTGAGGTACTTCCACCTTGAAAATCAGATCTTTCATACATCAGCCAGTGCTCATTCATCAGGGCTTAATTACTTTCTTGAAAAGGTATTTCAGATTTATAATTAAGAACACAAAGTAAAATCTCTCTATGAAAAGTGGATGCATGATAGACTGTAGATATTTCATGTGGCTACATTTTTAAACAAATGGACCTAATCAATCTGCAGTTGCGTAATTCCTATAGGACTTGGTATATATTTATCCCCCAAACTGGAAAAATGTCTGAAATTTGAGTTCAGAATATCATATGCCTTTGAACATAAATGGATTAGAGAAAAATGTGAACAAAAATAATGTAGAAATAAAGCTGTATATGAGAACACTCTTTAAGATGCTGCCAAAATTTGACTTCAAAAACCAATAACTGAATATATTGATAAATAACACAGATTGTATAAAGGCTCACATTTAGTAATTTATAGAAGAGAAAATTTTTTGCGAGCAATTACAAACAAGCTAACATTCCCTTAAATTATAATTTCACAACAAATGTCTTCATTTTTAATTTTTTAACCTTTTATCTGCCTGGAATATTTGAAAATACTGCCATAGATAAATCAATACTCTTAGACTTGAACTGATTCTTTTTTAAACTAGAGCATAAAACTGTACTTTATTCAAATAAGCAGAAAGGATAGTGAGATATTTCAAAATCAGTGATGTTTCTCATCTGAGCAAAGATAAAAATAATAATTAGATTTTATAGAAAGTAATTCAGTAGTCTTTTGACATGCAGGATTTCCTCTCTATTTTTCCCCATTTTCTCCCAACTTATCTTCACTTTCTAATACACAAATCTAATATACAGAAATAGACAAATCTAATATACACAAATCTAATATTTATTCATTTTCAATCCAAATTGCAGCATTTTTTAAAAGCACACAGGGTTCTCAAACAAATATACATCTTCTAAAAATACAGTTTGCATTAACTATTTGCTTTTATAAAATTATCAGCTAGAATAAACTGTAATTTTTTTAAAAAAAATGAAATGTAAAATTTTGCTCTTATGTCAAAAACTTGAAAAAAATGAAAAGTCTTTACAGTGTAAAGTTCTTGAAATACACAACACAGAGTCACATTGCATTTGCCACAACATTTGAAAGAGAAAAGTGAGGGCAGATTGACAACAAGTGTAACAATTGCTAAAAGGGGGATTGGTTTCTTAGATGTTGACCTTTAAAGCTATACACAGTGTAAAAACTGCCTTCTTGCCCTGAATTCTATTATCTCATTAGGTTAAATGTAATTTAAAGAAGTGCAATTTCTCTAAGTAGCACTCAATGCCAAAAGTAAACCAATATATATTTTTTTAATTTCAGAAATTCCATCTTCACTGAAAAAAAAGTTCTCTTGGAGTAACGGATTCTACACCATAACAAAGTTCTGTTGGAGTAACTGATTCTGCACCACAGCATAACGTTTTGGCTGAAGATAACAAAATATCCTGCCTTCCTTGTTCTTCTGCCTACTGGGAACATCTAGAGTCAGAGATGTAGCACTGTAAATTAATCTTCCCAGCATTACACAGGGCATCTGTAACTCAATTCCCTTGCATGCTTCAAATCTAATATGTCCAATTTCTGAAAGATAAGAAACAAGAATGATATGGTTAATCAGTCCCATATTTCTCACTGGAGGTCAGATTCGGGAACATAACATTATACTATGGAAGACAAAATAATAAGGCAGGGCAAAAATAATAATGGTGGTATTAAGAACAATAATTGAAGAATTACAGAGGGGAAAAAAACCAAGAAGAATGATTCTGCCAGATTCTCCCTGGAGAACCAGAATGTTTGACATTACTCAAAAAGTGTTATAATAAATAGTATCAATGTGTATCGGTTCATAACTCATCACTCATTGTTGCATCAGTTTCTGTTCTATCATCTGAACTGATACATGACTAATGTGGGATAATTCCTATTCTGAATGCAAATAATAATAAAAACATGCCATTAATCCAGCAGGGAGGAAATTTGGTTGGGAATCCATAGTTGAATGATGGCTAGACAAATGCAAAATTCATCCAACATTTGAACGTGCATTTCCAATTTTAAAATTAGTAATGACTCCAAGTGATGCTTTATTAACCAAACAAGGTAGCTGAGATTATTCCATTTTCTATGAATTTGTAGTTAACATGGTACATTCACAATAAGTAAGATAGCACTAGTCAGTAGAACTTGTCCACACAGCTCAGATCTCCCAGTACTGATATAGCTTCCCAAGCATCACGTGGATTTGCTGCAATTAAAGGTTTGTCAAAATAATGAAATAGGATGTAACAAGTCCATTTCACGCATGAGACATCACTGTGTATCAAGATGCAATGACACACAATCGTTTGCTTGTTCCTGTGGCCTATGGATGAATTAGCAATTTGCGCAAAAAACCTTAATATATGCAGTGTTATCACCATACAAATGTCACCATAAAGTGCTTAACTTCCTAATGTTGATACAAATGTAAACACTGCTGTATTTGCATGATTATAACATAATAAATATAGTATGTAGTCATTCTTCCCCAACTCCTGCTATGGATACTCATACAGTCAATATGACTTCTATGAATGAAGACAAATATACATGTCCCAGGATAATGTTACAGGATCCAATCTGGGTCGATCACCAGGAACAGATATTTAGTCTTCTGAGCTTCCAGATTTGTGCTGGAGCCCATTCTCAGGAAAAGTCAACATAATGGCCAAAGTAGTGCAATCGAAGCTGGATCTGTATCACATGTGCATCAACAAACACCATCCTGACTTTTTTAAAATCTTGCCCTGCAAACTAGCCTATCAATTTAATACATTGTGTTGACCCAGGGTGGGATACAAAATAAACACAGTCACAAAAAACAGGTGAAGCCCCTTTTATTCCTTCACTTTGCTTCCAAGCTCCAAATCTTTTTGACTGGAGACAAAAAACTCACACACAAGCAGTTACAAGAAGCAGGAAATTATAAAGAGTAAAAAAACAACACAAACCAGGCAAGGCAAGGGCTTGAAGATGTCCACAGATATCAGAACACACACTGGGAAGGACACCAAACTCAGAGAGGAATAATAAACTAGAGATATTTCCACGCTTTATTTCCAGCACTTGCCCGCAGGCACATCTGTCCTCTTATCCAGTTGTCACAGCTGCAGCCTATGAAGAGGATCAAGGCCCTCTCCTCTCCAGTAGTCCATGTCTCTCCCTTATCCTTTCCTCCCTGCGTACCCCAGGGAGTCCTCCTGGGCCTGGGTCCTCCTTTGACTGCCCAGCTGGCCTCTGCCCTTCCCCAGCCTTCTCCACAACCTCTGGAGCCACACTTCCACTCTCTGTTGGCTATTCCTCCTCTCCCTCAAAGTCAGTCTCCACCAGGGGCATGACATACATACATAAAGGCCTCCACCCAAATCAGATTGAAAGAAAATGTGTTTTTGTCCCCTTGGCATTTTGATAACTTAACAATGTGGTTAATAATGTGATATTATTATTGGCAGTAAATAAGGAATTATAATATTACTATAGTTATAATACTAATATCTTAGGAGAGATCTGCATAATTTACATTTTGGAGTACTTTCATATTTCTTTTCTAATCTGCAGATAAAGATCTTTTCTTCAGCAGATACATTTTTAAAAAACCTATAGCTCTTTTATTCACCAGTTCTTTCCTATGTTCTATGCTTATGCAAGCATATTTGCATTTATTGTCTATTTCACCAGCCTTATTGATTACATTTTTCTCACTTCTGTCATCAGTTTCACTTCATGAGTATTCAACTATATTTATGACTCATCAGTGGAAGCATAATCATATCCATTCCCTTCCAATGCATCTTTTTCTTCATGTAAATACGTATCTTCCATATCCTCTTTGCAACCAAACTATATAGCAGATACATTTTACCCGCAGAATATTTTGCAGAAATATGAAATGGCTCTTTATGATAGGCACTGATTACAAAATTCAACATAGTAACTGGGTTCAGAGTTTTGGGAATGGCATTATTTTGCACTATACAAACTACATATTGTATATACCTTGGGAAATGCATGCCTTTTTTTTCCCTCAGCAAAAATGTTGTATATGGTCAGGAAAATGGAGTCCTTAGGCACAGCTTCTTCCATGAATAACTTTTTGAAATTACTATATGATCACAGAAAACTGCCTTAGGATGCCAAAAGATAATTTCAAAGTATCTTGCTTAACTTCTGAATTTATGGTTCAGCAATTCCCATGCTTTTGCTAAATAAAATTGCTTACTGATTTTAAGTTTGCTTCAAATTAACATTTCTTTCAGAATTTTAGACTATCTGAATTGGTGATGATGGTTTGCATATCATTGTAGCTGTTGGGGTTATGATTCTATAATGGGCTAAATACTATGTGCCAAGACTGACAAGCTGGACTTTTTTTTTTAGGCAAAACCACGTTATGATTTTGTATGCTCTTCTTGGTACATCTGCTTAAGAACTGTCATTTTGTTATTGTGCTTCAAAATTATTTTACATTCCTGAGATATGAAGTATAGCTCCATATGTCCAGTATATCCAAGAAAGGACAAAAGCTATTCCTGAAATACAGCAGAGTTGTTATAGCTGGCAGTATTAAGCTAAATAGCCAATGACATCAATCAGTAGAAGACAACTTGCTGAATTCTTCTTTCTCTCCCTACTTTGCCTCACTTTTGTTTGTTATTTTATTTTATTAATAAATTTTTCCCCCTTCTTTGTTCTGGTGATTAACTAAAATTCATTAATTAAAATATGTTTTAAAACTTCTATTCTTTAAAAATTCTAAATAAGGTTATAAGCATAATGAAATTGATTCTTTTCCCCTGAGTTGATTACTTTGGTGGCCCTAAGCTAATTTCTTAAAGACCCAATGATACATTAATAGTCTAAATATTTTAAATCTATGCATACAACTAAAAATTGCTGACATAAAAAATGGAAATAAAATGAAAAATGAAAAAAAAAATATTCTAATTTTCATACAAGTTGTATTTTTCACTATTCATTTGATTTGTCAATTGTTTACAAGATAATAAGTATAAGTGTATACATAGTTATGAATACATGAAATGGGTACATATAAGAAAAATAAAAGAAAAATAAAAGAAACAATAGGACAGGGACGGTAGGCACGTTGGTGCGCTTATGCACGCCCCCTAGAGACCTCTTAGGAAAGGGGTGAGGTCAATAGTAGACAGTCTAAGGTTAAAGTTTTTGGGGTTTGGGGAAGAAACTACAGAGTCGGGTAGAGTATTCCAGACATTGATCACTCTGTTGCTGAAGTCGTATTTCCTGCAATCAAGCTTGGTGCGGTTAACCTTGAGTTTGTATCTGTTGTGTGCTCTTGTGTTGTTATGGTTGAAGCTGAAGTATTCATTGACAGGTAGGACATTGCAGTGTATGATTTTATATACCATGCTTAAATCAGACTGAAGACGGCGTAATTCAAGGTTTTCTAGTTCTAGAATTTCAAGTCTGGTGGCATAAGGTATTCTACAATGAGTAGAGGAGTGGAGAACTCTTCTTGTGAAATATTTCTGGACTTTCTCAATTGTGCTAATATCAGATACGTAACGTTGGTTCCAGACTGATGAGCTGTATTCGAGTATTGGTCTAGCAAATGTTTTGTATGCTCTAGTTAGTAGTGCGATATTACCAGAGAAAAAGCTACGTAAGATTAGGTTAACAACTCTTAATGCCTTTTTGGCTATGTAGTTGCAGTGGGCACTAGCACTTAGATCATTAGAGGTGAGTATTCCAAGGTCCTTTACAGAGCTTGGATCATCAACAAGATCTTGACTATTCAGCTTGTATTTTATTTTTGGATTTTTTTTGCCAGTATGTAAGACAGAGCATTTATTTGTTGAGATTTGAAGTTGCCATTTGTTTGACCATTCTGATACACAGTCAAGATCTTTTTGAAGGGTAGCAGTATTGTCTGTGGTATTGAACAGCTTTACATCATCAGCGAAAAGAATGCAGTTGCTCTTAATATGATCACAGAGGTCATTTATGTAGAGTATGAAGAGAGTTGGTCCTAGAACACTGCCTTGGGGGACACCACTATTGACAGGTACAGAATTTGATAGGACGCTCCCAATTTTGACCATTTGTTGTCTGTTTGACAGGAATGCTTCTATCCAGTTATGCAGTTGTCCAGAGATACCATAGGACTTTATTTTTAGTAGTAGTTTGTCATGTACCACTGTACCTATCATTCTAGGATGTACCTATCATTCTAGGATTGATCCAAAATCAATACGTCCAGATCCAATTGGTATATTGATTTATCCATCTAGAGTTGTGAATTGCTCTGGGAATAATATTTGCATTGATTTGCACTGGGAGTAATATTTGAACACTTCTCCCCACTTTCTGGATACAATTTTTTTGCAACATTAATACTAAAGTTAGACCCAGAGTCATAAAGCAACAAGCACTAAATGATTTTTCCACATGGTATGATTTAGAGAGTCACTTCGGTATAATGGTTAAGGCACCAGACTGGAAACCAGGAGACTATGATTTCTAGTACTACCTTGGGCACAAAGCTAGCTGGGTGACCATGAACCAGGCATTTCCTCTCTCAGCTCTAAAAAGGAAGCAATGCTCAATCAGTGCTAAATTTTTTGCCAAGAAAACTAAAAGCCAATCTAGGGAATCACCAGGAGACAAAAACTGATGAAGTCATTCCAAAAAAATTAAGATTCAGCATTATGAGGGTATAAAAAAGGGGGTTGGAGCAATGGAATTCATTTTTTTTTACTACCAGTTCTGTGCATGTGGCTTGGTGGTTGTGGCAGGGGAAGGATACTGTAAAATCTCCAGTCAGAGGTGGTATTCTTGCCAGTACAGGGAACTACTCAAAATTTCTGCTACCGGTCTCCAGAACTGGTCAGAACCTGCTGAATACCACCTCTGGTTTGGGCCCTGATTTGTATAATTAGTATGTGTGCGTTTACATATGTTTCACAATAGGCAAGAAGTACTACTCAATATGAATGTAGGTGATAAATATCCTTATATCAAATGACCAGTTTCTACTTCAACAGGCATATATGTTGAGCTGTGTCTGAGTAAACATAAAATATCAACATAGTTCCATTTTTAATATAAAAAGTGTACATAATACAGGCTAAAACATCTTTCTGGTATAGTTTTATAGGGATAAATCATTAACAGCTATTTGGACCTCCTCATCCATTAATCACTGGAAGTAAACCTCATAAACATAGTGACACAAACTTAAAGCAATCGTTTTATTCCAGAAAAGGTCAATCAAAAATAGACTCTGGTAGAAATGTCTAGTCAATAAATAATTTCACAGGCTAAACACTGCACTTATTCTTTTCTAGGTACCTATTAGTCATATTCCGATCTTCCAACAATATTTTTTAAAATATGTGTGTGTGTGTGTGAGAGAGAGAGAGAGAGAAATGTTAAGAACTTGAAAGAAATAGTTGCACTATTGATGAGTGAATCTAATACAAGAATATTAGAAGCTACCTGTTTTTGACTTAGATTGCTGTTCCATCTTATTCAGTATCGCCAAACAGCAGCAGTTTAATACAAGGATCTTTTGCATCCTTCTTATGGCAACATTTATGGGCAAAATAGGGAGTTAGAGCTCAATCATATCAGGAATCATCCATTGTAAATGTCATTTTCTGGAAACAGATTTTTTTTAGGGATGATGCATGTTATGAACTATACAAATGTGATTTATGACAGCATTCAATGTAAGTTTAAATAAATTGCAAAATGTCTTTATATTATACCCAACAAGCCCACACCCAGGAGATTAAAGATTCTATGCCATCACTTATCTCCTCAGTATATCAGCTGCAGTCTGTATGAAAGTTTAAAAAAATAAGATTTCTTAATTTGATTTATGTGGTCTTCCCCTTGTCCACTGTTCTGGAATACTAACAAGTTACACACATCAACACCCCTCCCCATTAGAGTCACACATAAAGATGTACAAAGATATTTAGCACCAGGAACAATAACTCGCATAATATATGCTAACATATGCTAATGGATCATGTAAACCCAGGAATTAAGGAAAGAGCCAAGTCTTTGGGGTCTTTCTAAAGACCAGCAGGTTGAGGCTATCAGAATCTGATTTACTTAGAAATGCTTTGCAGATGTTTATTTCTGAAGGTCAAGTTAGAAATGCTAAATATTAATCTACATAGAGATTAAAAATATTTGTGTAGGGTTTATTTGTACTAGGACAAATATGTAGGGAAGGTTTTATTTAGTTTTACTCCAGCTTCATCCTTGACAATAATTCCCCCTTCAGACTCAATTCAGTAAGTAGCTGAAGGAATGAAAATTCATATTAGATGCAATCCAAATGAAAATTAACCCCTCCCTAGGCCAGTCAGGGTATTAAAATATTTTGCAATATTTATTTAGTAGTTACATGTTTAATCTGGCCTTATATTTTTAATATCCACAATTGCTGCTACTACCTCTCCCCTCCTCACAAATATGCAGCACTTATTTAATTTACAGACTATACCTTTAGGCTTAACCAAATATAAGGAATATATAAGCAAAAAAAAAAAAAAGGACTGATCTGTAAGCATTATCTCGACAATATTTTTGCATTTAATATATTTCATTACCAGACATCACTCAAAGCTCATTCAATAGCATTGACAAACTTTGGCTCCCATATCCATCATATCTTTTCTCCAATAGAAAGCAAATAGTCCACTACAGTAATTCAGTTTAGTATCATTAAAACTGTCAAAAAGAAATTGTATTAAAAGTGCAGAGTGCAGTATGTTCAATTAGATTTCTTTCCTCTGGTACTCTATTGTTTGGCACTGAACTTCAACTTCTATTGCCTATAAATGCCAAGATTCAGGTGTAATGATCTAATTCTAATAGGCTGTTATTAGAATGAGCCTTGCTTCCTCCTACCTTCTCTCTTCTGCATTCACACTTTGAATGGTTATTTGATTCACTTTTCATGTGAATGGTAGTATAATTTGCCTTTGTACACTAAGAATAGATCCTGGAGTTAATCTTGAATACAAATTAAATTACAGTTTGTAGTTCTGAATAATTAGAAATTGTAGCTGAATAATTCTTTTTGGGCTAGGAATGGAAGCAGAAAGGAAGTGTGAGAGTGATATAGTGGGAGTACCAGATAATTTCTCAGTTGACTTAGAAAATCACAAACTGGATGTCTGAAAAAATACAGACTTGTGTTTCCCAAAACAAGAGAATTCTTCAACATTAGGAAAATATTGCAAAATACTTTTTTTCATTTTTAAAATGAAATAGCCACATATTGGCTAACATTATTATTATTCCTTATTCTGATCTATTTATTTGGATAATTCCTAAATAGTTTGCATCAAGATTCATTCCATGATATTTCTTTGGTGCTCTTTGAACTTGGTTGTTTTCTTGCAGATATTCCATTATTCAACTAGGCAGTGCCAAGATTGAATGCTGAATGATGTTACCTACATACCTATGGGAAATCAACAAGCTCAGAGAGCACCAAGGGCTGCACAGTTAGAACCTTAGCCCTGCATATTCTCTTCTATTGGTGACAGACATAAATATACATGTGCAAATTTTTAAATTTGAACTGAATAATGAAATATATTTGGTCAAGATATTTTTTAAAAAGAAATAACTTCAATAAATGGTAGACTAGTTTTAGAAGAAGAAGTGAAGAAGTCCAGAGCTAGAAGCTTTGGCTTCTGCAGGATCCACTCCTCTTGTAAAAATATGCAATATCGTGTCATCATCTTGTAAGCTGAATTCCATTCATATAGATGTATGACATCACCATGCATGTATGAAAGGTGTGGAACTTGTATCCTATCCATGAGAAGTTGCTTTCATCATTTACCTCCCTTGATGTCCCCTGAAGATTATCCACAATTTTGATGTATTCACAGTAAACCTTTCTCCTTTTAATGAATTCTCTTACACATCAAATATATTAGATTCTGTATATGTGTGGGAAGAAAAAAATGTCAATAACACTTTTATGTGCCAATAATATATTAGCTTAAGGTTAATGTAAAAAAATCCATATTATATTGTAATCTAAACATAATTAAATTCATTAAAACAAATCAATCCTTTGTATATGGTGCAAAAGCATCTAAAGTTTTATTGCTCACAAATCTTTGTTCGCTGTCTTAAAAGTATACTGTGTCATTCATGATGCCTTGCTTAATATAGAAGAGATTTATATTGCAGGGACATTTGGCTTATAATCATTATATTACAGCTTTGATTTTCCTAATTGTATTAACTTTGTTTCAATGCAAGGGTTAGTTCTGAAGTGTCTCAAATTCCTTAATAAGCCGTGTCATTAAACAAAATATATTTCAGGTCATTTTAACCCATTGTACTTTTTCTAGTTCTAATTTTGAGATATAGGATCCTAGATGAAGAAAACTGGAACCAATTTCCTAAGTACTGTTTTTAAATGCCAGCTTAGAACAGATTTTTCAACCCGACTGGAGAATTCTGGAAGTTGAAGTCCACACATCTTAAATTTGTCTAGGTTGTAAAACACTAGTTTACAAGATGAATTTTCTCAAATTACATTGTAGAATCTTAATTGTACTGCTAGAGTCTGAACACAATACTGTGCTTGTTGTTTATCAGTGCAACTGAATTATATTGGATGTGTTAGTAATGCTTGTGAAGTGAGCTTGATAGATGGCAGGTAGCATTCTTAAATCCATCTACACTGCTATTACGGAAGATAATTTAAAGGCAAAGAGTGTTTATGTTTTCCAAATCAAATAGTCCTTCATCTACTCTTCTGCATAATTGCTTTTTCATGAAATTTTAGTTCTAACATGTTATTCCTTTCTTTTAGAAATGCTTTGACAAGGTCAGCCCTCTGGCAGGGAATATGGGATGGTTGAACTGGTACCACCCCACACCAACTTTTGAAAACCACTACAGCAATAACAATAAGTGCACTTGAATTAGAAGTATGAATTGTTGCAGACCCTGATGCAGAGACGAGAGTAAATGACTGGACCCTGGTCACTCAGCTGGGTTCCAGGCCTAGGAGAGGACTACAACATGGCTTTCTTCACTCGTAGTATAGAACCTTAACCAATGCACCCTACTAGTTCTTATTCATTAGCTAAAATAATATGAGAAGAATCAATTTGTATTGGCATCTAAATAGATTTAAATAAATAGATGAATAAATAATATCCAGTTGCCTTTGATGGGAATATGGGGTGCCAGATCCCATAGGGATATGAGATTTTCTGTTCTGTATTTTTATCCCTCTTATTTTATTGTCTTGTTTATGGCTATTTCCTGTTTCTTTATAATTTGAGTTACTCTTTTGTTTTGCTTTGTCCAATAAATCCTTTCAGCTTCTACCTGAAATTTGCATTTGTTTATTGCATTGGAATCCACAATCCTCCTGCCTATATTTTACTGCAGCAAAAGACTACTTTTGATAGTATGGCCTAAGGCTCCATGAAAGCGCTTAGAGCCTTAAGTACTATCCTATAGGAGAAGAAGCTCCCCCAGGCTTGCCAGTAGCTTCATAGCAATATTTAACAAGCTGATGCCTAAGAACAGCTGCCATTTCATTTTCTCCAAAGCTGCAGCTCTGCAAACTTTCTTCAAGTTATAAAGAGACATTGCTTAAAGGGGGGAGGAGAGCAAGCTATACTGTAAGTATGGAAATAGTCCTATTTAATTTTTTTAGGATTTCATTTAATAAGGCTTGAAAAGCTTTGGTAGGCAACCTTGCCAGTTGTAATGGGATTTTCTAATGGAATTAGAATGGATATTTCCAAGAGTTTGTGGACAGGGCAAATGGTATGCCAACAGTATCAAAGAATTAAAGAAAATATAACGGCAATAATGAAACTTAACAACCATCCATATTCTCAATACAAATCACACATTTGACTGCAAGAACACAGGAATAATAAACATCATGCACATAGGAGAACCAGAAAATTCCTAAAAGTCTGGCACTCAACTAAATAGCCATCAACATATCGTGGAATCAAGATATGATCACCATCCTTTTCAGGTGCCAGATCCAGACCATGCACAGCAAACAGATAAGGTAGGTCAATCAAAATATAAGGAATATTATTTCTGGCAACCAAATATTCAATGCCTCCCAGGAAACCTCCAATCATCAACAACCTCCCACCACCAAGTTAAAATTTTACATAAGCTATAAATACCATAAGGTAACCCCCATTTCTGAATCACTGTACTGAGGAACTAATATATGAAATGAAATATATGTATATACATAAAAACCCAATCCAATCATTACTTCAGCATTGATCTTCAAAAGCTCAGAGTTCATCTATCTACCACTGGATATTTTTGTGCTTTCAAATAAATGATCAGCATTTTTTTCCATTAAAGGAAAACTTTGTTAAAAAGATCAAAGATGATAGAGATTTGGTCTTAATGTATTCACTGATAAATAAAGACCAAGGTACACAGATCCAGTTTCCTAGAGTCATTATTTAACATCTCGCTCACTATAGTAAATGTGCCTGGTCTGAATTTGTGAGAATCTTTTTGTCTTTGGGATTTACCTGTAACATGAATTTGTATTTTTCTTGCATTCTCAAAACCATCAGTAAACTACAGTATGTCAAATAATAACCATAATTTCAATCTAAAATATTTGTAGGTTTTCTACCTAGCGCTCTTCTTTCCTGGCCTTGTTTTAGGTACTGCTATTGATGCCCATGGCTGTAAAAGTGGCATAGCCAACTAGCCAGTAGCCTCTGAATTCTCTGTACCTTCCTTCCCCTGCTGCTTCCACTTAGCTGCTGACCTTGAGGCATGACATATATAAATGACCTACATGCCCCAATCTTTCCAGCACCTCCTTTACTTTCCAGCACCTCCTTTACTATCTTTACACAACATACATCACAGATGTTCTTGGCTATTTCTTCTTCACTTGAAACATTACTTTGAATACACATCTCTTAGTTTTATCACAAACTATTTGAAAACAAGCTGTTTCCTGCAGGGAATGTTTTGCATTTGTGTACTGTGAACTAAGTTATATAATTATGAAAGTACTAAATGTGTGTTTTGCATATGTGGGTTACCAACAAATAGAAAATCAAAGTGTCAAAGCAATCATCCAAATCCCTGGAAAAAGATGGGAAGTTTGCACTAGAGCACAAAATATTATCTTGGGAAAAATACTAGCTTGAGTATGGAAGGGAACATAGAAAAGTATATCTCCAAATTTTTATATTTGATTATAGATAGGGGATATAGTGACTTCTGAAATAACTGCATGATTTCTATCTCCAGGAGAGGGAATAATTTCATGGTGGCATGCAGAAATAGAAACATAATCTACCACTAGCTCTCTCTCTCCTGACAGATGTAAGCTTCCAATCAGTATTTTGACACCATTCCAATTTAGTTTATAATAATTTGTTTTGTACAGCAGCCTAAGTAATGCTATTTTGCTTTTATTAATATGCATATCTTATAACCTCCAAGTTAGCTGAAAAAAAAATACTCTTCAACAATTCCCAAAGTTATCAAATTAACTTATCATTCCCCACACTGGCTTTGAAATCTCTGCATAAGGATAGCTCATACAAGGTAGCTTAAGTTTACCTGATTGAAAAGCATGTCCCAATGGTCCTTGAATAAATATCTAGATCTAGAATGGGAATGCAAATTACTCACTAATATAAAGGGCCATTTAGTAGAACCACCTGTTTTGGGGATCAAAGCTAAAAGTCTCTCAGTGGACCTGATATTTGTGCATACCAAATTCCACATTAAGCAACTAATACCTTGCCTACATCTGAGCTGAGAGTCTATAAATGATATCCTGGCAAACATCTTTCCCAATGATCCAGATTTCTTACACACAAATAATATATTTCTCCTTGCAGAATGACAAGGAAATCATCTTCCCTTGCATGAGTCCTCCAATGAGCTATCTTCCACAATTAAAACAAAGGTGCTTTTTTCAAGAGACAAATGGACTTTCTTGTTTTTCTTTGAAGAAATTTTGCTCCTCATCCAAGAAGCTTCTTCAGTTCTGACTGGATGTTGGGGAATAGAAAGATTTATATTCTTTGCAGACAGCTGGTCATTTGCATTCTTTTAATGAGTCATTAAGGCCACATGGAGATTTATCTGTGTCATCAAGATAGACTCACTAAAAGAATGCAAATGACCAGCTGTCTGCAAGGAATACAAATCCTTCCATTTCTCATCATCCAGTCAGAGCTGAAGAAACTTACTGGATGAGAAGCAAAACATCTTCAAAGAAAAGCAAAAAAATCCAGTTGTCTCTTATAAAAAAACACCTTTGGATAATTGCCTTCTTAGGTTATTTAGTCAGTAAAGTTTATCTCCCTATCTTATGAGCTAAAACAGAATAAAATCTACCTGCTGCATTTCTGCTAAGAATTTCCTGTTGGTCAAGTTAGTTATGAGAACCTCAAGTAAATTCTTAATCTTCTAGGAGCATAGGGTCTGATGGAATTCTCTACTGTAGACCTGCATTGACTGAGCTTAGTTGTGGAATATGGCTGGACCTTGTTCAAGTATAGGCTCTTCTTCTCCCTTAGTAAAGACTCTGCATCCTCATATGTTGGAAATATAGCATTAGTTTGCTTCTTTAGCTATAGATATCCACTACAGATAGTCCCTGACTTACAACAGTTCATTCAGTGACCATTTGAAGTTACAATGGCACTGAAAAAAAGTGACATGACCACTTTTCATACTTATGATCGTTGCAGCATCCCCACTCACGTGAATAAAATTTGGATGCTTGTCAACTGACTCATATTTATAACAGTTGCAGTGTCCCAATGTCCCTTTTGTGGCACTCTGACGAGCAAAGCCAATGGGGAAGCCAGATTCACTTAACAAGCATATTACTAAGTTGTTAAGAAGCACCAAATATGGCAAGAAAAGTCATAAAAATGACTCAAAAATCAATTTGTGCTTATTTGTGGTTGTAAGTTGAGGACTACTTGTGTTAATAAAAAGGGTTTTGGAATTTCTTCTGCGCTGTGATTTTCTACGGTGGTGACCTTCCAACTATGAAAAACAGGTTTCCCTTCCCATTTAAAGGGTTCTCCAGGTGAAGAGGATTTATATTTTCTCTGCCTGACATTAAAGTTTCCATCAACCCTCTTTTTTCCATAATGGAAGAAATGACTGTTTTTCTAAGGGATATTTTCAACTATAATTCATGTCTTTTGGAGAAGTAGGAAGGTCCTTGGCCTTTAAGACATAAATTTTGACTCAAGATTTTCTTTCTGCCCCCTAGAGCAATGAACTTTACACAGCTCCACTTCATATGTCTCTAGAGGGAAACCCTAAAGCTGAACCAAATCTTTCATCAACGCTGCTTTCCCAAAGAAAAATCTCTTTGGTTCCTAATTATCCATTTGTGTATCTGGCTTTCACAGTGAGTATAATGCATCAATATACCATGACTTGAAAGACTCTGGGGTTGACATGTATGGCTTCTTTCATATTTTCAAACCATTTTCAATACCCCTCCTCAGGCATAGTTGAGGGATATACAGAAAACTATTCCTGCACTCACCTATTCTCAGTAAAGAGTCCTTCAGCCAAGTCTTTTGTGATAAAGTACTTACCCCTGCACCAGTCTACACTACTTGCCCTGCTTAGTGTATGGTCAATTGTCTCTTTTAAGCAACAACAATAATCCAAATCAATTCCAGAGCATTGTCATTCTACATCGTTTCAGCAACATTTTTCAGTTTCTCATCAGGGTGCCATATCATAAGTGGGGGAGCATAGAATAGCATTTCTACTTTTATAAATAGTCATATGGCTATTATTGTGTAACATGAAGACCAGACACTGTCTTTTTCAATAACTTTAATTTTAAATATTTCTGTATTGTGCATTAGAGATTTTACAGGACCACATTAACTCATTACCTTGATTTATATTCCAGAGTCATTGGATTTCTGTTGTACTTGGCACTGACTATAGGCATTTAGTTCAAACAAGAATTGCTGTGTGAACATTGTGAGTATGAGTGTATCTGCACACTTTCTTTCTCCCTTAAATATTATGGATCCATCAGTTGACCCTGATATTCAGTTATCCTGAATGTATTGTAAATTTGTGGACTAAACCTGTAGTGATGTGGGTCTATCAGTTAACCCTGATGTCTAGAAATCTCTTCCAAATATCCTACATTTACCTGAGGTTTGAGGCTAACCTATACTTTAGAAATAACCCTTTGAATTTCGTACATTTAGCTCCAGTAATATTTTGCCAATATATGCATTAATTAATTCTCATACAGTCACATACACAATTCCATCAGGCATAATCATGCCATAAATATCCAGATTATACCCATTATAAAATAGCCCACTATTTAAGTAAATTGTATGCATAAGGCTTAAGAATCAGGTCAAGTTTTACACTACATTGTTTCTTTACTCAAGGCTTACTAGATACTTATTATCTAGATTATCCTAATCTCAAGACAAAGGAGGAAAAATGGGAAGGAAGGAAGGTAGGCATGAGAGACAGTCTAATAATCTTTCTAAGGAAGAATGATTTTCTTTCTGAATTAAACTCTCACAACCTGTTGCAAAAACTTTTCAGAGTTAAAAAAAACCCTTCCTTTGTATTATGTTGACCTCTCCAAAGTCAGGTGAGTGGAAGAGAGATGGCTGGGAAAAATGTCAACTTTTGGGCTGGTCATTCTACCTTTGGACATTCCTTTTACCTCTCCTTCATTTGGTTGTATTTCTTTAAACATGAGATACTGTTTTTGTCATGGACTCTTTTCTTTTGTTGATTCTGTACCCATTTTCCAATCCAAGAAGTGACCTGGATTATCTTCTTCCAAACTTCATCTTCTCCATCTGCACAAGCATTTATTCTATCTGCTTTTCTTTACCATGGTTAGCTGATTGATAGTGTATCTCAAAAATATAATGAAGGTATGAAGAGGTGAAAAAAATACTAATCAGAGAAGCAGGCCCTAAATTTTAACAAGATCAGTTCTTGTAAAATTAAAGCAAAGTAAAATTTTAACATGGCTTTTTTTCATTAACTATACCCATGCTTAGAATTAGAAGTTTGCTAACCTCCTTTTCTACAAGTTGCCTTGAGATTATTGAATCAGTTTTTTTTCAAAAGTTAAATCACCCACCCGGATCTCTTCTTTTTCAGTTACTCCATGAAAAGGACTAGAAATTAGAACAAAATAACTTGAACCTGCATCTTGAAGATAAACCTGAGGTAAGGAAGAAAGGCTATTTTGCCTAGGCTACAGAGAAAATATATTTACCTGCATTAAATAACATTATTACTCCCCAAGCAGTCACAACTGCACTCTTTTGCAATACTTTCTCCCTACAAAAAACCCTCCCTTAAGGAGCAAGACCAGAAAGGGACAATAAACACAATAAAGAATTCCTCCAGCTACTGGTAGCAGAATATCAATCCTTTATTCCAAAGCTTCAAAAAAGAAATGACAGTTAAGAAAAAGCAGTAGGATAACACAAGCCAGACCTATTAAGTTACCAACTCAATAGTCTCATTCCTTTCTGAAGCCAGACTTCTAGATTATTAGATCATGGAGGTCTGGTGATAGTTACATTCCTTGACTGGGTGCTAAAGAGAAGGTAGGGGTATTTTTTCTCTGGAATGAAAAGATGAAAAAAGTCAATTAGCAAGATCCATCAGAGATGCCTTATGGAATCAATTGCTTTCTGTGAGCATATAGGGATTTTCAAAGCAATCAAGCAGGCAGTTCCAGTTGCACTCAGAACATCTCTGGAATATACAAAGGACAAGAGTAATGGATGAGATTGTCTGAGTACTGATAGAAGAGAATACTTGACAGAATAGCCATCTTGGCTAAGGGAACATCTGATCTCAGGTGGGAGGCTGTTCCAAAAGGCTGGGGTAACTACCAAAATCAAAAGAGCACATTCCAAAAGGACATTTCCCACCCTCTTTGTCACACACATGCAAAAGCACTGATAGCTCTTGGGACAAGACAATTTTGGGACAATTTTCCTCCTGAAACCAGTGGTCTTCATATTCATGAGTTTTAGAATCCTGTAAAAGTTTAGTGCTCCAGAAGGTCTCTGGGACCTGATTAATATGGAAGTGTTGGAGCCAAATAATTGGTATTACATATTTATGCATTAGGTTTTAATATATTTTATTTATGATTTCTCACCAGGTTATTTATGTCACTCTAGTAGAATGTAAAGAATAGAATAGAATAGAATAGAATAGAATAGAATAGAATAGAATAGAATTCTTTATTGGCCAAGTGTGATTGGACACCAGGAATTTGCCTTGGTGCATATGCTCTCCGTGTACATAAAGAAAAGATACATTCATCAAGAGTCAAGCATCATAAGGTACGGCACTTAATAATAGTAATAGGGTATAATTAGCAATCAAATCATACTAGGAAACAGTCAATAAAAATCATTAGGATACAAGCAACAAGATTACAGTCATAAGTGGGAGGAGATGCATGAAAGGAAGGATGGGAGGAGATCTTTGATATTGAAACTGTTCTTTTGAAGTCTAAAATGGTAGGAAAGAGAAGAAGGTGACCAGCAGCAAGATGGAAGGACTCAATTTCATTAGTGATAGTCTGTCAATGGAAAACAGGAAGGGTTATAGTCTTAGTGATTGCTAAGAATCAAGGCCATCTTGCTGGCACATATAGCAGCCAGCCAGACCTTTGATCCAAATAAATGTTTTTTCTTAGATATTGCATATATTCAGTATTTACTCTTTTCATTGATAATTTGAGTCATGCTGCTTTAGTTCTTCAGTAAACAATGACATTGACATAAAGAATTGTTGTGCAGATTTGAGTAATGAATGGAAATGGGCTTTTAAATAAAGGAAAGATGACCACCTGCATTGAAAAAGTGAACAACCTCTTAGAAAACTAAATTGTTGGTTCCCTCCTTGTTGGACAACTGGAGTGGCAGGACAGGAGAACGGAGGTGAAGAAGTCTGGTGCAGGCTTCGAACACCTTTTCTGGCGTCAGAAGCGATCCCCCAGGGATACATGAACCCCGGAGAGGTTCGTGTCAACGTGGAGATCCTCGAGCTGCAGAGGGGGGAAGGCAACTCCCCGACAGTGAAGAGGGAAGCTCCCGAGCTCGGCGCTAAAGAGTAAGCTGTCATTTTATGGCAGCTTCCAATCCGGTCTGCCACTTGAGTGAATAAGCAAAGCAGTGACAGCCTGCGAGATCGAGTAACAGGAACAGAGAAACGGTTTATATCTTGGATTCTTTGAAGTCTGAAGGGAGTAGAATGACAGAAGAATGATAGCATAAATTCTTCTCTCCTGGTTGTGATAAGCACCTCTTGGAAGTCGGGCGGAGAGCGGCCAGAAAAGCAATTGGGAAAATTTTACTCTGTGAGGGGGAAGCTTTGGGGAAAGAAGGAGATTGTTAAAACCTGGAGATTTGAGATCCGGAACTGGTCTGAGCACAACATGACTATTACATCTACTTAATATTGGGGAGAAGATAAATTGAGCATTATATTGGACTTTGGAAGATTTGTATGTGGATTTAAAAGTTGGAAAGCAAAGAAAGAAGCAGCAGCAAGAGGAAGAAGCCAGAGGCGAACAGTAGGCTGGGAAAGACGGTTTTGGGACTGCAGATTAGTCAGCACATTTCACCATTTGCTGATTGGAAGGCTGAAAAGAAACCTCTAGCTGGAAGATGGAACTTTAGCTCACCCAATTTGCTCTCTTTATTACGTGGTACTACTTAAGTTTACTAAGTTGGCACTATTTTCTCTTTAAGATGACTTCCTTGTTGTTGTTTGTTTGTTGAATTTCTGAAGCTGTGGTAATCTCTCTTCTACCCCTTCTCTTATTATCTTGCTCCTTGCCTCCCTATTGTATCTCCTAAATACTTTACATAATTTTACTTACTGGGGGGGGGGGGGGAAGAGGAGGATACACTATTATCAAAGAGTTAAGAGTTTACTGTTGTAAGTATTAATAGTAAAAAGGGATAAACTTTGTTGATATAATCTATTTATAAATTATTTAGACTACTTATGACATTTAAGATTAATTCCTTAAAGTGTTAATTGATGTACTATTGTTGACCAATTTTCTTATTACATTGACTAGAATATTGTTGCAGATCTCTATTTATGATATAGGGGAAAAGACTGTGGAGTGAGATATAAAATTGAAATACGTGAATAGTCTTTCAAGTACAGGACCCAAATACTGAATGGTGATTTGGGATAATATATTTAAAATTGTGCATCAACAAAAACAAATACTTAGAGAGATGACATCCACAACAACTATGGCCTTAAAAGCAGGAAAGAAGGCTATCCCGACCCTATCGACTACGTTGACAGCCACCCCACCAACATCTCAAAAAACTATCGAGGAGTCTTTAATAGGGGGAAAGCAGCCCAATGTCCCCAATATTAATATACAAACTTCCATATTAGCCTTGCAGGAAGCTATATCTAAAATGCAAGAAATGATGATTAAAAATCACAAGGAAACTAGAGCAGATATAAGCGAATTGAAAGATGAGATGGGGAAATTGAAGGCTGAAATGAAAGCGGATATAGCGAAGGTGGAGGGTAAGATAGGGTCTCTACAGCAGGCCATGGAGAGAAACGAAGTGAAGATAAAAGATATAGAGAGTAGAACAACACGCATGGAGACTAACTTTGAAAGGATGGATGAGGAATTTAAAAATGTACTTAGAGAAACGGAAGACTCTCTGGTCCACCTCGAGATGGACAAAGCAATGGTGTATTTAAGATTCCAGAATGTGGCGGAAGCCAAAAATGAAGAATTGGAACATTTGATGGCAGATTGGCTGAATGGCTAGGAAAGGAAAAAGATGATCTAATTAAAGAGTTTGATGAGGTATATAGGGTTAGCACAAGCTACGCCAGGCGTAACAACTGTCCAAGAGAAATTCATATCCGCTTCTCTAGGAGATGTCTGAGGGATTTAATTTTGAAAATGTCTAGGGAGGAAACAATATCATATAAAGGCAGAGAAATTAGGATTTTAAAACAAATTCCAAAGAGAGTGAGGATGATAAGACAAGATTATAAATTTTTAGCTAATGATTTAAATAAAGAAGGAATCCATTTTAAATGGTTAATCCCGGAAGGGATGTTAATTACATGGAAAGAGAGGAAAATCAAAATAGAATCGATAGAACAGGCCCAAGTTTTTCATCAACAGCTCACAGATAAGAATAGTCAACCCACCAAAGAAGAACCTAAAACAAGACCACAGGAGGTCCGATATTATCACAGAACCCAAAAGGAACGACTTTCTCCAATTTCAGGAAGTGATAATCCACAACATGGGAGAGAAGAGCAAATCCCACAACAACAACAACAAGAGAACCGAATCATTACTAGGCAAAAATCTAAGCAGAAGTAGATAAATGGTGGAGGGGAAGAAGTTGCTCTCCATCAATATAAACGGATTAAATTCATTATTAAAAAGAAAAAGGATATTCTCAAAACTTATTCAATATAACGCAGATATAATATGTCTTCAAGAGACACATATTTCGAAGAATGACGAAAGACATCTAATTTGTCCAAAATTAGGTAAACTTTTTACAGCACCGGCCGACCAACACAAGAAAAAAGGAATTGCAATTTATGTAAAACAAGATGTAAAGGCAGAATTAATCTGGTCGGATCCCGAAGGAAGAACTCTGGTTATACAAGTTTGGATAAACCACATCACATTTTTACTTGTAGCAATCTATGCCCCAAATGATGACCAGGGGAAATTTTTTAAACACCTTCACCAAAAAATAGTAGGCTTTGAAAAAAGAAACATTTGCTTGATTGGCAATTTTAACTCCATTGCAGACTACCAGAAAGACCATAGTAATATGGGGAAAAACAAGAAGGGGAAAAGGGAACTTTCTGCGGCATGTAAGGAAATGTTGAGAGAGTTAAATTTAAAAGATCTATGGAGGGAACAGAATCTTGAAGGAAAACAATTTACATATTATTCTAACCCACATAAGACTTGGACCAGAATAGATATGGCTTGGATGGATTTGGACTTGGCTAATGAAATAAAAGAAATCAAAATCCTACCGAATGAATGGGCTGATCATAACCCAATACAGCTAATTTGGAGAGATAGGAGACGAATAAAAAAAAGATGGACACTAAATAACCAAATTGTAAACGAAGAAGAGTATATTAATAAACTGAAAGAGGAGCTAAACTATTTTCTAAAAGATAATAATAATGAAACAACTTCAAAACAGAACATTTGGGATACTATGAAAGCAATTATAAGAGGCACAACAATTTCCTATAATGCTATGAGAAACAAGAGAATTTATGCCCAACAAAACGCGTTACAACAACAAATCCAAGACTTAGAAATACAATTACAAAAAACCCCTAAGACCCAAGGACTACAAAATCAGTTAATACTAGCCAAACATAAGCTGGATTTAATTGAACAAGATAAAATAGAAGTTAGCTTGAGAAGGTCCAAACAAAATTATTTTGAACACGCCAATAAACCAGGAAGATGGCTATCTTATAAACTTAAAAAAGAAAAAGAAAAGAGATTGATACACCAATTAATAGACGAGAAAGGTATCCCACAACATGAGATTGAGAAGAAAAAGGATATTATATTAAACTATTTCCAAAGATTATATAAAAAAGAAGAAATCAATGAGGATAAAATAAGAACTTATCTGGAGAATACGAATGATAAAACAATAGGGGAAGGAGACAAAGAATTACTAAATAAGGATATTACATGGTCTGAGTTAAAATCTGCAATGGAAAATCAATGTAATAATAAATCCCCTGGTCCAGATGGGATTCCAGTAGAACTGTATAAAGCCACAATAGATTTAGTAGGGCCTCTGATGCTGGAAGTGTTTAACGAAGTACTTTTGGCTGCCAAAATGCCAGACTCACGGAGGGAGGCGTTGATTGCGTTAATTCCGAAGGAGGATGTGGATGCCAGATATATCAACAATTATAGACCAATCTCACTTTTAAACGCCGATTATAAATTATTTACCTCAATTATTGCGAATAGAGTAAAACAAGTTTTAAATTTATACATTCATGAAGACCAAAATGGCTTCCTTCCATTCCGCCAAATTAAAAACAATTTAAGAACCGTTATTGACCTCTTAGAATATTATGAAGCTCATCCAGAGAAACAATTTACACTCTTGTTTCTAGATGCAGAGAAAGCATTCGATAACTTACATTGGCACTTTTTAATACAAAAAATCTATAATATGAATCTGGGCACTAAATTCGAGAATATTATCACAACAATTTACAATACCCAACAAGCCAATATACTAATTAATGGTGAACAAACAGGCCCACTAAGCATTGAAAAGGGCGTTAGACAGGGTTGCCCTCTCTCACCCCTCTTATTTATATTTGCTTTAGAATCATTGTTAACACGGATAAGACAAAATCCTGAAATCCAAGGGGTTAGGGTCAAAGCAGAGGAATATAAATTACAGGCGTTTGCAGACGATATGGTTTTCTTCCTAGAGGATCCCATGGAAAAAGGACATAATCTAATAAAAGAACTAGAACAATATGGTTCAGTAGCAGGATTAAAGATTAACAGAAATAAGACGAAATTACTGACTAAAAATCTAACAGAGAACCAGAGGAAAGAATTAGAAAAAACCATGGGGATACAGGCAACAAAAAAGGTCAAATATTTAGGCATATGGTTAACACCACATAGTAAATCACTCAAAGAGAATAATTATGATAAACTGTTACAGCAAATTAAGAAAGATCTAGAATCTTGGAATAAGTTGCAGCTTTCTTTACTGGGCAGGATTGCCACAATCAAAATGAACATCTTACCAAAACTCCTTTACTTATTCCAGACAATCCCAATAAAATTACCAAAAAATTTTTTTGATGATATAAATAAGGTAACTCTTAAATTTATTTGTCAAGGGAAAAAAGCTAGAATCAGTATTAAGGCCTTACAAGATGCAAAAAGTAGAGGTGGGCTAGCGCTTCCAAACTGGGAATTATATTATTGGGCAGCCAACTTATTATGGTTAAAAGACTGGGTCAATTTACGGAATAAAAGAACTCTAGCCTTGGAAGGGCACGACCTTCAGAGAGGATGGCACGCATTTCTATGGGATGTGGGGAAAACTAAACAGGCGTACTTTCATAGACATCTTATTAGAGATTCACTATTAACTAATTGGAAAAAAATATGTAAAAAACATTATTTAAAAATTCCGATTTGGCTTTCAACAATGGAGGCAATGGTTCATCCCAACAATTTGGATATAACAAAAACGACTAAATATAAAGATTTATTAGATCCTTTAGGAAAATTAAGAACTCGACAGGAATTACAGGAACAGGGATTTAAAATTGATCAGTGGTTATATATACAAATCCATAGTAGATACAAACAAGATATTAAAGAATTTGGAATCTATAGCAAATTACAACACTTAGATAAAATCTTATTAGGATCAAATAAAAAGAATATCTCCAAATTTTATAAATATTTATTGGAGGTAGAATTAGAGCAAGAGATAGTGAAAGGGAACATGATAATGTGGAGTAAGAATATTGGAAGAAGCATTACATTAACAGAATGGGAAAAGATCTGGAATAGAATCATTAAGATCACGAAATCTGCGGCGTACAAAGAAAATATATATAAAATGTTATATAGATGGCACTTACCCCCTTCGAGGTTAGCGAAAATGAACCCAAACTCTAGTTCAAAATGTTGGAAATGTAAAAACATAGAGGGAACCTACTTTCATATGTGGTGGACCTGTAAAGAAGCCCAGAAATACTGGCAAAAAATTAGAAAATGGCTGGAGGAGATAACTAAAGAACAAATTGAATACAAACCAGAGTTCTTCCTACTAGGGATCTCTGATAAACATTTTCTTAAAAAGACGAAATATATAATAATTCATATTCTAACTGTGGCCAGATTAGCATTTGCCCAGTGCTGGAAATCATCCCGTTTACCTACAGATCAATTGGTCATTCAGAAAATATGTGACTGCGCAGAAATGGACAATCTAACCATAGCTCTTAAAAATAAAGAGTCTTCAGCATTTGATAATAATTGGAATACGTGGTATAATTGGTTATATCAGAGATAAGCTGTTCAATGAGCATAAATAAGCATAAATAACCATAAATAGCGATAAGATATGTATATTTAAAGTAAGATAGGAGAATTGGATCTTGTAGACTGTCAAAAAGAATATCTGTCTGGTTTTAACGTATTTTCTTTTTTCTTCCGTCTCTTTGTTTTTTTTTTCCTCTCTTTTATACTTCTTTTTCTTCTTTTTCGGTCGCAAGACCGAGCGTTTTTTTTTTTTTTCCTCTCTCTTTCTCTTCTTTCTTTCTTCTTTTTCTCTCTCTGTTTCTTATGTAATGTTGTTATGTTATTTTTTTTAATTGTAAATTCAATAAAATTTATATGAAAAAAAAAAGAAAACTAAATTGTTGGTTCTATCACTCTGGGTTCTTCAATGAAATTGATAGGTCTGGGCATTCATTATTTCCTCAGTGCTTACCTGAGATAGTGGGGTTTGAATTCAGAAAATGCTGAACATTCACAACTGCAATTGAGTTCAACAGGACATTTACTCCTCAAATTCAGAGCACAAAAATTAAAAAATCTGAGCAGATTTGAACAAACAACTTAGTAAAAGCCACTTTAAATATAAGTATAAAGAAAAGTATAAATTTCCCACCTTACTTGAATGACACTCGTGCTGTATATTATTGCATGAATGGCCTGGACAACCTGGTGACAATTAAATTTTCCTCTGAGAAACATAAATCCAGCAACATTAAGATTTTAGTACAGTATATCAGCATGTCAAATAAAGAATTCAGTATTAATTTCCAAAATAAGTATATAAATCCGTTATATCTCCCTGGATGAGACAGCAAGGTTTTTCTCCCCCCAAATAATTACCACTGAATTAAGGAAGTTGCCTTACATGGTCTGAGAAGAAAAGAAGAATCTGTTGAGCAAAGGAATGGGTAGGAATGTAAATATCTGTAATTTTCTCTATTTTCAGGATGCCTGAAAACTGGATTAGTAGTTTCTTATGGAGTTCCTGAGGAGTTTCTTATGGAGTAAATTTTAATGCTTTTTGGAACACAATAAACAGAAATTATTTTTCTTTGTGATTTCTGCTGTAAAGGAAATAGATAGGTGTGTGTGTGTGTGTGTGTGTGTGTGTGTGAGAGAGAGAGAGAGAGAGAGAGAGAGAGAGAGAGAGAGAGAGAGAG
>NW_020769309.1:35931268-35946463 GCF_900518735.1 Pseudonaja textilis | reverse complement strand
GAGAGAGAGAGAGAGAGAGAGAGAGAGAGAGAGAGAGAGAGAGAGAGATGTAGTTTTGTATTTCTATACAGGGGCAAGATGGTAGCTGGTATATACAGACAGAATCTTAATTTTACAAATTCAGTATTTGTATCTGCTATAGGTCAAATGGCCTTCGGCATTGTGGACATTCACAGCCACCTAGGGGTCTTTGGTTGTTGGATTGAATTATATAAGCCTCTCCAAATTCTGTAGTACTGAACTGTACTACATTCTAAGTACCAAATTGTAGGCTTTCACAATCAGTGTTGTTCTAAATACAGTATTGCATCAGTGTAGGCCAGTGTAAATCAAGAAATTATAAGGTTTCAGGCTGGATGGTCTTGGTCTATAGTAGCTGTCTGAACCCTTCATTTGAATTTTGCAAACTGATGTCTAACTGGTCCTTGACACATAGTCCAAGAAAGCTGGTACATAGGGAGTGTTGCAGACTTCTGATTGGTCTGTTTTAGAAGACCTTGAGGACAGGTCAATAAGGAATCCATTCTCTTGAAATGTCAGAAATCTACCTTGGTGAATAATCAAACACTAACCATGACATGGACTTCCATGACATGGGCATATTAGAGATCAGTTTGCCATATTCAGATACAAGTCCTAGTCAGTCCTCACCCAGTTACCTGAAAGTTACATGACATTGGATTTACTGAACCAGAAAACTTGATTCTGATCATTCAACATGAAAGCTCACTGCTATTTGACAGTATCATACCAATATTGAGGAGTTATGAATTCTGAATTCACTGATATGAATTTTTTTAAAAAATTGAATATCAGCATCAGTCTTCCTTATTACTACCAAACTGAAAATGTTATGCCAGACTGGTAGAAAATCCTAAGAGTCCCAGCAGATCTGCAGGGTACAAAGTTAAAGATGACTATTATATAAAAACGTGTGTGGAAAGAAAAAACTTGATTGCTCATAATGTGAGTTATAGTTTAGCACATGTGCCTTCAGCAAAGCTTCTTGCCCTTTACCAAGAGCTACAGAGGTATACTTAAGATTTAGCATTCTTCTGGACTACCTGAATTTATGAGAATCTGAAACAGTCTTTCACTCACTCTTGACCTTGATAATGGCCTCAATTTCCTGGACAATCACAATCACAGGATATGTGGCTATCTCATAGCAGTACTGTAATACAATGTCAGCTATCACTAAAAACTCTGGAATAATAAAGTGGGCACAAGGATCTGTAACTGTTTATGTTGAGAAAAAGATATAATATGAACATCAATGAAAAATACTATCAGGTCAGACAGATTGTATAGATTTGGCTCTTCCCCATTTAGAGCCATGGATGTTTTTTCCCTTCCTTATTCAAGAGATTTAAATAAAGTTTATTCACTGTTGTATCAAGATATGTCACCTTTTAGAATAGCCGGTTTAAATTTGTAATATGGAGATTTACACTGTTCATCTAAATATAGGGCATTAAATGTTTGGGGCACATAAGTCAAGAACAATATTTATATTTATGACTATGTACTATTCTTTTTTACTGAACAAGCATTGAATTATATATGAATTAAACATTTGTTCCATTTATTAAATAACTCATAAAATAAATTATCTAGGCACATTGCAACTTGATCAAACAACAAAATGTCATAACATATAACTGATGAATAAAATCAAATATAATATTCAGAAAGAGTCTTACATAGAAGGATAGTACAAAATAAAGTTAATATAGATTTTAATGCAAATCTATCAAATCACCTAAACTTAATATAATACTTACTAAAATTATTAATGAACAATTGAATAATTTATATAAATATGGTATATAAAGTTATCCAAAGTTTCTAAAGCTCTTGCAATAACTCTAGCATTACCTAATGCTTGGGCAATAGTAGCAGAGAGAAGGATTATATTTTTCTAAAGTTTTCAGTGAGCTGTATAGATAATGAGTTTGCAATTCTTGCTTTGTAGTTATAAGTGTTATGGAATTGGATGAAAAGCAAAAGTACAAATGATATAAAAAAAACGAGTTACAGGACTATGACTTGCTCCCTAACATAATAATAATAGAAAAAAGAAGTGATATCAGTACAATGTAGCATTATGTTCCTCAATAACCAGATGTGTTGGATTACATCTTCCAGGTTATATAGGAAGACAGCAGTCTATGGCAGTTCTCCTGAACCTACCTATCAGTCCCCCATTCTCCTTTCATTCTCTCCCTCTCCCCTTTCTCTTCTATTCTATAGATTTGATGATGTGAGCTATAATTATGAAAAGCTTTTCTTTTCTAATATTTGTTTTTAATCTGAAAAGTTTGTAAACCACCCAGTCACTGAGGTTGAGTTGGGTATCCATAGAAATTTTCTTCAAATGATCAGTCAAGGTACTACCAACTTTTAGACTGGTATAGTGGTGGTTGGTATTTTATTTCAGACTTATTGATGGTTTTCTCTTCAGAAGTTCCTCCAAGACCCATAACTGAAGCTGAATCATCATGTGACATTAATAGCAAAGGGTCGGGCATTTACTGACTTTAGATGAAAATAAGTTTCCGATAACCAAGACCTGGTATTGGTGAAACAGGCTGGCAACTGCAAGGTTGGATTATTAAAATGCAGACTTCGTGGGATAGTCATGGGATAGAAGTGCAATTGATCCAGAGCTTAGCATATAAACTATGATACACTTCTTGGGCTCAATTTCAAATATTGAGTAAAGGAATTCAAATTGTAAGTGGTTTAGATCCAAGTTGCCTACAGTGTGTTTGGAAGATCCCATTACCAACATGTTTATATTAAATGATTCTATTTTTTTCATATGAAATAATATGCCATGATTGTTATAGGCACCTTCCTTATAATAATCTAGGAGAGGGAAGGAAACCTATGTTTTGCCTCTTACAGGTCTTTCTGAGTTTTGATGCTGGTGGGTTGGATAATTTTAATTTGTAAATTTATTTAATTTGTGCTGACAATGGGCAATATATAAGTGAATGCCACTTGAATAAGCAAATACATTAAGAAATGCCTATTGCAAGTTGCCTAGAGCCTCTCGGGAGTAAATGATATATAAGTCAGTTAAAGGGAAACATAATAGATGTTCTAGCAAGTGATTCAATAAGATTGTTATAAATTTTTTTATGATTATGAATGAATAAAAGCTGAAAAAAGCAGATTGAACTTAGCATGAAAACAGTGACATCAAATCAAGATGGACTGCTTATCTTCCTGCAGCATATCTCCAGTGCAATATTATTTCATATACAAATAACAGTCTAGTCTTCAGGAACAGCAAGGTATTTCACATTAAGAACAATGGGTGGCAAGATTTTTAATTCAGTCCATTCTATCTCACAGCAGTAGAAGTACAATTATTCCAGATACCCAAATGGAAGTACCAACCTTTAAATAAATTCCATTTGTACATAGTTTTGGTCTAGTACAGGGGTATCAAGCTTAGTTTCATTGAGGGTTGCATCAGGATTATCTTTGACCTTGGGAGGCTGGGGTGGATGTGGCCAGGGTGGGCATGGCCAGCTTGTTCAGGGGTGCCTGTGGTGGCCTGATCACTCTGCCAGTGAAAATGGGCTCTTGAGATCTATTTTTGGCTGTGCTGGCCTCTTGCAATGCTCTGCATGTGAAAATGGGCTCCTAAGCTTTGTTTTCTGCTGCACTTGTCTCCTACAACCCTCTGCCAGTGAAAACAGAGCTCTGTTTTTGCTGGCAGAGGCACTCTGATCTGATCCTTTGTGGTTTCCAGGGAGCCCGCCTGGGCCAGATCTAAGCATCCTGTGTGCCAGAACTGGCCCATGCGCCTTGAGTTTGACACCCCTGGTCTAGCACAAGAAGATGGTGATTGATGAGTCTCCTAAACCAGTGGTCACCAACCAGTGGGCTGGGACCACTGGTGGTCCATGAGAAAATTTTGGTGGTCTGCAGAGAAATGTCACCCTCAAAGCAATTAATCCAGGGTGTGTGGGAACACAAGGCTGTGCTGCTCACATGGGCCTCAGGAACATGAGGCTTGTGTCGCTTGCATTGTGAAAAACATGAGGTAGTGAGGGGAGGGGGGAAAGGGCAGGGGGGACTCACCCTGTGCACCTGATGTGCCTGGCCTGGCCACCAGGCTGTTACTTTCCGCTTCTTTCTTCTTCTACTTTTGGCTGCATGCAGCAAGAAAACAGCAAAAGTCTTTCTTTCTCTCCCCCAAACTCTGCCAGAAATGAGTCAAGGCCTCCTGCTCCAAGAGGCTGTGCCGTCAAAGACTCATTTCTGGTGGAGTTTGGAGAAGAGAAAGAAAGACTTTTGCTGCTTCTGCTGCTTTCCTTGCATGAAGCCAAAAGTCTTTTTCTCTCTCTGTTTCCTCCCGAGAATGGAGCTGGAGACAGTATCCTGTGATCCCAGATAAAGAATGATTGATCGGTAGGAAAACGGAGTGGGAAATTTTCCTGAAGACTTTTTGGGGTTTTTTTCCAAGGTTTCTGGTCCATAGGATTTAAAATTATGAGTTTGGTGGTCCCTGAGGTCCAAAAGGTTAGTGACCCCTGTCCTAAACAATATACTGAACTCTCTGTATCTGTCTCATTTCAAATTCATCCATTGCAGATGGAAGCCCTCTTTATTACAGATTATGGGCTGCAATCTGAGAAACTCATCCAGTGTCAGTTGATAAATAGATTATTTTTACTTTGTAGTTTAAAGATGATTGATTGGCCTAAAGTCACACAGCAAGCTTGTATGCATAAGGGAGGGCTTGAACCTAGTCCAGAATCTTAACCATTGTATCACAAATCGCATACACATACAAAATGGGAAAAATATTAGATTAATCTTTGAAAACCTGTGTTTGCTGGTCATTCCTTCTGAATTAGAACATATGCCTTCTAAATGAAAGCATAATGGAAAGAGAAAAACAGAAAATGGAAAATGTGCAGAGAAGAGCAAAGCAAAGATTAAAGAGAGTCTGGCTAAATTGCATGATGAACAGTTAAGGGGCCTAGGTAGGCCTACTTATGGAAGAGAAGAATCAGGAAGGACATGATAACTATCTTGCAGTATTTAAGAGGCTGTCACAAAGAAGAGGCGATTGACCTATTATCTAGGATACTAGAGGGCAGGACAATAAGTGATGCATGGAAGCTTGTCAAAAAGAGATATAACCTAGAAGTGAGGGAAAATTTTCTGACAGTGAGAACAATTAAGCAACAGAATAGCTTACCTGCTGGGGTTGTGGGTGCTCCATCACTGGGAGTTTTCAAAACCATTTAGCTGGGATGGTATTCTACCTTGACCAAGGGGTTGTACTAGAAGATTGCTGAGATCTCTTCCGGGCATACAATGTCTTTAGTCTATAATAAATAAGATGCTAAATGTTAGAGAGAGAAAAAGACTTATTATTTTGCAATGGTGAATAGTATGGGGAAGCACTACTATTCACTTGCCTTGAACTGCTAAATGTCTTGGGCAACATGGTCACAAAGAACGATTAATTAGCTTTATTAAAAGTGCATTTATGGATGATAACTTTGGAATAGAGTTAATGTACAGGTGAAACTCAAAAAATTAGAATATCATGCAAAAGTTCATTTTTTTCAGTAATGCAACTTAAAAGGTGAAACTAATATATGAGATAGACTCATTACATGAAAAGCAAGATAATTCAAGCTGTGATTTGTCATAATTGAGATGATTGTGGCTTACAGCTCATGAAAACCCCAAATCCACAATCTCAGAAAATTAGAATATTACATGCAATCAATAAAACAAGGATTGTACATAGAACAATATCAGACCTCTGAAAAGTATAAGCATGCATATAGACTCAGTACTTGGTTTGGGCCCCTTTTGCAGCAATTACTGCCTCAATGCGGCGTGGCATGGAAGCTATCAGCCTGTGGCACTGCTGAGGTGTTATGGAAGACCAGGATGCTTTAATAGCAGCCTTCAGCTCTTCTGCATTGTTCGGTCTCATGTCTCTCATCTTTCTCTTGGCAATGCCCCGTAGAATCTCTATGGGGTTCAGGTCAGGCGAGTTTGCTGGCCAATCAAGCACAGTAATCCTACAGTCATTGAACCAGGTTTTGGTGCTTTTGGCACTGTGGGCAGCTGGAAAATGAAGTCAGCATCCCCATAAAGTTTGTCTGCGGAAGGAAGCATGAAGTACTCCAAAATCTCCTGGTAGACAGCTGCGTTGACCCTGGACTTAATGAAGCACAGTGAACAAACACCAGCAGATGACTTGGCTCCCCAAATCAACACAGACTGTGGAAACTTCACACTGGACTTCAAGCATCTTGCAGTGTGTGCCTCTCCATTCTTCCTCCAGACTCTGGGTCTTTGGTTTCCAAATGAGATGCAAAAGTTGCTCTCATCAGAAAAGAGGACTTTGGACCACTGAGCAACAGACCAGTTCTGTTTTTCATTAGCCCAGGTAAGATGCTTCTTATGTTGTTTGTTGTTCAGGAACGGCTTGACAAGAGGAATATGACATTTGAAGCCCAGGTCCAGGATCCGTCTGTGTGTGTTGGCTCTTGATTCACTGACTCCACTCCTTGTGAAAGTCTCCAACACTTTTGAATGGCCTTTTCCTGACAATCCTCTCCAGGCTGTGGTCATCCCTGCTGCTTGTGCACCTTTTTCTTCCACACTTTTCCCTTCCACATAACTTTCTATTAATGTGCTTTGATACAGCACTTTGGGAACATCCAATTTCTTTTGCAATTACCTTTTGAGGCTTTTCCTCCTTATGGAAAACCATCCCAAAAACGATGGTTTTCTGCACAAGTGTCAGGTCAGCAGTCTTTCCCATGATTGTGATTCCTACTGAACCAGACTGAGAGACCATTTAAAGGCTCAGGAACCCTTTGCAGGTGTTATGGCTTAATAGCTGATTAGAGTGGGACACTTTGAGCCTAGAATATTGAACCTTTGAGCCTAGAATATTGAGCCTAGAATATTCTAATTTTCCGAGATTGTGGATTTGGGGTTTTCATGAGCTGTAAACCATAATCATCTCAAGTAGGACAAATCACGGCTTGAACTATCTTGCTTTGAATGTAATGAGTCTATCTCATATATTAGTTTCACCTTTTAAGTTGCATTCCTGAAATAAATGAACTTTTGCACGTTATTCTAATTATTCGAGTTTCACCTGTAGCTGCTGAGAGAGGATGAAGACAGGGATCCCAGGTAGTAAAGGTAAAGCCCAGTAAATGTTCTCTGCTCTTCTAATATCATTATTTGAAAGAAAAAAATAGAAGGACCAGCAAGAGCTGAGGACAACAAAAGAAACTAGTCTTAGCTTTTCTGCCTGCCCCCATCCCCCAAATTCATCTTTTTTGCATGAGTTAATCCAATTTATTCCTTTAAAGCTGATAAGAAAAGTATAATGAACACTAACATTAATAACTTAGAGTTTAATGATATTATTCAGTATTCATGCAATGAATTTGGGATTGAATTCAGATGTAGTAGTATCTGTGGTGAGATGTGTGGTCATACGTATTGAATAAATACATACATTCAAAAATGTGCATTAAAGACACAGAAACATGTATATTAGAACAAGTCTTATGCATTATTAAAGGTATATACAAGAAGTATATAAAAGTGCATATGAAAATAGACATCAGAAGAATGGTACATAAAAATGTATAACAATATTCATACAGCATTACCTATATATGTAGAATTTGTAAAAAAAATAAAGTTGAAGCAAGCTTATAATTATTAAAAAAGAAAAACAGACACATCACAGATCATCTCATTTGTAAGTTTGATATCAATACAGAAGATCAAAAAGAAAACTCGAGGCATGTTCTTTTTCAGTTTTTTTCTACTAGATGGCAATCCTACTTATATTATTCATCTGAATATAAAGAAGATAACAGATACAGAATGATATTTGCATATAAATGTGTCAAAATTTATTTATTTATTTATTTATTTATTTATTTTTACATTTCTATGCTGCCTATCTCACCAAAGTGACTCTAAGCAGTTTACAAACAATTTATAAGTTTTAACGCTAGATCATAGGCAGGAGCCATCTTTTCTTCTAACAAAATTTGTAGTGTATAAGGTATCTACTCAATATCTATTTCAATCCTAATGAGTTATATTTAAAATGATATGCATTCTACCTCAGTATATATAAATTATGTTAGTTGAGCTGTTCCAGAATTTCAAAATTCAATAAGGACGATGTCTATAGAGATTCTCAGTCATCCAAATCATGGTTGTCCTAAAGGTGTTTTTTCAAGAGGCAACTGTACTTTCTTGTTTTTCTTTGAAGACATTTTGCTTCTCATCCAAAAAGCTTCATAACCTCTAGTGGATGGTGGAGAAGGGAAGGATTTATACTCCTTGCAGACAACTTGTCATTTGCATTCTTTTAGAGAGGTGTTGAGGCTTCTTGGAGATTTATCTATGTCAGGGGTGGGCAAACTTTTTGGCTCAGGGGCCACATTGACTTTGAAAATTTGACAGGCGGGCTGGGTCAGCACAAGATTTTTTGGGAATTGCCCCCCCTTCCCCCCTTCTTCTCCTCCTTCCCCTCCCCTCCGAGGCTCCCTGAGTCAGGAGTTGCTATCACCAGCACAGCTCCGTGCGGCTCCAGTCCTGCATTGCCTTGGGAAGGGAAAGGCAAAAAGGAAGAGCCATGGTGATGCTTTGCAATGGCAGCAGCGGCACCGGAGGCTCAGACTCAGCGGCTCCTGGTTTTGCCTTTCCCTTCCCAAGGCAACGCGGGACTGGAGCCGCACGGAGCTGCGCCCACGGTAGCAACTCCTGACAGCCCCAGCCGGACACCTGAGTGGAGCCCGGGTGGAGGGAAAGCAGTGGGCGTTCCCTGGGCGGTGACCTCGGCCCCGCCACCGGGGAAACGGCTGCCCAGCTCCGTGTTGTGTGTGCGATTTTATGGCACATGGCGTGGGGTCTCTTTTGGCCGGCCCCAATTTTTTTTTCAGAGGGGAATTTTTTTTTCCAGAGGCGGGCCATATTAAAATGACCAATGGGCCAGATGTGGCCCACAGGCCATAGTTTGCCCACCCCTGATCTATGTCCTCAGCATCACCTGAATAGTGCAAATGGGTATGGAGCCTTCATGGAACTGTTGAAAGGACTGTGTTGCAGACTGGAGATAGATGATGTCAACCTTTGAGTGATTAAATGCTGATTTAAAACAGGGGTAGTTTTTCATTATACATTCATTGACTCATTGCTTTGAATGAGATTATATATAGAATTAAGCAATATGTTTGGGAAATCTAATGGCAGTGATTCTTCTTCCCTAAGGCTTTAAACGGGTTTGAAGTTTCAAATTATATATAACTGTGTTTCTCAACCTTAGTAACTTCAAGGTGGATAGACTTCAACTCTTCTTTGCCATTACCCATTGAACAGCACAAACTTCTGGATCTCTGTGGATTGCTTTGTTTTTGCTGCAAAGGACTAAACTGCCTACCTAAAATTATTTATAAGTGCACTATCCAGGGAATCCAATGCAGCTTGAGCATACTGAGTGAGAAATATTAAAGAAGAAATGAAAGCAAATGATAAATGTGTGAGTTTTATAAGAATGAAAACACAAGAGAATATGATGTATACCCTGTCTTTCATTTCAGGGGCTCAACATAGGAAAAGTAGGGCTCCTTCCTCCTGTTTCCTCAAAAGCAGTAGGCCTCTGTGGAGTAGGTTGGGCTGAAAGAAAGTAACTGCCCCAGAATGAAACATTTCACTAAGTTTTTATAGGTGAGGAAGCAGCTGAATTGCCTCAGCACCAGCCCAACATCTTAATTACAATATTACACTAGTTCTGTTCTTGCTAAGCAAACAACTTATAGGTTTCGGTTTACATGCAAAGTTTATGCATTCTTATTTTTAAAAATAACAGTGGAAGGGGTGCAAGGAATGGTTAAGCTTTGATGACCTGACGGCATTTACAGAGGAAATCCTATCCCATGTAAAAGAAGCTGTTGGGGTAAAAAAATCCCAGTAGCACTCATGATAATTGTTTATCTAATTTCACCTTGTATTTATGTGAATGTGTGTGTTCACATCTGGTAGGGGGATTGCATTTTCCATGAAGTGAATCTTTTCCCTCAGAATATGCTGCTTTTACAAGAAAGAATCTCTTCATCCAAGGCAGTAATAATAATAATAATTAAAAATGATGAAACTACATGCTGTTAATTAGGGAACTAACTACCCCCAAAATGTAGTCCTTTGCATCAAATCTCATGTTTATATCTTGGGCAGGGTACAGGGTAAATTAATTAATAATAAAGGGTGCCAATACAAAAAATGCCAAATTGCAGCAAAAGCTTCTTACACTGATTTCTACCTTTTTAAAAAAGGATGAGTCCAAACAAATTGTTCTTACTTTCCCAAAGTTCTGAAGCATAATAAAAAACCTTCACAAGTAATTATTTTCTATTAGAATAAAATATGCAATACTCTCCGTGCTCCCTGGTTAAATTGGTTGTATTTAGTTTAAATTATACAAAATTCTCTATCACAGTTTTCTGTAGCTTGTGCTAACAAAGATAAATGAAAGCCGGGATTTCAATAAAACTTTGCAAACAATTCCATTATGACTTGTCAAATGTGCACCCAATCTCAGCTGCAAAGTCTTTTCATTTACATGTCACTTTTTCCAAAATCAGCGAATGAAAGGATGGACTTCAGGATACAATGTCTACACAAAAGAGCAATAAAATGACAATTTGAGCTGGGATTTTTTCATTCTTAACTATGTCTTTAGCTTTGACATTTTTCTTCAGGCTTATCAATTATTGCAGCTCAATAATAAAATTTTGTGACACCTTTGACCTGGTATGGACCACTGTAGCTTACGTTTTCCATGAATTGAATAGTCTATTAATAAACCATTTGCACTAATCTCTGTAGAGGAATTTACCTCTCTTAAGCAGCATTTTAATTTGGAACCAATATTGTACACAGCAAGATGGTTCCAAGTTTCTATCAGACAAATTGTGTATGTATGTGGACAGCAAACACATGCAAACTATGATCTATATGTCTGCAGACTTTTCTGGAAGAATGTCTTGTAGAATTTGGTTAGACTTACTCTGAAATAAAATAGCTTCTTCAATCTGCTATCTTTCCAAAATGTCAATCTCTACTTATCTACAATTTTGAGAATAATAATCTTGGAAAATCTGCCAGACAGACTGGAGAAAATCGATGTATAATGAGGTCATAATTATTTATTTTGGGGGGGACTTCAAGGCATTTTTTTTTCAATTGGAAGATATACAGTATATTTATTAACATGTATGAAATGAGAGAAATGTAGCATGAATATTTGCAGAAAATATCTTCTGAAGTACTTGTGGATCATGGTTTACAGATCATTTATTATTTTGACTTTTGAAAAAGTGGACTCTTGTTGGGCTCTTTCCAATTCTAAAAGGATGGATCTGAAAAAACAAGTCATTTAGTTAGAGTATGGAACAGAATCATAGGGCTAGAAGGGATCTTGAAGTGCTTCTAGTCCAACAACCTGCTCAAGGCAGGAGCCACCCAAGTCAAAGTCCAGTCTAATACTATGGACAATGAAACCCAATATCTTGGGTCCTTCTAACCAGAATGGCACAGGTCTAAAGCATGATTGCTACTGCTAGAAATCTCCACTTACATTAGGATAAAAATGTACATTCCAATACTGAGTGTGAGCTAAATCTATCTGCATCTGACACAGTGTTTAAATTGTAATTTCTCTTTGTGTAAAAATCTGCACTCTGGAATAATGCAATCTCTGGGAGCAATCTTCCCCAAGCCCTTGGTTGACTCTGCTAAAAGCATATGTTTCCCTCAAGATTAAGCCATGCATGTCTAAGTGCACATGGGAGATATTGTGCAAGTGGCTCATTAATTAATTGTAAATAAACAACACTTTTCTTTGTCATATTCATATCAGCTCTCTGGGAACATTCTTTCTGTCAGTATCATATTGATTCTGCCTTAACCCCAGGCATTAACTGGAAATCATGCATATCAAAGTGTACATGGATGTTACCTTGACATTATTAATGGCTTGGTAACGGTTACATCTCAGAAGCACCTCTTTGCATTGAAACTATAGCTGCCAGCTTTCCATTCTGAGCAGTCTGTTTGAAGTTCCAATATTTTCAGATTATAAAATGAATACATAGTTTTAGTTTTGCATTCTTTCTTGAAGGGGAGAGGGGAGAAGATCTAGTAAAACAAAATTCAGTGGCAGCTGTTGGAGAAAATTACTTGAGTTTCCTCAGCCACTGAAGTGTCAAAATTCAAGTGTCAGTGTTCAAACTAACAAACTCCAACCCAATAAACTCAGAGACAAGCATTTTCTCAAAGTTCCATTTTATTAAAGGCTATCATTTTGGCACATCTGGGAAAACCCAAATCTGAGAGTTCTGGGTATCCCTCCCAAAAGAAATTCAAAGGCCCATCCCCTACACCAATCCATCACATGGTCCAATCAAACCGTCATCCCAACTGGAGACATTCCTTCAGACACTTCTCTCCAGGTGCAGAGTAACATGTCCTTGACTTTCTGAGAAGACTGTTGCTGAGTCTAATCTTCCACCTCTCTACTAAATCCCCCTTCCCAAATTCCCAGGCAATAAATGTGTCAGCTTCGAAGCTTCCAAGTAAAATATGGCTTCCAAGTCTGACATCAAGTTCATTTCTCTATTTAATCAGAATGCAGACTGCAAAGTTTCCAATAACTTTACTAAAAGTCTAGATAACCTGGTCCAGCACAAGACTTCAGACACACAGATAAGCCATCTTATATAGACAGTTTAGAGACAAGGAAATAGAGAAGGGGGTCACGCTGAGCTATTATAGGCATCTACACAATATCCCCTACTTGTCCAAGAACTAGAAGCCTCCTCCTTGTAGTTTTAGCACATAGTCCTTTAGCTCTTGAAAAAGTTCTGCCAATTACAATAGTAGCAATTGGCTCTGGTGTTAACTGCATCCTGGTCTCTGCAAGGTCATAATGATCAAAAGCAAGAAATATTGGACTTGACATGGCTAAGTAATATTCTGTTCCAGATTTCATGGATAGGAACTTAATACTAACATAATCTTTAGCATATTTTGTGCACTTTTCTTGTAGAAAATATTGCACTCTTCATCATTTTGTAACCTTCCATGAACTGATGAATCATATCATATATTCATCTAGTATCCTTGTCTATCAAATATTGGACACACAAGTATAATCATGAGTACAATCCGCATGAAACATGAGAAAGCTTTCAGAGGACTTCTCCCATTATCTAAATATTCTAAATATATTGCAAGTTGGAGAAACAATTTACAGCATTTGCTTTTTTGCACTGGAGTTCTAATAGTCACTAAACTTTCAAGGACATGAAATTTCAAGTCTTACATTTATGAAGGGTAGTCTAAACGGAGGTGTTCCAGAAAAGAATTTTCTTCTACAGTTTTCTGTAGTGAGTGAGTACATGCACAAAAGGTAAATGTCACTGAACTCATGTCAGAAAAATGTCTTGACAGTGGGCAGTTTACTCTGTCAGAGAAAGAATTTCTTCAAGGCCAAAAAGTTATAGATGAGCTTTGTAATAAGTGGAAATAGCATCAGCTATTGTGAGCTATTTTGAGAAAGCTTTCTCCAGTTGGTAACTTACACTCATAGTTGTTGCTGTTGTTCTTTTTCTTAGCATTTCTCTGTCATGTTTGTAAAGTCTGCTTGTTTTTGGAAACTCTGCTCATCTAATTGTTATAGAAAATCTATCCAATGCATAATGCAAGTTGATATTTTATGTGTCATGCTGATAGAATAAAGTACTCTTTTAAAATTAACTATCTCAGTGTCAACCTCTATTGTTCTTGTAACATGGTGAACACAATTTTTAAAAAGTTTTACTGGGCAATGCATATCAATTATTACCCTCTTCTTCAATTTTAAATTTACAAACTCCATTTTTCTATATTTATTGGCCCAGAATCCCCTGAATATTGTTTGACAGTTATCATCTACAAATTCAGTAAATTTCTTAAACAATGCCTCTTTTCTAGATTCTAAAAAAAAATATTGAGCATCTGTCTTGATCATCTCGCTACATATATTCAGAAGCTTAATTGATTTTGAACATAAGGTATCATATGATGACTGACATATAGCTTCAAAATAAGTAAAGAAATAACAAATAGCATCTTCAATTTAATACTACCCTGACACACAGATACCTGGAAATATAATCCCATTTTTGAAATTTGGATATTATTTGTCATATGACACTACTGGCCCTGCAAACAGTATTAGTCACAAGCTAGAATTTGTTAAATAAACAGCTGACAACGTCACTTCTCCTTGACAGAGCACTGATGATGCTACATTTCTGGTAATGAAATGTCTGCAAGAAGAAAATATTGGAGTTGGAATGGAATTTCAATCATGGTTATATTCCATGAAGAAAGCCTTCCAAGACATAAAATATTAGCTTTTATGATAAGAAAATAATTTAATTAATGCTAAATGCCACTAGCATTACTCTGTAAATTGTTTTAAGTCCAGTTGAGGTTTCTTTTTCCTTCATTCCCATCACTATCATGCAATACTGTATCCAAACACTATTTTTTATTTAACATTAGTATTATGTTTGACTTTTGTTTATATTTTGGGATTCCACCCCCTCCTCCACAGTTTTCTTACTTCCCTTGGGTTTTTATCACAGTAGCCATTATAAAATGATATATGTATATATAAAACAAAGTTTGTACATTTAAAATTGAAGAAGAGGGTGAATATACATGAGTGTGTATGTCTCTGTGTGTCTGTGTCTCTCTGTGTGTCTGTCTGCTTGCGTCTGTGTGTCTGTCTCTGTCTCTCTCTGTGTGTGTCTCTCTGTGTGTGTTGCTCTCTCTCTCTCTCTCTCTCTCTCTCTCTCTCTCTCTCTCTCTCTCTCTCTCTGTAACTTAAGTACTCAGGATTGTGAACATGAAGTCCTATTTGTATTTTGCTCCCAAATAAATCCACCTAATGTTGTGTTATATATAACAGTACTTGTGCTTTTTATTCTGTGTTGGATATATAAAGTGTGTAACTAAATGGCTCTATGACTGACAGATGCTAGATCACTTATAGTTTTCTCTGTTCTATCTATCTATCTATCTATCTATCTATCTATCTATCTATCTATCTATCTATCT
>NW_020769309.1:35841131-35931258 GCF_900518735.1 Pseudonaja textilis | reverse complement strand
TCTATCTATCTATCTATCTATCTATCTATCTATCTATCTATCTATCTTTAATAGACAATAGGACAATAGAAAGGATGCAGGTAGTACATCATGTGTTTGCTTGGAAGAACATTTCTAATTTTTCCCTTCATTTATTCATTATATAAGAACTTGAAAGTAATAGACATTTTTTGTTCAAAATGTAGGGAAAAACTTGAGCAAATTATATGACACACATGACCTTGTCACCTCTAAAGGAATTTAGATCAATGTACTTTTAATCCTGTCTAATATATAACAAAGCTATGAAGAATAATGAAGCAAATTTACATTTCTGGACATTAGCACAGTAATTTAGGAGTTTGCTTCATTGCTTTACTTGAGCTGCAGATTACAATGAAAGGACACTGATCTTATTTTTGTGAAAGAGACAAGGTTCTTATCCACTCTAGCCAAATTCAGTAGAGAATGCTACTTCCTGAGAATATTAGTCTCTGGATAGTCATTCTTTTCAAGGAGATTAAAATAAAAATGACTGCTTCTTGTAGTTAAGAATTATTAAGACTCTTCAAAGTTAAACATTGTAGAGAGACTAGCTTGATGATAACTTAAACTGCTCAAGATATGTTGCAGATTTTAGGGAAAGTTATTTTGAATAGTGACCTCCAATTTCCTGCTAATTTATTTTATACTTACAAGTAAAATTTAATGTTTTATGAAATAAACATTCATAAAGAAAATATATTGGATCAGCATACAATAAACAGAGCAGCTGCACTTTTTTCATCAAATGAAATAATATAATAATGTGTAACTAAAGTGAAGAAATAATACCACAAAAAGAAATGTACTGGATAAGATCAAAGGTCCACCTAACCTAGCATCATGTTTTCTATTCTCCAAGTAGGTGACTGAGAAAAACACAAATTTCTGAAATCAGTAGCTTTCTCAGTCTTGCTTTCACCCCTAGCATACAGGATCATATTGTAGAAAAAAATCTGCAGCAGTATATCTAGAATGAAACTTCAGATAAAGTATGGATTGGTTACTATTAGTATTTCTTACTTAGGATAATCTGCTCCTGAGAAATCATCACTTATTAACTGAAGCAAACATGGTGGGGTACACATTGTGCTTCTAATGGAAGAATTACTATCTTATTGCTGGATTGGTTTTGTAGCATCTGTCAGATTTAATAACAAAGTTATTAAAGCTGACAGATACTACAAAACAAAGACAGCAATAGGGAAATAGTTCTTGAGTTTCATAACATTTATTGCCCAGTTCTTTAGCTAGCAAATTTGCAGGAGCCCACTTTTACTTAGAGCCGGCATTATAAAAGCATCACACAATTAAGGACGTCTTTTGCTGGTTTTAGCTAACTAGTGAATGAAATTTTGAAGTTCTAAATGTGTCATTCTGTCTGCTAATGAACTTTCATTTATTAATTTACAAATTAAACCTCCTCTAGTATTTCCAAAATGACCTATGTTAATGTTTGAAATATATTTAAATTTAACTAATTGAACAATGAATGAAAAAGCAAATGTTAACAAAATAGGAATATATATTCCAAGCATTAGATCCATAGAAGGAGATATACCACATAAGACAGGATCCAAGGGGCAGTCTATACAGAGAGATCTCACAGACAGTCTGGCATATAGTGACAAGAGTATAGCATGCAGGCAGGAATAGCATACAGTGAACAGCAGGGTAGGTGTTTTCCCTTCCCAATACAAAGGGTGATTCCACAAAAGGTTATGGAGATAAGATCCTGTGGGACTTCCAAACCCAGACAGATAGGCATATACTGGCCAATCAACTCAATACCATGATAGTAAACAAGGACTGGAGGACAGTGATGGTGCCATGTGTGACAGAAACATCAGAAAGAACTAATATGAGTAATTGGAGAAGTACCAGGGCCTGAAGGAGGAATTAGAGAGGATGAGGAAAGTAAAGGTCAAAGGGTCCCAGTGGTGGTAGGAGCACTTGACTACTAATCTTGAAGAGTGACTCCAACAGACTCCAGGAACAACATTAGAGTTGTCTGTCCAGAAGAGTACCGTGCTAGGAAGAGCTAAAGTACTGTACAGAACTCTGAAACTCCCAGAATTCTGGTAAAAGAGCTGAAATACCATACCACCCATAGAAGTGAGAAGGGTTACATGCATGCACATATTTATTTATATCATTATAGGTCCTACTGCTGTCTCTGTTGACATATAAACAAAAAGACGTAAAATTAAAGATGTCGTCACATCACACTCATTCTCTGATAATTTTATTGGTACAACATGTAATTTTCTGGAATAGAGTAAAAAAAGAGTACTTAACACTATCTTCTCCCAGGTTTTTTTTTCTTCTGAATTTCAAAAGTACCTATTATCATAATGTTATATAATCAACTGCCATCCAATTTTCAATCATGGGACATCAAGCTTTTTCCATCCCCATATCTTCCTGAAAGAAAACTCTTTCTCTATTTCACTGTGTTTAATGTTTACAGTTTTTCCTTTAACAACAAGCATTTTTGTGGACAGTGCAATGACTGGATTAACATATTTTTCACACAGTGCTCACAGTAATAATACAATTACATACAAAATTTTAAATCTTCCAACTTCTGGCTTGAATGTGCTCATTATAATTATAATATTTTCTTTTATATATCAATATATATTCTATTCTTTTCCCAATTTATACTAATTTCTTTATTTTTCCCATTTGTTGGGGTTCTTCTATATTTACCTCATTATCTTTAAAGAATACTATTCTCTCTTTATGATTTTTTATCACTTCCTCCAAAAATATATATAAACATCAATAACATTTCTTCATACAGTATTAACCCCTATTAAGTCACTAATATTTTCATATTATAGGTATCACTCAGTATTCCACCACATTTTCAAAATCTCAATTTTCTATAAACACCAATAAAACCAATTATCAATAAGATTTAATCAATGCCAAAATTACATCTCTAAATCCCCTGAATATATAGTTCTTGAAAACTATATTTTCCATTTTTTTTGTATCCTGTTAATCATAATTATAAATTTGGATATACCTAGTCCTAATCTATCACCTCCTAATCTTAATATACTGTATTTATGGTTATCATAAATTCTATTATATATCTATATATGCGCTACCATTTCCCCAATTTAAACTTTCCATTTATTTCTATGGTTTTCAATATAGTTACTTTATTGCAGGATATTGTCTCTTTATCCTCCATCTCACAGTCTTTTTAGAATTTCATCATTTATTTATTTTTGGTGATTCTTTTATTTTTTTTCTTTTGGAATCCTATATGTCTTACTCACATTTTTGCACAAATTAATTGTTCCTTCTACCTTGCCCTTTATCTCCTTCTGCTGCAACTTTTGAATATCCATCCATAACCCTTCTATTATTTTTGAAGAATCATCCTTTTTCCCCCTCTAATCTGTTGTAGGCTTTTAAGGGATTGTCTCTTTGATTTTTAGTATTTATTATTACTATCGTTTCAATGTTTTTATCTGCTTTCAATTTGTTTTTACTTTCTTGTAGTTTATTTTACTTTGCTTCCTCTATCGCTCCTAATTTCTCAGTTGTCTTTTGTGTGCTTTATTTGTCTTTTCCCACCATTTGCTGAGAGCCTTCAATTTTCACAGCTTTATCTTTAAATATTCCCATCAACTTTTTATAATTCTTTGTCATCATTTCTAACATTTATTCATGGCATTTTATTATTTCCTGCTGACACATTTTGTAACCAATTAATATACCTCTAATATTCCAGTATCCCAATATCTAGAAACTAAAAAAAGAAAATCAATTGTTAATAAAAATTAGTCAACGCTAAAATTGTTGCTCCAAATGCCCTAAATTTCTGATCTTTAAATGCTATAAATTTGTACTTTTCAGTCTATAATTTCCAATTTACCCCTTCCCAATTGTCCAGATTTTAAAGTCTTATTTATCTTTTCTTCTTCTCCTTTTTTTCTGCTTTTCAATGTACAGTTTCAATAAAGTTTTAATGTTTAATTTGATTTGCCTTATAAATCTTCAAAAAGCTCAGTAGATATTTCTCAGCATCCAAATCACCTACTAAGATAAAGTCAAAGTCAAGTAGCTTTCCAGACATTGTTCACTTTCTCTCTTTTCACTTTCCTTTGGATTTTACACATTGTGGTAATGTTCTTCCTCCATTAGATGGCTCCCCTGCTCCCAAATCCAGTGTTCAACAGAGTGCCGAAAATTGAAAACAGCTGATTTTCATCCAGCCAGGGGGGTTAGAGATTAAATTTCAGAAAAAACAATAATATTTTTCACAATATTATTCAGCTTTTCCAGGCTTTCTGTATTTTAAATCATCCTTTAGGTTTTTCTTTTACTTCAATGTCTTTAATCTTTGATCTTCCTCTTTAACTTTTAATCTTTAAACTTTTCCATAAATCCAATCACCACTTTCTTAAGATTTGGATATTATTTTTTGGAACTTTTTACTTAGGTTAGTCTTCTAAGGTAACAGTTGGAAATTATCTCACCCAGTTTCACTGCTCTGTCCACACACCGCTCCACCACAAAATCTTAGCATCTCGGTTGTTCCAGCTTGTGGAACAATAAAATGACTGTTGTCCCTGCTGCCAATCAGGGGATCTTTCTTTGGATCAGAAATGAAATTGATCAATGAAGCACCTTTCCTTTCTTCACTATCCCTCCAGGGTGGCTTAATCCCATAGGGTCTCCCAGCAAGCAGTTGCTGGCTGCATTTCATGGAGTCTGGCAGAGCTCTGCTATTTTTCAGCCATTTTCACCACAATATCAACCGGATATCAATATGAAGGCCAGTGAGGAAGCCTGGAAGGGACATGTAATATAACAACATTTATATGGTACTTCTATATAAACAAGGAAAGGGAAGCTATAGGTTGTTACTCCATATCCATATTAAGAGTTGCCTCTAGATCTTCTGCATATCATAGTACCAAAAATAAAATGTTAATATATATTTATTTTATATTAAGAAATAGATATTTAAAGTATTATGGGAGTGAAAAATATGATGTGCAGAATACAGGATACCAGTCGAGGTCTCCTAATTTAAAACTGGTATTTTATTTGGTCCTGCATGATGTTCACTAAGATAAAAATATTGTGAAGACTAACTGCAAATGAAATAATATTTATACATACAGAAAACCTTCAGTGTTAACATAATACAAAATGGAAGGGCAACCTTGGGAATGTACAATATATTCAACAGGAGGAATTGTGCTCTTGCTATTTTTTTGTTTGAGATAATAGCAAGAAATGTCAAAGTGTCAACAAGAGATAAATGGGATTGTAGAATAGTTGAAAGGTTAGGAGTGAAGAAATGAATGTAAGAGTCACACGGAAAAAATGCTATTCTGTTAATGTTAGCACAGCACATGCATTTGCCTTGGGACCAAGATCTAAAATCACTAACCCTTCATTTCTCTCCCAAACCCTTCCCTTCTTTTTATCTTTCTCCTCCCACTTGACCTGCCTATTAACCTGTCTATTCTATGCATTTAAGATTTTGGAAACTCTTGCCATGTTTAAATTTCTTTGAATTCCTTCCATTTCATTTTCTTGTTCTGATTATATGCTGCATCGTGCAACTTGTGATAATAGTTAAATAAATACTGCGGAAATTATGTTCTGAACAAGTATTATACAGTGTCACTAAAAGCAAACTATTGTGAGTTGCTCATTTACTCAGAATGAACATAAAGTAATTAGAGAATAATTGTAACTACAGCAAGAAGGTCAACTTCGTATACATATACATATACATACATACATACATACATACATACATACATACATACATATATACATACATATATGGCTTCCACAAAAGCAAAATCACCGGCTTGATCCACAAAAGCACACTGAGACATAATGGAGACATAGAAGATGAACAGACCTATGGAACAGCTGTCCTGCCCTATATAAGAGGTATGACAGATAAAATCAGTAAGATACTACACAGGCATCACATCAAGACTGTCTTCAAAACAGACAGAAAAATAGCAGCCATCCTAAGAAACCCCAAAGATAAAATTGACCTGGAAAACCAAGGCATATATGAAGTCCCCTGTGCATCATGCCCTGCCACATACATTGGACAGACCAATAGAAGAATAAGTACCCACTTGGATGAACACAAAAATGCAGTAAAAAAGCTGGAACACACTTCCTTACTAGTCCAACACATGAAAACCACAGGTCATAGCATCATCTTCAATGGCACCAAAAACCTAGCCGCTATAGAAAACCCCAGCTACAGAATTTTCAGAGAAGCCATAGAGATTGAAAAAAGACCTGAAAGCATGAATAGAAGAGATGATTCCACCAGACTGTCAATCATTTGGAAGCCTGCACTCACAAACAGAAAAATCTCCACACCACTAGCCAGGCAAACACCTGGGTACAAACAGATCCCCCCGATACCTCCAGCTCAAACACACCCCAACCAGGCACCCAGATGAAACCTAGCTTCCTAACAAATGATAGCCATCCATTTACTTGGAGCCAAGCTTCCCTAAAGGCATCCAATAAAGGAACACAATGTTGCCAGCCAATCAAGACACAAAAAGAGCTACAAAACAGACAGAAGATATTAGAAACACCAATCAAGCAGAACACAGCAAACTCCAAGACCAATAAACACAGACCAAGACTTCCAACCAATCAGGATGAAGAAAAAACCATTCTGGCACAGCAATAGGCTAGCCCCAAATTTAAAACTGAAACCACTGTAACAGTCTGACTCGCAGACGAACAGAATACAGAAGCCTGATGATGGCAGATGAGATTCTGCCGAAACGTTGCTACAACTTTAAAAGCACAACTACAATGACATGGGAAAATACCTGAACAAAGCTGAATACCATATATATATATATATATATATATATATATATGTGTGGATCTTTGGTTGTTCGGGTTTTCTCCCGCGTAAGATTCGAAGTATCTAGGCAACGTTTCGATGAAGTCTCATTCATCATCTTCAGGCTTCTGGCTCCGGCTCTGTGCTTTTCAGAGTAATGTGAGATTGCAGCTGCTTCCTCCTTTTAACTGCCAGTGGGGGTGGGACTTGATTGGGTGGGGGCTTGGCTGTGTTCTGATTGGGTGGGGGTGTGTTCTCATTGGTAGGGGGTTTGGTTGTGTTCTGATTGGTTGGGGGGTTAGCCGTGTTCTGATTGGTTGGAGGCGTGTTCTGTTCAGGTGGGGGCTTGGCTGTGCTCCGGTTAGTCTTAGTTGCTGGGGGATTTGAGCTGGTGAGTTGTGATCTTGCTGTTTGGCTTCTAGTTCGTGGTCCTGTTGCATCTTCATAGTGGGTGTCGGTTTGCTTCATGTATGGCTCGGAGGGGTTTGAAGTGGGTAGTGATGCAGCTGTAGTGCAGCTTCTGGTCCATGGTCGTGTCTCATCTTCTGAGTGGGTGAGAGTCTGTTTTCTACATGGAAGTGTGGTGGTGGCATCTTGTGTGGCTCTCATGGGTGTGGGTCTGGTGTCCTTCTTCATGTTAGGTACTCGTCTGTTCATGAGGGCGGGTTTCCAAATGGCTGGAAGGCGGGAGGTGTCATCTCGTTTGTTCATGCTGTGTGGGCGTTTTTCTATCTCTATGGCTTCTCTGATTATTCTGCTGTTGAAGTGTTCGGTTTTGGCGATAGTTCTGGTATTTTTAAAATCAATTTCATGTCCTGTGGCTTTGAGGTGTTGGACCAGGGAAGAGGTCGTTTCTTCTTTTTTGATTGAGTTCTTATGTTCTTCTATGCGTGCATTTATTCTTCTGTTAGTTTGTCCAATGTATGTGGTAGGGCAGGCAGTGCAGGGGATTTCGTATACTCCTTGGTTTTCTAATTCGATTTTGTCTTTGGGGTTTCTTAGGATGGTGGATATTTTTCTGTTTGTGCAGAATGCTGTTTTGATGTTGTGTTTTTGGAGGATCTTGCTAATTTTGTCTGTAGTGCCTTTTATATATGGGAGGAGGGCTTTGCCGTTTTCTTGTTCTCTGTCTTGGATTTTGGTTGGGGTTTCTTTTTGGATTAGGTGGGTAATCTTCTTTCTTTGGAATCCATTGGCTGTAAGTACGTTGGTGAGAGTGTGTAGTTCGGTTTTTTGGTGTTGTTCATCGGCTAAGCATTTTGTTCTGGAGATGAGTGTCTTGGCTACGGAATTGATCTGTGCTGGGTGGTGGTGTGAGAGTGCATGTAGATAGCGGTTAGTATGTGTTTTCTTCTGGTAGATGGTGTGTCCTAGGGAGCCATTGGATCTTTTGTATACCAAGACATCTAGGAAGGGAAGTTGGTTGTTGGCTTCTGTTTCCATGGTGAATTGTATTTTGGGGTGTAGGCTGTTGAGGTGTGTGAGGAAGTTGTTCAGTTTTTCTTTCCCATGTGGCCAGATGATGAAGGTGTCATCTACGTATCTGAGCCAGAGTTTGGGTTTGTGGTCGTATTTTTTCTAGAGCTTGTGTTTCAAAGTGTTCCATGTAGAGGTTTGCGATGACAGGTGAGAGGGGTGATCCCATGGGTGCTCCTTCTATTTGTTTGTATTTTTGTCCATTGTAGGTGAAGTATGTATTGGATAGGCAGTGGTTGGTTAGATCTAGGATGTGCTTGGGGGGGTTGGATTTGTTTTGGATGGCTGTCAAGGCTTCTTTTATTGGCACTTGGGTGAAGAGGGATATGACATCGAAGCTTACTAGTAGGTCGCTAGGTTGTAAGTTTTGTTTCTTTATGATCTCGATGAACTGGAATGAGTTTCTTACGTGTGAGTTGATGGATTCTGCATAGGGTTGTAGTTGTTTGGCAAGAAATTTGGCCAGGTTTTGTAGAGGTGAGCCTATGGAGCTGACTATTGGTCTGAGTGGGGTTCCTTCTTTGTGTATTTTGGGGAGACCATAAAGCTTGGGGCATCTGGATGATTTTTCTCTGGGTATGATTCGTTGCTGGATTTCTTCACTGATGGGGGAGGCTTTTATTTTGGATTTGGTAGTTTTTTCTAGGTAGGTGGTGGGGTCTGTCTTTAGGGGTTTGTATGCGGGGTCTTGGAGTAGGTTGGTTAACTTGGTTTGGTAGTCAGATGTGTTCATTACCACTGTCGCGTTGCCCTTGTCTGCTGGTAGGATTATTATGCTGGTGTCTTCTTTCAGGTTAAGTAGTGCAGTTTGTTCTTCTTTGGATAAGTTGCTTTTGGGTGGTTTGCTAGTGCAGAGGATGTTGGTGATTTCAAGTCTGATTTTGTTAGCATCATCAGGGTTGGTTTTGGTCAGGCTGGTTTCAACTCCGCATATGATGGTTTCTGTGGGGATGTGTTTGGGAGCGACAGCAAAGTTGAATCCTTTTGAAAGGATCTTGGTTTCAGCTTCAGTGAGGATCTTGTCTGAGATGTTGTGCACTGTTTGTTTCATGTGTGGCTGTGGGGTGGGAGGAGTTGGTTTCTGGCGTTGTTGTAGTTTCCTGAGTTTGTTGGTGTGTGTGTCTGTCTTGAGGATGGTCTGTGTTTCGGCTCTCCAGACAGCGAGTTGTTTGGATTTGTCCCAAAGTAGGGGGTGAATCTTGTTGCTGAGTCTGAGGTGGAGTGTGAGGAGATCTTTGTTGATTTGGTCTAGGAGAAACCTTTTTGTGTGAAGTTCATTTCTAATTAGGGCCAGTTCTGTTCTTTTAAGGATGCGTTTGGTGGCTGCTGTGTTGGTGTGGAATTTCAATTGGAAGCTTGTGGGAATTAAATTTTGATCTCGGCAGTTGCATAGGAATGCAAGGTCACATAAAATGGAGGCTCTTTGGACTTCAAGTTTTTCATAAGTCCTGGTCAGATGGTGGGTTTCCTCCCCGTAGAGGTGCAATATTTGTTTTCTGAGGTTCTCGCGGGTATTTGTATGTGGATCTTTGGTTGTTCGGGTTTTCTCCCGCGTAAGATTCGAAGTATATAGGCAACGTTTCGATGAAATCTCATTCATCATCTTCAGGCTTTTGTCTCCGGCTCTGTGCTTCTCAGAGTAATGGAGATTGCAGCTGCTTCCTCCTTTTAACTGCCAGTGGGGGTGGGACTTGATTGGGTGGGGGCTTGGCTGTGTTCTGATTGGGTGGGGGTGTGTTCTCATTGGTAGGGGGTTTGGCTGTGTTCTGATTGGTTGGGGGGTTAGCCGTGTTCTGATTGGTTGGAGGCATGTATATATATATATATGACAAATAGAACTGGAACATGAACATGAATGATTCCGAAAACCACAGGAAGCCCCATTTATAGTTTCTTTGTATGCATCAGTCTTAAGTGGCACTTATTTATAGAAAATGTGGTTCTCTACTATTTTTTATTGGAATTGGACATGCAGGCTTACTATAAAGCTCACTACTTAAAACCTACTCAAACTAAATTAACATTAAATGTCATCCCCCCCCCCCCCAGCAGGGCAACATGTCTTTTGTATAACTCTCTTTTCCCCCCCTCCAAGTGTGCCCTTCACTGAATTTCCTATTTAAATGAAAGAAAGTCTGTCAGGAAGGTATTGGTCTCTGCAATTGTTATTTATGATTTAGTTTCCACATTGATGGAAAACATGCAAAAGCAATTTCCAAAGCTAAAGAAAATACTGATTGGTTGTCTTATAGGAACTCTCAAAAAAAGGCCTGATTTCCAAGAACATTTATACCCATGAATACTATTTCTTGCTGTAGTTTCAAAATTAGTCTTGTTTGTATATACATGCATGTCTTATACTCCTAATGTTTTACATTGTAACTTGGTGTAAAAATTCCTGATAATATATAAAATTACATACCCTTAAAGATAACATAGCTTTTTATTTTCAAATGTGCATCAGATCAACATTTCCTTGACCATGTACAGAAAAGGCTTTCTCAAACTTTTAACCAACCAATGATAAGGTTAAATTCTATATTGGTCCAGAAGGCTGATTAAATGATCATGTAAAGAAACTCACATGCTCTCAGTAAAATCCTAATAACTTCCACATGTCTCTTCTAAAGAAAAGGATATCCCCTTGGCACCTGAGCAAATGTATTTCTGTTCAAACTTGCAGGTTTCATGGCATAGCAGTTCATCCTCCACAACAAATCAGTAGAATTTACTTTCCTGCAATTAAAAATCTTATTTTATATATTGTATGGAAATTTTATTTTTAAATCCAGTTAACTTGCATATAAGATGCAAATACACTTTCATTACAAGAAGTGTTTTGAAAGAATAATTAAATGGGATTTCTTGGAGAAAAATCTGCTTAGGATTTAACAGGGCTTAAGTAACTCCAAGCTTTCTCACTTCACATTTCCAAAATTGGAGCCACCCAGCTTGCAGGCACAAACTTTTTTTTTTTGCTTCTAAGCCTAGCATGGTTGTGGTGGGGAAAGATGAGGTAGAAATCTTTAAGGAATTAAGCAGAATACCTTTCGAGTTGAAAGAAGTTATGTGACTTCAATTCCCTATAATAATATTTCTTTTTCTAGGCTTCATAATTACTTGCTCACAATATTGTACAGTTTATGAAGCTTAGCTTCATCTCAAAATGAACACTGTTTTTTGGAATCTTCTGCTCAGATTAAAAAACAAGCTTCAAGTTCCTGTATTGCTTCTCCTGAGATTTATAAATTCCAATGGCAATATTCTAGGGCCTGATAAATGGGTGTCAGGACAGAATTTAAGTGAAGGTTTTAGACAGTAAGAATTACATTCCTGCACCAGAGATTCTATATTCCACCCATAGTTGTCAGGGAAGAAGGGGAGGAGAAATAGTCCAGCCTGACATATTCTTACTTCTGGCATCTCTTATACAACTACTTTGGCTTTGTTTGGGGAACCATTCATTTCCAAACAAGCTTGCTGAAGCAATTCTACTGCAAGTTAAAAATCAGATCAACGTGTAGTATCAGGAGATTCTAACTACAGATCCATTCTACTTTTGTCAAAATGTTTAGCACCATAATTGCAAAACAATTATGCAGTCAACATTAAAATGCATCTTTCATTTTGATGTTATTGGTCTCTGTCTTGTGGAACTCCTGTAAATAAAATTCAACTTATTCCTCTAAAATGAAACAAGACTGGGCCTTTTTCTAAAATACATACAAAAGTTACCTCAACTAATATCTCAACAAAAATGTGAAGACTTGGGTTGATAAGAACATTAAAGAGAACTTAATATCTCCAGCATTTTTTCTTGTACTGAAGGAGTTCTTCTTGGGAATGTCAGGGGAATAGAAATGACCAATGTCTGGAAAACATCAGTTCTAGCAAGAACTATTACATGGCATCTAGAATAAGATTATGTTTTGCTTCAATTTCTACAGCTTCTTAGCTCAGTCAAATAATTTCGGCTAGCAAAAAAAATCATAAAATTAATTAAAAACCAAGCACAAGTACAATACTTACATGCATATGTTCATATGCATACACACATAAGCATACACACACGTGTGTGTATCTGTGCCTCATCCTGTCAGAACTAATCCCTTCATAGCCCTCACCTTCCTGCCAGAACCAATGAAGCAAAGCAGCTTCTTCCTCAAGGAAAAAACAGCCCAGTTGCCTTTTCAAAATGCACTTTTAATATATCTGGGGTTAACTTTTGCAAGACACAGTTCAATCCACAGGTCCAAGGGATGTTCTGGGTAACTTGCATGGGGATGCAGAGCTGCATAGCATTTTCCTGGTTGGAAAAATCACATAAGCAGCAGCAATACATTGCTTGTATCATTATATGAGCCAGCAGTATATTCTGAGTACCAACTAAGCAAAGGAAAGCTTAAGTTGCATTAATAAAAGTGCATTTTCATACCATGAGAAGTAATCATTTTACTTATGCTACTTTGATCAAAGTACACCTCATGCATTGTGTCTTATTCTAAATACTATGCTTTTCTGGCAATTGGAGAAATTGGAACAGGTCCAGGAAAGGCCAAGGAGGATGATCAAGAGATAAAAAAACAACGTCCTATAAAGAGAGATTGAAAGTGCTGATTACGTTTGGGTTTGAGAAATAGAAGAGTGAGAGGGCAAGGGGATATGATAGCATTCTTCAAATCTCTAAAAGGAGGTCTACACAGTAATGCCAAGGCTTGTTATCTTTCACTCCAGAGTTCAAGATGCATAACAATGAATTTAAGTTACAAGAACACAGATGGCAACTGTTTGTTGTCAGTAAACAGTTCTTAACACTAAAGCAACTTGATACTTTGAGAGAATAAATTGGAACCAGAAACAGCCATTTGCCCAAGATACCTTGCATCCCTGAACTGAGCTAAGCTTAGATAACCTCTTCCAGGTCCATAACACTATGATCTATCAACATATTATATATTAGTTTCATGTCCTGCTATTATTATTTTATTTGTTATTATGTTATTATGGTTGAACAAGAAGACATCTGATATGAAATGTTTCTTTGCATACTCAAGTTCGTTGCTTTTCCTTTTCACCGAGGTGTAGTTTTCGCCTATGCAGACCCATATGATAATAGTCATCTTTACCACCATCATCTTTATGACAATAGTCAAATCCATATGACAACAGTCATTTTTACCATTATGGAGGAATTTGGAATAATTATCATAGTAATGCTTTTTCTTTCTCTTTAAATGCAATTACTACATCAAAATTAAGACATATTTGCTAAAAAGAAAAAAAAGAAAATCACAAAGTGTATTTTTAAAATGCAAACTATAAATGTAATAAATCTGTGCCATTTATTATTGAATGAAATCTGCACACAGCTAATTTAAATTTCTTGAATGGTTGAGGAGGTATATTTCTTTCTTGAATAAAACAAATGACAAATGAATTATCGGTAGTCCTTGACTTACAACAGTTTATTTACTGACCATTCAAAGTTTAAACAGCTCTGAAAAATGTGACTTATGACCATTTTTCACCATCCCCATGGTCATGTGATCAAAATGGAGACACGTGGCAGCTGGTTCATATTTATGACCATTGCTGTGTCCCTAATTCATGTGATCTCTTTTTGTGACCTTCTGACAAGCCAAGTCAATAGGGAAGCCAGATTCACTTAACAACCATGTAACTAACTTATTAACTAGGTCATAAAAGAGAGGTAAGAAAGGTCATAAAATGGGGCAAAACTCACTTAACAAATTTCTCACTTAACAATAGAAATGTTGGGCTCGATTGTGATCATAAGCTGAGGACTACCTGTATTGGATGAATCGTACATGTCACTTCTTATTGCAAGTAGAACAATCTGTCTCCCAAGCAAATGTTTCCAAAAGGGTTCACTTATTCTGACTGGGAGAGAGAACAAAGATTTTGGAATACTTTGACTTGAGGGAACATAACTATCATCAGTATCCAAGAGATGATGATCTCTGTTTATTCCTAGAATCCAAAATATTCAAGATCATAATCAACTATCACTAACTGAACTGTAAAGCAGACTCACCCATAAGGCAAATGTATTGCAGAGTTTTTTAAAAAATAAAATATGATCACACTTTATGGGTTGGTACAAGAAGCACAATCTTCCTTCCTTCCTTCCTTCTTGTAGTAAACTGCTGAATTTGCGAAACAAGGTTTTTAAAAAGGTCACTAGAGGATTCTACTGAAATAACTGAAGGAATTCTCAGTAGTGAACTAACAATAGAAAGCCATCAAGGCCATCTGAAAGTCTTGTAATAGTGTGCTTGAAGAAATGTAATATTTGCATTTCTCTTACTGAGACAGATGGGTCTCTACAGATTTGTCAAGGATTCTAAAGAAAAAAAGTGAAACAATAACCTAAATGAAGTATTCATATCTTTCTCTGTTTGTCTTCAGTGTCTCTCTGGAATAAAATACAGTTTCAATTTTTCTGAAGCCAGGACTCGATTATTATGTGAAAAGGGAGGATTAGAATAGCAACAGATTGCTGCACAAGAATGCCTGAGGAGAGGGTACAGTTGCTTAACACATCAAAGTCTAGGGCAAGGGGGAAAAGGCACAACTAGGGTTTTTAATGAATATACAGCAGGCCTGGGAGCAATTTCTGTTACAGATGCATAAAAACTCAGAAGGCAGAGAATAAAGAATATCTGGTTGAAATTAAAACCCTACTTCTCCTACTGCAGATATGCCTGGAATTAAACTCAAGTCCCAGAATAAGACAACTATACACACTCAGGGCACTATTCAACAAAGGGCTCATGTCTGACTCCATGATGTTATTCATCCACTTTCATGCTATCGGAGAATAATCATTGGAAAAATATGCAGGAAGAATGAAGGCTTGGAAGAAAAGTGCAAAGCTGCCTTCAACTTAAGCCATGCAGGGCTGTCTGTTATAAGCTAAGGGACAGCAGGAGTACCATCTAGGCATACTGAAAAGATCTATCAACATTCTATCCATTTCAGCAGATTGTAAATAAAATAAAATCTGGCACACACAATTTTCTGCCTCAAGGATGCCTCCAAAGACCAGCTTTCCATTGGGAACAGTCTGCTCACTGACATTTTGATGAGCTCTTCCATATGGAGCAAAACCATAATAAAATGAATAAACTCAATCTTTTTCCCATTGCTCCATTTCAGATTTCTAGGAAAAACTCGATGGTTTCATTCACATCATACAACTCACCTAGTGAAGATGTTCCTTCTGATCAGAATGTGAACCTAGCTTGGTTATCCTAAGATAACCTTCATTAAATTAACTCTTCATTAACATCCCACTCTTTTTAACATTGTCTGGTTGTTGTCTTCACCCTCCTCTATTGCATAAAACAAACAAACATCCAGTTGAATTCAAAGACACCATGGATTTATTTTCACTTTTCTCCATTGCGCCCTGTTTCATTCTCTATTGAGTTGATTAAAAATGATTAAAAATTATTTTTTTAAAAAAACTAGCGAGATGGAGTATCAATTTAAGAGTTCTAAGTTTCCACTGATGGGCAAGCAGCCAGGGCTGACTCTATCTTCTTTGTTTCCATAACATGATTAGAATCTAATGGCATATACATCAGCACTATCTTTACTATAAACCTATACTAAGAGAATCTTGCAAATGTAATGGGCTTCCCCCATCCTCCCTTTATTTTTGTATAAACTAGAGAGGGACTTATCTGAAATATTTATTCCAGAGGTGGTATTCAGCAAGTTTTGACCAGTTCTGGAGAACCAATAGAGGAAATTTTGAGTAGTTTGGAGAACTGGCAAATAGCACCTCTGACTGGAGATTTTACAGTATCCTTCCCCTGCCATGCCCACTAAGCCACGCCCATAAAACCAGTAGTAAAAATATTTGAAGCCCACCACTGACTTATTCATGTTAGTTTCTTGGCCTGGGTTCACACCCCTTTTATCTGAAGGTTGCCTGGAAGCACTTCTTCCTCCTATTCTTCAAGGCCATTCTTTCTTCCCTCTACAGAATTTAGTCCTAACAAGATTGGACACTGTTTTTTTCTGCTGCAGTGCTGAGTAGGTTTTCTGTTTACATAATTCTGGCCTAGACCCAGTTCAATATGTTATGCAACCTTAATTGATGCATGACGGCATGGATCCTCAAAGACAGAACATATATGAGACATGCAGAAATGGCTGTGTTAAATATCCCACATCTTGTAGGATCTCATATTGAAGAGTATACATGACCTGCTTTTTAGACTGTGATAGAACAAAGGACATTGTGTCACAGTGACACATAATCTGACTTGAAAGTCTTTTCATTTATTACAGGACTTTTGTGAATAGTCTATTTTTGATATTTCACAACCTTTGCATAGGACTAAAGTAAGGTTCTTTTGACAACTGAGATGACCAATAAACTGAATAAATAAATAAGATTGAGTGAACATTTACACTCTACAACTTGTTTTACCTTATTTTAGGCCTTTAAGGCAATGCAAAGTGCTAGTATTTGTTGATTTGTTGTTACATGTGTCTTTACCATTCTGAAGTATATTTGGCTGTTCACATTTCTTGATTTGAAGGGGGTCCCTTGGGAGGAATTTTTCCACAGTGTCTTCCTTTGAAAATGAGGAAATGCTGCAGAGAGATAACTGCACAAGAAATACAGCATCCACAGAACTCACCAAACTGCAAAATAGATGGGTTAAATTCCAGAATTCCACATCTTATCCACCAGCATTTTACCATTTTTCATAGGGAGGGGGAGAGGAATCACTTTTCTTCCATTAAATCAAATGAGAATGACTAGAAGGGGAAAAAAAAGGATGGTACTTTTGAAACACAATATCACTGTTTTTACATGTCGCATTGAAGTATGAAAGCAAAAGGACTACTTCTACTTTTTATTTATTTATTTATTTGATTTCATTTGGTTTGTCAATTGCTTACAAGATAATAGGTATAAGTAAAAACTTAGGTATGAATACGTGGATACATATAAGAAAAATAAAAGAAACAATAGGACAGGGATGGAAGGCACGTTGGTGCGCTTATGCACGCCCCCTACAGACTTCTTAGGAAAGGGGTGAGGTCAATAGTAGAAAGTCTACGGTTAAAGTTTTTCGGGTTTGGGGAAGAAAACACAGTCAGGTACAGTATTCCAGACATTGACCACTCTGTTGCTGAAGTCGTATTACCTGCAATCAAGTTTGGTGCAATTAACCTTGAGTTTGTATCTATTGTTTGCTTTTGTATTGTTATGGTTGAAGTTGAAGTATTCATTGACAGGTAGAACATTGCAATGTATGATTTTATATACTATACTTAGATTGGACCAAAGGCGGCGTAGTTCTAGTTTTCTAGGTCTAGAGTTTCAAGTCTGGTTGCATAAGGTATTCTGCAACAAGTAGAGGAGTGGAGAACTCTTGTTGTGAAATATTTCTGGATGTTCTCAACTGTGTTTAATATCAGATATGTAATGTGGATTACAGACTGGTGAGCTGTATTTGAGTTTTGGTCTAGCAAATGTTTTGTATGCTCTAGTTAGTAATGTAATATTACCAGAGAAAAAGCTACATAAGATTAGGTTAACAACTCTTAATGCCTTTTTGGCTATGTAGTTACAGTGGGCTCTAGCACTTAGATCATTAGAGATGAGTACTCCAAGATCCTTCACAGAGTTTGGATCATCAACAAGGTCTTGACTATTCAGCCTGTATTTTATTTTTTCTGATTTTTTTTGCGGGGTGGGGGGGCAATATGTAAGACAGAGCATTTATTTGTTGAGAATTGAAGTTGCCATTTGTTAGACCATTCTGATACATAGTTGAGGTCTTTTTAAAGGGTAGCAGTATTGTCTGTGGTGTTGAATAGCTTTACATCGTCAGCGAAGAGAACGCAATTGCTCTTAATATGATCACAGAGGTTATTTATGTAGAGTATGAAGAGAGTTGGTCCTAGAATACTGCCTTGGGGGACACCACTGTTGACAGGTACAGAATTTAATAGGACGCTCCCAATTTTGACCATTTGTTGTCTTTTTGACAGGAATGCTTCTATCCAGTTATGCAGATGTCCAGAGATACCATAAGATTTTAGTTTTAGGAGTGATTTGTCGTGTACCACTGAATCAAAGGCTTTACAGAAGTCTATGTAGATTGTGCCTGTGGCTTTGCCCTGATTGAGTTGTGTAGTCCATATGTTTTTGCAGTGGAAGAGTTGCAGATTGCGGGAAACCAAATTGTTTATTAGGTTGTTTGTCTCTAAGTGGATAATGGATTGGTTAATAATTGATTCCATGACTTTACAGGTGATGCAGCAAAAAGAGATTGGTCTGTAATTTTCAACTAGGCTGGGGTCTCCCTTTTTGAAGATGGAGATGACGGTGGCTTATGACAAAGTTTTGGCAAGGAGCTGGTCCTGGAAGATTTTTCAAAGATTATGCTTAGAGGTTTGGCTATGGCAGTGGATAGCTTTTTTAAGAAGTAGGCACATATTCCATCCTGTCCAATAGATAGAGATGGTTTTAGATTGCATAGTGCTTTTTCAACATTGTCTACTGTAAAATCGATATGTATTAGATAATTGTAGTTGTCCGTGCTTCGACTAGGAAATACTGGGCCTGATCCATTGCTGTTTACAAATATTGAGCCAAAGAATGTGTTAAAGAGGTTGGCTTTAATATTGTCGTCGTTGCAGTCTTTACCATTAGGTCCTGTCAGGGGTGGGATGGACCTTGAGTCTTTTAGTTTGTTGTTTACAAAATTGTAGAAAGCATGGGTGGAATTGGTGCGTAGAAAGTTTTCTTCTTATTTAATGTGATAATTGGTGCATTCATTCTTTATCTGGTGGCATAAATTTTTGTATTGGCTTTTGAAGTTGGCAACATGATCAGATTTGTTTTTCTGCCAAAGTGATCTCTTTTTGGATTGAAGCTTTGCAATTGTTATGGGTAATCTGTTTTTTTCTGGTTTTGGAGTTGTTATTGGTACATATACTTTGTTTCCTAAGAACAAAGAAAGCCACTACTGTCATGTTTCTGTTCAATGATGATGATGATGATGATGATCATCATCATCATCATCATCATCATCATCATCACCTTCATAAGTAAATATTTCATGTCTTTGGCATCTTGTGCTTTTCTGCTGGTTCTCCATATAATACCTTTGTGAATTTGCATTCCTTTGGTCACTGCCATGTTAACACAATAACATAATAGGTTATATAAGTGGAAACCTGATTTATGACATCTAGTCATTCAATAAGCTTGTATACTGTATTGTACATCCTTGACAAGCAATTAGATGTTTATGAAGACACCGGTTGCTTATAATTATAATCCTGCTAATTTCCTTCAGTCCCCAAAGCAACATTAGTGTTTGCTAATGAACTGCAGATTAATTCACTTTGAATTAGTCTCCTTTTTTCCCTCCTGCACATACAAGACAGCACTAATTTTGCTTTGGGGACTTTAGGCTTCTTTACTAGGATGGGAAAATTCATTCTGCCTATGCTAAAATTATTTAAGATTTTGATATATCTTAATTTAAAACCAATGGTTTTCTAATGTTTTTCTATACTTGTTATATGCACTGATAGATGAAAGTAAGAAAGGTAATAAATCCAGCCATAAGCAAGCTGAAAGTCAAGGAGTGGAAATTACAGGAATCAAAACGTATTATTTTGCTGGTCCTCCTGCCCCTGGCATGGTTCTTCTCATTCTACCAGATAAGTCATAGGCCAATAATCAACAGATGAAAATGTTCCTGAACAGGACATTTTGATGAGAAAAAGTTCATTCACAGAATGTCTTTCTGCCATTCAGTCATTGTAGCACCGTACATTCCTATTCTATCAATAGGAATCTATGAATTTGTCTTATTATAGTGGAGACTTCTTGCATGAAACTATCTCCAGTGAAGTTTATTACACACCTGTTTAATTATCCCAATGACAAATGAATACTTAATCTTTAAAGTGCTTCAGGACTGAATTTACTGTTACTGCTTTCATTTACTGCTTTTCATATTATCTTTGTTTCCTTCCATTATTTTGTAAAATAGTTTTGAGAACTATAGGTAAAATGTTATTCCCCCTCCCTCTCTTCCTCTCCTCTCTCTTTACACACCTTAATATTAGCTGGACTGAAGCTCTTATAGTTCTTAAAAGATTTTAAAAGTGAGATCCAAGGGATGGATGGGAAAGGACAACATAGAAGTTATTGAGGCACTTAGAGTTATTTTTGTTCAATAATCACATATAAAGAATAGAATAAAACAGAACACAATTGGCTTACTTTCCAGGCTGCATACCTGAATATATGTTATTGATAGCAGTTGGGTAGAAAATGTGGTTATGGTTATTTTGATTGTGTGAATCCTCCCAGAGATGTGGTTATTGGAGATACAAGTGTTCCATCACTTTACAAAATCCCTTGTGAGTCCAATCACATCTGACCCATAAAAAGTATTCTATTTTATTCAAAAAGGATCATTTAATTAAATATTGATGTGATACATGTCCACTTTATGCCCACAGCATGTAAAGGCATGTATATTGCCCTTCTGAGTCACTATTTTTAGCCCAGGCTTCTGTACTTCTTGCCCTGTCATGAGAGTTATATATTTCTTTATGAAAGTTTGCAAAAGGAAGGTTATATTGTAGACCCCCCTAATAACAGTTGTTCCAGAATACATGGACTTCTAATCCCATTATTATTTATATTGTTTAAAAAGCACTTGTCATATTAATAAGTTAAATATAATATAACACATAAAACAAAATTGTACAGCCATGTTTCAAAAGACATGTTTCAAAAAACCTTGATGAAAGCTTGTGCAAAAATGTCTTCTTCACATAATAATAATGTGCAAGGGTGCTAGTTAGATTTGTAAACAAACAAATTCTTGAAATATTTCTAATTCTAAGAGATGCACAAAGAACTTCTGATTCATATGCAATGTGGAATGTGATGGACTACATAGCAATCTGGCATTTTGTCATTGAACATTAGGAGATCCAATCAAGAGAGCATAAAGGGAGAAGACAAATCTGAGATGTCAGTAAAAACAAACTATCATCTCTGTGCCTGATTCCTTCTCATCTTTTCTTTCATTATATGTATAGAGGCAGACTGTACTTATTGAGGATGGTTCCCTTCTCCAAATTAATATGTGCCTATGTTTGTAATCGATTTTGATTCTGTTTAATTAATGCAGTATAAATATAGACAATTAGAAATATAGAAACAAAGGTTATACTATGCTATATTCGTATAGTTTTATCAAATTCAATAGGCAAAAAATGTATGCATTTATAGAGCTGAGAGACAAAGAGCTTGGAGTCAACAGCTACAGGTACATCATTTTCAATAGTTTTTGGAATTGAGACTGGCTGCTAAGAGAATTAACTTGGATATTGACTCCTGTGGGGACTTGTTAGGTTATACTGAAGAAATCCTGAAATGGTTCTGAATAACAAATAAGCTTGATGGACAGAAATCATTATTATGTCTGTGGATGCTCTAGCTAGTGTCTTCTTGCAAGGTCACTTGATGAGGTGGTAGAAAGAGCATGACAAAGATTTAGAGGGCAATGTTGCTTAGAAACTGACAGAACCTTTTAGGCAAACCAAATGTCAACTCTTGGAGCCTTTCAAATCTTTTGTTTCTTTTCTGATATGCTTATGTCCTTTGTGAGTTCATGGCAATCTCAGGAGAAGAGCTGTTATTTATAAAGCAAGGGCACGATGCAAATTTCATGAATGTAAAAATCCATTGATTGCAAAAGACCTACATGAAAGGCACCGAAACAGCAACATTTTTACATGAGTTTTATGCTCTTTCTAAATCTGATTTGTGCTCTCTATATCGTTTTCATCATTTGTCAATTTAAAGGCCTGCATCAATGATTCAGCCATTTGCAAGCTGACAGGAATGACACACAAATACATGAATATATTAAAGTTTAGGGAGCTTGCTAGATATAGATTAATGAGCACTGTGTCTTTCCTAAATGTGCTCTTGACAAGATTTTAGAGTACACCCAGCATAAAATATATGATTTGTAAGTGGCATGGTAAGATACATTAAAAAGGTATGCTGAAAATAACACAACCTAGTTATAATATAAAGCATTTAACTGCTTCTTTAATTGCCTAGCTTAAATACACAGTTGATCAATAAGAGTCTGTAAAAACACCATTCAGTCAGTGCCAGGCCTTAATCTGCAATATATGCATGCAAAAAGAAAATAACATCCCCAAAACATATATTTACACACATATACGTACACATTTTCTTTACATGTTGTATGTAGATTGCCTGATCATGTGTCAGATAATTTGAGCATCTGTAATAAGGAACACATTGTGACTATTGAGCCATCTCTCCTCTGTAGTAAAAAATACCACTGAAAATGACTGAATTATTGAAAGTATTATGATGTTATATATTAACAAATCTGCAACCAACTGCTTTCCTCTGCTGTGGTTTTAAACTACCCTGGTAGATGTAAGAGAAAGAAGATAATATATTCCAAACAATGCCTTTGTGTAATAATTTCAAAAAGAAGCTGGGCTATTGTAATGTGCCAGAGCTGTCAGACTACAAAACCATTGTCCTGATGCCTTCCAAATCACTTGACGGCTATCGAGGTGGAATGATTTGATGTCACCAGTTTTGCACCCTAGCCCTTTTCCTGGACCTTCTAAGCTTGGCTGCAGTCATCTGTAGCTGAAATAAAGGGAAAGGAATAATTATATTCTAAAACTAAATGAATACCTTCTAAGCTGCTGCAACTGAAACTCATGATAAGACACTTTAGCATTCCAACAGTTTCCTCCAACTACCTTATCTTACTACCCATACCACATAAAAGGGGAAATAAACATAATTTAAAATAAATAAATAAATAAATAAGAAACAAGCAGCTGTGTGCTTTGCAAGCTACCAGACAGAACTCGGATTTATTCTTGCTAAATCACCCACATTTCTTTTAAAGCACCTGCTTGAGCATTTCAAAATCAGAAACTGGGAGGAGGCAAGACAACATTTTTCTCCAGCTGGGGGTATGGATCATCCATAAGCTCTGCATAAGAAAGCTTCTGATTGTCTAACCTAACTTATTAAATGCAATGTACTATTTCAATACCTTTGGTTTCTCTCAACATCTACTGAGATGGCACCAAGTGTTAAAATGTGGCAGTTCCTGTGCCAGTTCAATATAAACAAGTTCCTATCTGAAATCTTAGTCATTGTTTAATGACCAGTGATCTTTCAAAGTGTTATTGAACTAGTGGTACTTATGACTAGTTCTCAAAGTTCCAGATGTCTCAGCACCTTATGGTCATGTAATCAGGATCTGAGCACTTGGCAACTTATGAGGGTTGCAGCATTCTATAGTCATGTGATCACCATTTGCAGTGTTCTCTGCTAGCTTGCCACTAGCAAAGTCAATGGAACAATGGCAGGGAAGGCTGCCAATTGTTCTGATAAATCTCTTGCACCATCCTCTGCCAGGTAGCATCCATCCCTAGTCTGGCTGCACTTGTGCCACATCTTATTGGATTGGCCTTGCCTTGCCAACACTCTGCCCTCTAACCTGCAGGAGCCATTTATCTTCCTGCCAATCTGCTTGCAAGCCACCTGGAACTTGTGATTTCCTGTCTCCTACTGATTGGTTCATATGTTTTTTTTCTGTGGATTCTTTACAAACTGAGGTCAGCAACAGTAGAAATGATTAGAGGTCTACATTCCATTTAATTAATAAATAACTAGAAATAGAAATGGGGGCTGTATGAAACTTAGTCTCCTGTGTCAAATTTCAAAGAGCTCTCCGCTATTAATAAACTGCAAACTGAAGTACAGAATGAATGTATGCATGATTATACAATGCCCAATAGGGTCTATAAATTATTAGCATCAAAATGCTCTGAGAATGTAATCAACTATATTTCAAACCCACATTCAAACTGAGCATTGAATCAAATTACCAGTTATAATATGGCAGCACAATCAAAGAAGGCATCCTATAAAATTACCTCTAGAGTAATAATATAGATTAGAATAGAATAACAGCATTGGAAGGAACCTTGGAGGTTTTCAAGTCCAATTCCCTGCTTAAGCAAGAAACCCTATACCATTTCAGACAACTGGCTGTCAAATCTCTTTTGAAAAATATGCAATGTTGGAGCATTCACAACTTCTGGAGACAAGTTGTTCCACTGATTAATTGTTCTCACTGTCAGGAAATTTCTTCTTAGTCCTAGGTTGCTTCTCTCCTTGATTAGTTTCCATCCAAGACCTCTTTTAACTCTGTTAGTTTAATCTGTTCTGTTCTGAATGTACTTCTCATTAAAAAGGACAGCTTGGCATCTTTATTGTTCAGTCTCAGAGTGCTTGGATTTATTTTTGACTGATCTAATCCTGCTAAGTACTGCAACTAGGCTCCTAATGATATTCTTCCTATTGTATATCTGAATCAGTGGGTGTATGAAAACATGACAAAATATGCCCCAAAGCTGTTTGCTTATATTCAAAAAAACCAGCAACAAACAATTAGTATATATTGCCATCTAGATTTTTTATAGAAAATATACATTGTTCATAAACACTGTATTGACTAAGCAAATAAGAGAAGAAGGGATATATCCCATTTTTTATTCTAAATTATAACAGTTTCTCTGAACACCATAGATAGCAATTTATCATTCAAATATATGTAAATGCCAAAGACCTGAAAATAAAGTAGGTAGTGAAAGAAAATAAAAAGCTTCAAGGAAGAAATCATATTTTCAGGACCTTGCCAAATGAAATTGTCCCCCAAAACTTTTGCACTCTTAAAAAAGGCCCGGGTATTATTAACAACTAGTTCATTCACGTGACAGTTTTTACACCAAAGGCATGTCTGTATGTGCTGCCTGAAGCTGAATTCTCATGAACTTGGATTGATATAAAAACCATTTCAAAAGAATAAAAACTATGTGATGATTACAATATTATTCTATTGTTCTTTGTTGGGGGACAAGGTGAGATTTTACAAACAAGAAATTTCAGGATGACCACAAGGGGGAACCTTATCTATATCAGATTCCTGTTGAGTTATTAACACAAATAATCTCTTTCTAATTCTAATGGAATAGTTTTTTTAGCCCAATGACCCAGAGGTTCACACGGATTACACCTTTTGAGACCAGAAATATGATGTTAAACTCAGAAGAAGGAATCCATCTTCTTTCGCTTCTCTTATGTCCTCATATCCATTACAGAAAAGCTCACACCAAGTCCCTAGAACTGGATCCATTATGATGCCCTTTAATCTTTATGAAGTTTTCCTAATGTTCAGTATGATAATTCCTTCCTATAATTCATTAAACTGGTCCACATGGTATAGGATTTCCTGCATGAACAAGGGTTGGACTAGAAAACCCTCAATGTCCCTTCTACCTCTGTTATTCTGTTTTGTTATTTTCAGATACGTTTTCTAAAATGTCAGGTAATTTTGAATGCTATTTCAATCTTTTGGGAGCTTTTCTGTTTAACTCAATTTTTTGCCATTTGAAAATTTATCAGGCATTTATCTTCTTCCAATTTATAAGTAAAAATAGTAAAGAATACAATGTCAAGAACTGAACTTTGTATGACTTCTCTTAGTATTCTAGTTTACTGAAGAATCTTGTTGAACATTGAGTGGCATTATCAAATCAGTTATGAATCCACTTTCTTGTTATCAAATCTAGAATGGCCTTAATTTGTTTGCTAATCAGAATGTCACACAGTACTTCGCCAAATGCTTTGTTCAAATCAAAATACATTGCATCTATAGCATTTTTACAATTTACTAAACAGGTTAGCTGAGCAAAATATAAATTTGTTCATGATACATCTACGCTGAGAGATTACTGTATTATTTTCAAGGTGCTTGCAAATTGATTTGCTTTAGTACAAATAGTTCTCAACTTACAAACATTTAGCAACTTTCAAAATTACAATGGCACTGAAAAACATTAATTTACAAGTGGTCCTTACATTTACAATCCTCACGGCATTCCTATCATCACATGATAAAATACAGGCCTCTGGAAACCAACATGTATTTACTACTGATGCAGCATCCCAGGGTCATGTGATACCACTTGCAACTTTCCCAGATGACTTCCAAGAAGCAAACGCAACAGGAGAAGCCAAATTTGCTATGACCATATGATTCAATTAACAACTACAGTTTAACAAACATGGCAAAAAAAGGTCATAAAATAGGGTGCAGCTCCCTTAGCAAGTCCCTTGCTTAACAATGTAAATCCTTAACATCCTTATCCTAATCATGGTTGTAAGCTGAGGACTACCTATATTTCCCAGGTATGGCTGTCATCTATCTCTAGTTCTCAGCATCCTCCTTTCTCCCCTTTTTTCAAATAGGAAGACTTGCCTAACTATCATTCACCCACTCATAAGGATTTCTCAAAAGTGATAGAGGTTTCGCTAGATAATCAGCAAATTCCTTCGGTATCCTAGGACTCAATCCATCTATAAAGGAAACTTAAATACATTAAAATAAATCAGTATTGATGTATTTCTACCAACCTCAATCTTTTTCCTTTGTCCTGCTTTTTACAATTATCTGGTGTAATAATGTCCTCTGGTTACAAAAGCAGATTAAAGAGAGAACTAGGCAAGACAGTTTATCTTTTTTTTTTCTTTTGTACGTGTATCCGAAGAAGCTTTTTTTCTTCTCTGTGTTATTTTTGGCATCCTTCAATAACCTCAGCTTATTTGAGCTTTTAGTCTTTCTCATTCTGGTTTCTACAATTCCTGGCTATTTTTCTGTACCCTTTCTTGATTATTTGCCCACTTGCTATACGTATATTTTGTCCCCATATCTTGTTTGTTTTCAAAGAAAACTCAAAAAATACTTTGATCTACTATGGAACAATAAAAAACTTTTGTGAACTTTGTTATATGTATTTACCACTCTGTCAGATATATGAATAGAAGACAAACCCAGACACAAACTTTGTTCAAACTTCAAATTAAAAAAAAAATCGTTTGTCTCTTAATGTTGGTTTCTAGCTTTGTTCTTCATGTTTCTACAGTTAAAGCCTCTTGCTTTATTTATGCTTGATGCAAACTGGGCTGTTGCTAGGATTCCTGATTCAATAAAATGCAAGGAGTATTCATAAAATCAGCTGAAAGAGGTTTCAGTTGTAATGAATGAATAGCAGATAATCAAAGTGGTTTAGCTCACTTATAATAGACCTACCAGAATAACAACTGAAAATGTTTAATTATGTTGACAAATAAAGAATCTTTGTCAGGCTTGACTTTATAAACATAATAGAATTTTTAATTATTATTTTTACATCAACAATATGAACAACACAAGCATAAAAGCCTCTGAAGCTAAGCTGATCATATCAAATACAGCTTCATCTCTAAAGTAATACTTCATTTTCAGCTATTTGGAAACAGGGTGGCCACAATATTCTAATAGTATTAGAATATCAAGGCAGATAGTTATTCTAACAGTATATTTTCCGTGGAAACGACTTCATAGATGCTCCTTGTGAATAAAGGACAAATGGAAGAAAGGGCAATCTAAAATTAATTTTCCATGGAATAAAATTTACTAGGGAACCTCAGATTATTATTCCTCACTCCCTGGTATTAAATTGTTTGGCTGTGTCTAAATTACCTGGAGTTAACAGAATGGTAACATCTTTATTTGAGAAGAACATCAGCCTATTTGTGAAGTTTAGATTTCCCAGTACCAAAAAATATCCTGTGCTTGGAATTTTCTTGATAAGGTCAGGATTTTAAGTCCACAAAATGCAGAAAGCAAACTATTGCCTTATCCTTATATTACTCCAGCAACCATTTTTATATGTTGTTTTTACTTTGTTCAAGGTCTTCACCTTAAAAAGAATGAACTAAACTTCAGCTAGTTCAGTTTTAAAGTTATATTTTCCCGCTTGTCCAGATAATTTGCTATGTACATAACATAACATAGTATAGTAATAGTAGTAAATTATAATAATCTACTAATGGATTACTGAGGGACTTTCCCTTCCCTCCAGTCTCCTTTCTCCCTGTCCCAATCTTTTGACTACAGCCACAGAAAAAACTGGATGTATAGCCTTCACAAAGGCAACTACCTCTATAATCTCTGACCAGAACTTTCCAAGACTTTGTCAGATCTTACATGAGTTTCTTGTATGCATTGAATTAGACCTGATGCAGAGAAGATCTGTTTGAGGCAGAAAAGAAAGATATCTGTGCATTGCCACTTTTGTCATCAATGAGCTCACTCCAGTTTTGTTGTTGTTGTTGTTGTTGTTGTTGTTGTTGTTGTTGCTGCTGCTGCTGCTGCTGCCAACAGTAGTTTCTTCTGGCTGTATTTTTTATTTGGTTAGCAGACTCCAATTTGCCAAACTCCATAGGCATGTACAGGGGTGGGATTCTACCAGTTCTGTCTGTCTCTGTAGAACCGGTAGCTCTGAAGAGCAGAGCCATAGAACCGGTTCTATGTCTGTTGCTGTTTTTGCCCACCTGTCCACCTGGGCTCTTACCTGACCTTTATTTCCTGCTTTTTCAACTTCAGCTGCTTCTCATGGCACAGCTGCGGTTGAAAAAGCAGGAAAAAAGTGCCTTTTCAAATGCTGCGCACCTGTGCGCAGCACTGCACAGCTGTCTAGGCAGCAACCTGACGATGCTTCACACTCATGCAGAGCAAAATGTAAATCACCAAGCTGGTAGTTACACCGATTGGATCCTACCCCTGGGCTTGTAGGTGCTGCTGGTCAATTCCAGATCATAAAAGCTGCCATTCTCTTGCAGTACTAGCTGAGGACACAGCTTATTCATTATTAATTGTTCTCTCCCATTTCATCTTCTGTCCTCTAGACAGATTTGAGAAATAGGAGATTATTGGAACTGGAAAGACATGATCTAGGATTTGACTGACATAGCTATTGAGTTTAGGTCAATGTAGATGTTTAAAAGCATTTTATTACATGTGTCTTACTAATAATTTGGAATAGTATAAGGCAAGATTGTCTTCTAAATTCCCTTTATAGTTGTCATTTTCAAGAAGCTTTCCTCAGAAAATAAATGATAGTTAAACAGACATGGTTACCCTCCACTGATATACTAATCTTAGGTCAAGGAGAATGCAAGTTAAAATCAAGAGAAGACTTAGAATTGAGAAGTTTCATTTCATTGATTTTCTTATGTGCAACTAATATAATTATTTAAATTTGATAAAAACTATGAGTTTGAAAATGGTAAGACTGAATTTGATGTAGAATTGTAAACAAAAGAATTGTATATAGCTATGGCTATAAATAAAGATGTACATTTTTTTTCTGAAAATGGAAAAAGGAAATGTTTAGTTTAGCCTACCATAAAAATCCCAAATCATATGAAGTATCCAACCATGTTAATTTCATTGTGAGCAAATTTCTTTAACTGCAATCCAGTCATACTATTTGCTTGGGAACCTATTTGTTTGAGATGGAAAAGCTAAGTTCCCAAATAAAAACAAAGAATCTGCCATCAGTGAAAATTGATGTGCAATGGTTTATAAAGGAAGGTTTATGCCAAATCTTGAAAGTTATCATACTTTTAGTTGATTTATATTAAACTACCTATTTAATATTTTAATATGTTTAAAGTGTTTTCATTTATTCTGTGTAAATGGTTACGAGTTCTATAACCATTTGGGGGGGGGGGGGTTTCTTACTTTGTTCATAGTCGAGTACCTGTACATGATTGATGCATAAGGTCCTTTTTACTAACCCCTGCCCAAGTTTTTAGGCTTTAAGATTACACAATTCTTTATCTACTGTAAAATCCATCGAAGGCCCCAGAGGCACATAAGGATCCTATAGGCAACATTCATTCCTTATTGGATAATTTTCAAGTGCCCAGAACTGTTTTATTAAAACTTGGCAACTTTAAGATGTATGAACTTAGAATACTTATATTTAATTTTTATTTTCATTGTATTTTTTTCCTCTTTTTTTAACCCAATGGTCATTGACCATATTTTTTATTAAATAAATACAGTAAGTAATGTAGTTGCTTTGTTTAGGCCAGTCATTCTCTCTCAACTCAATTCACCTCACAGGGTTGTTATTGTGGGGAAAACAGGAGAAGGAAGGAGTATTGGATATGTCTGCTTCCTTGGGTTACTTACAACATAATAAAGGTGGGATAAAAATGAATAACTAAATAATATCACACATTAGTAATGGTAATAAAGCTTTTCAAAACAATCCTGCATATTTTTAGAAGCATTCAACGATACTAATTGTATTTAGTACCACAGTTTAACAATGCACTTTTACACTTAACTGGGAATAAAGGTACTAAGAAATCAGTCATGAATCAAGCAGGGCATTTCATGTGAATTTTAACTTCCCAATGTTTTCATGAAAAATTGTCAGGGAATGGTATTTTTCTATATGATTAAAATATTATATTTTAACTTAAAAGTAATCTAGGTTTTAAATTTAAAATATAAAATTGTCGTCTGAAATAAAAAGAAATAGCTTAGAAATCTAAACTAAATCTAAACTATTTAAAAGTGTCTAAACATCACTTTTAAATGGATACTAAATGGATACTAAAATATATATTCTGCCACTGCCACTTTATCTTACATTATATTGTATATGAAAATTTTCCTAGTGAATCAGCAATCACTCTTTAACTTTAGTATTTGATTTTAAAGAAGACTTTTAACAGTGCATCAGAAGTGGGTTTCTTGAGTAATAAATAAGTTATTAAAGAACATTTTTTCATTTCCCATCTTTCTCATGTGCATTGTCTACAGCTTAAAGAGGCAATAAACAACAAAGATGATAAATTTGACTGCTTATTTTCCTTTTGTCTTTTGCTGTCTCTTCAGTTGTTCTTTTAGGATTTCTTAAAATCAACTTTATTGAAAAGTTCCATAAGAAATACGTTCTGATCAAACTGTTATATGCCTCATGCACAGTACTAATGAATTTAATTATGAGAGCTATGCCCAAACAGCTGTTGGTGTTGCTTTGAGGGTTTCTGAAAAGGCCAATTGAATGTTTGTTTTTCTGCATTTATTTCCACAAAATACCTATTTTTGTTTGTTTGTTTGTTATGAACAGTGGTGGGTTGAATGATGTTCCCACAAGCATTTGTGGATCAATTAACCTCTTAATAGCTATATGTGTGACAGGAAAAGGAAAATGTGGACAATGGAGATCTGATCTACCAATCATCAAAATTCCCCAAAACACCATGTTTTCCAAAGTGTGGATCAACTATAAAACTCTGAATCTGAAATAAATGGATTTCTTTGAATTATTTCATGCTGTGCATCTAAGGCTAAGTGTCTTTGCCTTTTATTTCACTCATCCTCTTTTTTCCTAGATAGTTTTATCTAAGTATTTTGGTTTGATGACAATTTTTTTTTTAATTTGGGGAAATATGACTTCTAGGAATGTTCTCTTGAAAACTTATTTGAAAGATATATTTCAGACTTACCATCACTTTGCTGTTTTTTAAAGCAATCTGACTTTTCTTGATCTGAGAATGAAGAAAAAAGCTTTAAGGAATCAACTAATTAAGGCAGAGGTATCAAACTTGCAGCCTGCGGGCTGGATGCATCACATGCTGGCCCCACCCCCAACCAGTTTAGCGAAGGGGGAAAAAGTCGCAATACGTCATGTGATGCTGCTGTGATGATGCAAGTTTGACATCCCTGAATTAAGGTAATGTGACTCTTAAAATACAAGTACCCTGTCTGGCAGAGTTGATAGCATAGAATCAGCCATGCACTCAATAGAAAAATGCTTAGCAACACGTTTTGAAACAATTATACAAAAAAGCCTAATTTCTCTTGAAAAAAAAAAATACAGCAGTCATAAGAGATTACATATCAGCTCAAAATCAAATCCCAACCCAACAACCAACTACCACAACTACTACCTCAACTACAATCACAACTACAACCAAAAATAACCACCAAACCACAACCACAAATAATTACTATCCCATCAAATAATTCCACAAATGATATCTCCTTACCCATCAGAGACACCATTGAACGTGATCAGAAATGTCCAAATGCCATCTTATTTGGTCTTGAAGACACCAATGAATCAGATGACATCACCAAAGTTCGTAATATCATAAGCAACTCAAATACAACAAACATCTCTCCTGAAGATATCATTGAAGTAACCAGAGATGGCCATGGGTACAAATACAATGATGGCTCCATGGCCCCAAAATTTTGTAGAGTTGTTTGCAAAAATGAGTCCAGCAAATGTATATTCATTCATACAATAAACGCCATTGCAAAAACCAATCCCAACCACAAAAAACTTCACTCAAGACCAGACTTATCCATATGGCAAAGAATCCGCACCTGTGAACTCCACAAGGAACTCAAAAGACATCTAGACAATGGAGAGAAGGATCTCTACATTGACTACCACGTTGATTGTATCAAAAGTTAATCACACAACCCACAACTCCACATCCAACCCTACCTCATCCAACCCACCATCACTCAAAACTAGACACACATGCCCCTAACGACCTCAATTCCAACTACAACTGGCCTTAAATGCAAGCTACTCAATGCAATTGTGAATAAAATACATGAATTTTTCCTCTTACTAAATATGGCTAAATTCGATATCATATTTGTCTGTGAAACATGGCTCAATGCAACTCTCCCTGACTCCATTATCACAGTAAGAAACTATCATGTTTACTGATCAGATCGTGAAATCCATAGAGGAGGTGGTGTTGCTATCTTCTATAAAAAGTCCTTACATCTAAAAAACATCCAAGTTACCCAAGAGCTTGCTCTTCCTGAGACCATTTTCTGTGAACTGTCCTTAAATATCACATTTTTATTCTTACTATGTTACAGAGCCCCTGATTATGACATCGAACATGTAAAAAAGCTAAATTCACTGCTAACATGGGCAACATCCTGCCCACATACTTTTATCTTTCTTGGTGACTTCAATCTACCTCACATTAACTGGACCCTAAAAGAATGTAAAACTGAACCCATACATGCAACCTTCTACAATACTGTAACAAGCCTGGGACTGGAACAACTAGTAACCTACAATACTAGACTTAAAAACTTCCTTGATCTCATCTTCTGCAATAGTTTGAATTCAATTTATGGAATACAAATTAAAGAACCCTTTTCCAACAGTGACCACAGCATGTTTGACTTTTGTCTCAACATACGTCCACACAAAAATCAACACAACGATGTGATCCCCAATTATAACTTCAAAAAAGGCAACTATGAACTTATAGACAATAAAATCTCATTCCTTGATTAGCAATTTCTATTCACTGGATGCAATACTGTTGAAGACCATTACAACATATTTTTACTTGAAGTCAAAAGAGTCATCAAACTATATGTACCAATAACAACTCCAAAAAGCAGGGAAAAAAAAGATTACCCATAACAATTGCAAAGCTTCAATCCAAAAAGAGATCACTTTGGCAGAAAAACAAATCTGATCATGTTGCCAACTTCAAAAGCCAATACAAAAATTTATGCCACCAGATAAAGAATGAATGCACCAATTATCACATTAAATAAGAAGAAAACTTTCTATGCACCAATTCCACCCATGCTTTCTACAATTTTGTAAACAACAAACTAAAAGACTCAAGGCCCATCCCACCCCTGACAGGACCTAATGGTAAAGACTGCAACGACGACAATATTAAAGCCAACCTCTTTAACACATTCTTTGGCTCAGTATTTGTAAAGTCAAAAGACAATGTTGAAAAAGCACTACGCAATCTAAAACCATCTTTATCTATTGGACCGGACATAATATGTGCCTTCTTCTTAAAATAGCTATCCACTGCCATAGCCAAACTTCTAAGCATAATCTTTGAAAAAAAAATTCAGGACCAGCTCCTTGCCAAAACTATGGTCACAAGACACAGTCATTCCCATCTTCAAAAAGGGAGACCCCAGCCTAGTTGAAAATTACAGACCAATCTCTTTATGCTGCATCACCTGTAAAGTCATGGAAACAATTATTAACCAATCCATTATCCTCCACTTAGAGACAAACAACCTAATAAACAATTTGGTTTCAGAAAAAAGCTGTCCTGTAATCTGCAACTCTTACACTGCAAAAACAAATGGACTACACAACTCAATCAGGGCAAAGCAATAGACACAATCTACATAGACTTCTGTAAAGCCTTTGATTCAGTGGTACATGACAAACTACTCCTAAAATCTTATGGTATATCTGGACACCTGCATAACTGGATAGAACAGACAACAAATGGTCAAAATTGGGAGCGTCCTATCCAATTCTGTACCTGTCAACAGTGGTGTCCCCCAAGGCAGTGTTCTAGAACCAACTCTCTTCATACTCTACATAAATGACCTCTGTGATCACATTAAGAGCAACTGCATTCTCTTCGCTGACGATGTAAAACTATTCAATACCACAGACAATACTGCTACCCTTCAAAAAGACCTCGACTATGTATCAGAATGGTCAAACAAATGGCAACTTCCAATCTCAACAAATAAATGCTCTGTCTTACATATTGGCAAAAAAAATCAGAAAATAAAATACAGGCTGAATAGTCAAGACCTTGTTGATGATCCAAACTCTATGAAGGATCCTGGAGTACTCATCTCTAATGATCTAAGTGCTAGAGCCCACTGTAACTACATAGCCAAAAAGGCATTAAGAGTTGTTAACCTAATCCTACGTAGCTTCTTCTCTGGTAATATTACATTACTAACTAGAGCATACAAAACATTTGCTAGACCAAAACTCAAATACAGCTCATCAGTCTGTAATCCACATTACATATCTGATATTAAACACAGTTGAGAACGTCCAGAAATATTTCACAACAAGAGTTCTCCACTCCTCTACTTGTTGAAGAATACCTTATGCCACCAGACTTGAAACTCTACACCTAGAAAACCTAGACCTACTCTGCCTTTGGTCCGATCTAAGTATAGTATATAAAATCATACATTGCAATGTCCTACCTGTCAATGAATACTTCAGCTTCAACCATAACAATACAAGAGCAAACAATAGATGCAAACTCAAGGTTAATCACACCAAACTTGATTGCAGGAAATACGACTTCAGCAACAGAGTGGTCAATGTCTGGAATATTCTACCTGACTCTGTGGTTTCTTCCCCAAACTCCCCAAACTTTAACCTTAGACTTTCTACTATTGACCTCACCCCTTTCCTAAGAGGTCTGTACGGGGTGTGCATAAGCGTACCATCCCTGTCCTATTGTTTCTTTTATTTTTCTTGTATGTATCCATGTATTCACACCTATGTTTTTACTTATACCTATTATCTTGTAAACAATTGACAAACCAAATAAAATAAATAAAAAATAAAAACCATAGGACTTTGTCTTGGGATGAATCCTGAAAAATGGTTTGCCCTATTGAACTGAAGGAAGATCCTTTTCATGCATGAATTTCAAAGCATTTCTCCTGGATCATTTTTGAAGTATGTCCTTCCACAGTATCTTTCTTTAGCATTGGAAACATGCTGTCTTTGCAGCCAATTAAAATCAAATACAACTTTACAATGATAAATTAATAATGTTGGCCAAATGCTTCCCCCTTTCAGATTAGAACTGGCTATAATTTTTGCATTCAGAACATCGGGAAAGAATTATTAGCTTTAATAATACGAGAAATAGAGCAAATACATTTGTGAGTGAGCCTATCTTTCATAAAATGCCTACGCATGCAAAATAAAACACAAGTTATACATGTATTTTTCCTGCTATTTTGTTAATTTTATAAGCAAAAAAATTAGGAGAGGTGAAGATTTTTTTTTCTTCTCCTCGTAGAAATGGCTATTAAGTTGCAAATTGCATGTACTATGTAAGTTTATTTTAAAATTGTCCTTTTCAGAAAGTAAGCCTCTAAGAACTTAATTGCATTGATATCTGAATAAGCAGATATTGGATGGCACTATGCCAACAGCCATTTAATGGGCTAATTCAAGCTTGGAAGGCATGCTTTTCTTGAAAGTTAGTTTGAACATAGCATCTTTTCAGAGATACTTCAAGAAGAAATTCTGGTCTATGAAGCAAAATGCCCCATGTTGCCTTCTTTTGCCTCCTTTTTAGGCTTCCTCCAGCAGTTAAGAAACGCTTCTATATATCTGGTGCACAGAAGACTCTTCCAATACCAAGAAGTTGAGCTTCTGGCCAAACCCCTGGATCTCCTGACTATGTATGTATGTGTCCTGTATATGTGTCCGTTTATATGTATAAATGATAATGAAAGGTGATTCAGTGGAACACCTTAACTCTGATTACTTTTTAGAAGTAAGTTAAAAATTTAAGCAGACATTAAGTCCCTAGTTGTGTTTGGATAGTCATCATAGGCTGATGCTGATAATAATGACTGGTATATAATTATTATTATGGGATAGTTTACTTGCATATGAATTGGGACAGTCTATAAATATTTCAAACAAATAAACATATATCTGTTTGTAACAGACCCTCTTAAAGACTATAGGTTTAGAGTTTAACCAAACTGTTCTTATATTTGATTTTGAATGTGAAAGTATTGTATATCACTTTGGAAGGATTTGTTATGTGTTATGAAAGTGTTCATGTCTCTATGAGTGAGTGTGTATGTTTGTGTATGTGAAAGAGAGAGAGAATAAAGCAAAGAGGGTGAACTTTTCAATATGACCTTTTTTTACTTTTTCTGTTAAAAAAAATCCTTACTGTCATATTTAGCAGTGTTATTGCAATTTGAATGCTATGTTCATTTTAGATAAATAGTCTGATACCTGTCAACATCAATTTGTCTCCATACATCCTTCAGTGCCCAGTGGCTTCCCTGTTCAATCTGAATATTTTAAGGAAGAAATATGAAAACTCCAGCCCTTAGACGTTCAACTGGGGTTGTAGGGCACTATTTTAGTGGTACAAGAAAAATATATATTTAAAGGCAAATGGATTAAAGTAAGTAATTAGAGTCTCAGGGGTGGGCTGCTACTGGTTTGCACCAGTTTGGGTGAACCGGATGTTAATTTTACATTTGGTTTGCTGAACTGGTAGTTGCAATGACTGGCTGGCTCTCCCCACCCTGCCCCTCCCTTCCCAGGAGTCTCCACGCAACCTGTTTTGGATCCCAGGTAAGTGCAGGGCCTACGCAGAGGCTTGAGGAGGGCAAAAATAGGCCTCCTGGAGGGTCCAGAAGGCTGGAAATGGGCCCACTTCCAGGCTCCAGAAACCTCCAGAGCCCATGGAGGGGGGAAATGGGCATCCTGGAGGCTCTGGGGGGCTGGAAACAGGCCCATTTCAGGCCTTCAGAGGACCTCTGGAGCCTGGGAAGGCTGTTTTCACCCTCCTGGAAGCTCGAGGAAAGCCTCCAGAGCCCGGGGAGGGTGAATGCCCCCCATGGTGGTGCAGGAGGCCAACTAGGCCCTGCCTACCATGTCTATGCCCACCCAGTAACTGGGCAGAGAACTGGTTGCTAAATTTTTTGAAGCCCACCCCTGAATTAGACCCATTCTACAACAGAGAGCTACATTTAAGTCTTATTAGTTTCACTCAGAAATCTTAACTACGAGCAAAACCAGAGAAAGCATGGCTAAATTGTTCTTATTCTCAAAGTAATCAGCTCCAAAATAATTCTGCTGTCCCCTATATTTTACACTGTAAGTATTGGGGAAATGTTCCTTCATGCACTTTGCTTTTTTTGTGGCTCAAAAATTAATGACTAAGATGTTAACTTTACCCTCACCTGGGAATAAGTGCTAATGAATACAGTTTTTCTAAGTTAAATGTGTTTGATATAAATAAACAAGTATCAAAGTGTAATACTATGCAAAAATAAGTGTCATTTTATTTAGTGAGATTCATTTTTATATAAATGTGGGTAAAACTGTAACATTTTTTTTCCAATTAGGTTTCACTTAACATTAAAATAACTATTCCCATTAATCAGAATTGTTTTATTTATAGAAACAGTAACCACTATAATACATATAAATAACATTCAAAAATATAAATGAAAGGGCATGATAATATTTTTTATGTTCTGTACCTAAGTCAAACATGAAGTCATATTCTGCTAGAAACTTGTAAATTATATTTGGAAATAAATCAATTATGACCTTGCTTCATAGTAGTACCTTCTTTATATCACTTAAATTAATTATATTGAAATTGTCTTCCTGAATTATTAAATGAAAGCCAATGAATAATGAATATATTTGAGGAAAATGAGCCTCCAAAGATAGAAGTAGAAATATTATAAAAAGAGAGGGGGGGAGAGATGGAGAGAGAGACAGGGAGACTGACCATCTATAATAATGGCTGATTTAGTGTTTAATTGGTTCAGTTCACAGAAGGAGGTTGCATTTATGTAAACCCTTCAATGTTTGACTCTGCAGGCTTCAAACGCTGCTCAAAATAGTGCCCAAATCCAGAGGAAGAAGAGGAACACACCACTTGATGTTTATCTTATTACTATCAAGAAAATAGTATCATTTAAGAGTACTTCACACATCCAGCCAAATTCAGCCATATATTTATTCTGACATATCCTCCCATGCTTATAATGTAGAAAAAACCTGGTGTTTCAATGCTAAATAAAAATTTTGAGATCTGCCCTAGATTAAGCTTAGTGAAACACATATTTTAAAATGATCTATGATGGGAATTATCAGAGATTTCAGTAATGAAGAATGGCTTTATTAAATGGTTTAAATGGGTGTCCATTCATCATTCACTCCCTTTTGCTCTTTCCACCATTGGATGTTGCTGTCCCAATAATGATATTTCCTTCCATTTCCTTTTGTCATCATTAGATCAGCAAATATGTTTGCTGTCTGTAATGCCTCTTGACCTTTTGTTCATAAATGAATGATTGATTGATTAAATAAATAAGCAGCCTTAAATTAAAAAGTGGAACTTCTCTATTTCCTCTGCCTCCCCTCCTTCTTTTTGACTTTCTTCCCATCTACATAATGTCAGAAAAACTTTTCTATAGAAAAAAAAAATTATTTTATATTGTTGCTTGTCTTATCCACAGTCATTTTAAAACAGGATATTTTGTAACCTAAAACAATGTAGCCCACTCCAAATACTTTGGGGATGGCAAAAAAGCCAGGGGAAAAACCCAACATAGTGCTTTATATCATTCTCTGAGTGTTAGCATATTGCCAGGGTGGGATTCTACTGGTTCAGACCGGTTTGGGTGAATCAGATGTTAAAGTTCCATCTGGTTCGCCAAACTGGTATTTGAACCAACTGGCTGGCCCTGCCCACCCTGCTCCGTCCCTCTCAATAGTCTCCATGCAGCCCATTTTCAATGGAGGTAAGTGCAGGGTCCACAGAGAGGCTCTGGGAGGGGGAAAAACCAGGACTTCCGGAAGTCCAGAAATGGGCCTGTTTCTGGTTTCCAGAGGGCCTCCAAAACCCAAGGGATGCCATTTTTGCCTTCCCAGAGGCCCGGAGGAAGCCTCCAGACCCTTGGGAGAGTGAAAACAGCCTCCCTGGTCTCCAAAGGCCCACCGGAAGCCAGAAACAGGAAGTTCCAGTAGGCCATGCCTACCCAGCAACTGGGCAGCAAACCAGTTGCTGGGATTTTTGAATCCTGCTCCTGCATATTGCCTCCCCAAAAATTTGGGTCCTCATTTTACTGACCTCGAAAGGATGGAAGGATGAGTCAACCTTGATCTGGTTAGGACTGAATTCCTGGCACCACCATATTCAACAAAACCACCCCTCCCCCTCCCAGTCCTAAATATTAACAAACTCTTCATAATAAAAACAAATACAATTTCTGATTCATGAATGGAAAGTCCAGAACATTGTGGGACATTCTGCTCTTCCTCAGGGCCATGCCTAAACTCTTCTAATTCATGCCATTTTGAAGGTGGTTCTGTGTTTTCTGGAGTAAACAGGAAAATCCCTACACTGACTTGTTTCATTCAGAATATCATTTGCAGGACACCTTGAACTGCTTTTACTTTCAGGATTTTACTTGCATAAATTACTATGTCATCTCCAGAATGGCATGAAATTAGTAGGGAAGAGAATGTTCCTGAGTTCTCTGTTATGCCCTTTCCTGGACCCTACTTACAGTCACTCATGCCTTAGTCACTTTCTGTCTTAATTATTGCAACACGCTCTACATGGGGTTGCCCTTGAAGAGCAAATGGAAGCTCCAGTTGGTGCAAAATGCAGGACCCACATGGTTTTGTGCACTTGTATCACCTGTCCTGAGGGAGCTGCATTGGCTGCCAATTTGCTTCCAGTGCAATTCAAGGTGCTGGTTGTCACTTTTAAAGCCCTTCATGGCTTAGGACCAGGTTATCTGAAGGACTGTCTCTTGCTGGTAACATCTACCCAACCCATCAGAGAGGCGAGGCAGGAAATTCTGTGGGTCCCATTCCCAAGTGATATATACCTGGTGGTATATAGAAAAAGGGCCTTCTCCATAGTGGCTCTCTCTCTCTCTGGAACATCATTACCCCAGAGATTAGAATGGCCCCATTCTAATACTCTTCTAGAAGGCACTGAAGACCCGGTCTGCCAGCAGACCTGGGGAACCCAGAGTGGGATGGAGCCCATTAAATGGCTCAGGTGATCTGCTGTCACCTGGGTGGGGTGGGGGGTGATTTTATTATATTATACTATATTAATTTATTTGATTATTTTTATTATTTTTATTGTTTTAAATGTGATTTTATATTCTGTAAGCCTTCTTGAGTTACCATGGGTGAGTAGGCAGCAATATAAATTCAATAAATAAATAAACAAACAAACAAATAAATAAATAAATTCTATACCTGAAGCTTTGAACATACCAATGCAAAGTCTTTGAGTGTATGTGTGTGTTTGCAAAGGTATGTCAGAGCCAAAAAGCAAATAGAACCAGTGCTGCTGTCAGTGGCTAGTCTCTAGTTACTAATATCATCCCCTTCTCATCAGTACTTCTAAAAGCCATTTAGCTTCCATTATATTTTCTCCTTTCTCCTCTACACTGAAAGCTCAAAAGTGATGGGTAATGGGCTATTTGGATTGATTTAATGCCATTTGTTTATTTTAATCTGAATTAACGATAGATGAATCATGCTTCCCATCTAACCAAACCACGGCTACAAACAGTAAGAATGTGACCAACATAAAATGTCCTCTCATCTTGATTGCACAGAAACAAGGTTTCAGCTTTCTGGCCCCAAGCTGTGTGACCACAACCCTGCCTTAATAGAAAGATTGTCTGTCATCAGCTGGTGATGCTTAGAAGGATGGAGGGGACAAAATGGGAGAAATCCGCTAGTTGTATTGTTTATCGTTCCTTGTACATCACAAAATTGGAACACCTCCACCCGTTGATAAGCTAGAATAGAGACAGTGGGCTGAAAATGGAGACAGCAAAATGCATGTTGACTCAAACCATGAGATGGACAGTATATAAAATTAAATAAATAACTAAACAAACAAACAAATTGGTTGAGTTTTCTGTCAGTTCAAGAACAATTAGGAGGGATGAGGACAGACTCTTGGTATGATAGAGACAACTTTGATCATCAATACTGGTAACCTGGATTACAGTTATCAACAGATTTGGAGTAGAATTAAATTTATATTGAATAAAAGTGTTTATACAGATTAAAAATACTCCTAGGCCCAGATTTATCAATGGAAGCATAGGTATTTTTAGTGACTAGTTATGCCTTTTAAAATCTTAATGTATTTCGTCAACCTACTGGATCTGGCTAATAGTAGTTGTATTCATACCAGACTATTGCTATGCTTTCTATGTAGGACTGCACTAATCTGATATAAAAACAAAAAAGAAGCACAGTATGAATCACATACCAACCACATGACCAACTGACCAAATGTCTTGTACACAAGACATTTATAAGCTAAGGAGAACAGGACAAGAAAATCCTGCTGATGATGTTACCTAGTCTGGTAATGAAACATTCAAAAACTAATTGAAACAGGTTTGGAGAGCAAATCACTGCCCTAATCTAAAATCTGGGCTATACGTATTTTCTATTTTTTTTTAAAAAAAAAGAATACTTGTAGAATTAGTTTGTGAGAATCAAAGTTTGTATTACTTCAAGTGGTTATATAACACCTCTTGTAATCCTATTGTAATGTGTTTCTATTAAATTTTAAAATTGTAAACAGCTCGAGATCAAACTTTTAGTATAATATCTTCTGCTATTGTGAACTTATTCAGGCTCTAAGATCAGGTTCTCAGATTTTCAGCTCATGTGGACATTTTTGGGCTGACTGAAAGCCTCCCTGCTGCACATACTAATGAGGACCAACACTTCCTGATATCTCTAGTATGATAAGCAGAACTTTAGTTAAATATCTATTGATTCAGAACTTTAATTAAATATGTATTGATTCAATTATGAGACATAATGAGTAGAAGATCACCAGTTCTATTAGCCACCAATTAAATTTCCGTTTCTTGGACCTACATTGAGGTTTGATTTTAAAAATCCAGATACACCAATTGAGCCAGAATTACTGAAAAAGTCCAATTGCTACCACATGTTTGGAAGGCAATTTTCCCAAATAACTGAAATTATATGAGATATATTCAGAAATCTTTGAGACAGTTATGTTGGAGGCAGTTGCTATAAGCCGCAATAGCTTTCCTATTTGTTTAAGAGTAGCTGATTTAAGATATGTGCTTAAAAATGCATATATGGAGAGAATAATATTTTATGACAATCTTTTAAGATAGGAAGAAATGGGATTGAACAGATCTGTGGGAAACACACCCGAGCAACATGGATTTGGAATCTTATTTTGCAATCCTTTTACAAGGCCCAGGATACTTGCACCTAAATTTTATTTACAATCTTTGCATTTTTTTTTAATTTTTAGAGGGACAATCTCACCCCCCCCCCCATGCACAATCACACACACCTGGTCATATAGTTCTCTTTTTTTCACTGCCTGTCACATTCTCCTTACTCTTTTTTTTCCACTTGATTGATGAAATGTAGTCTTTCCCACTGAAAATCAAAGGGTGATTATGTTGGTCCCTCACAAGATAAAGAAAGGATCAGTGGACAATGTTCTTCTTCTTAAGCCCTGAATTTGTCAATTCTGTAACCAGAAAACCAGGAACAAAAACAGCTACTCACTTTCAAAGTACAAGTACTTCAGTTTCAACCGTAACAATACAAGAGCACACAATAGACACAAACTCGAGGTAAACCGTACCAAACTTGATTGCAAGAAATACGACTTCAGCAACAGAGTGGTCAAAGTCTGGAATACTCTACCTGACTCTGTGGTTTCTTTCCCAAACCCCAAAAACTTTAACCTTACTATTGACCTCACCCCTTTCCTAAGAGGTCTGTAGGGAGCATGCATAAGCACACCAACATGCCTACCTTCCCTGTCCTATTGTTTCTTTTTATTTTTCTTATATGTATCCATTTCATGTATTCGTAACTATGTTATAATTATACCTGTTATCTTATAATCGCTTGACAAAATAAATAAAATAAAATAAATAAATAAAGTGTTGTCTGAACAATGATATAACAGGGCCTATAATTCAGAATGTATAATGACACATACTTACCACATACTTACAGTTTCCTCACTCTTTGCATAACCTTCTAGTGCTTACAATGTTATTCTTTTTTGGCTTCTGAATCATCCTACTAATGCTGCAAATTTATCTATTTATCTTTGACAAATAATTAGCATTTGCATAACTGCTGGTAATTTGATGTTTTATCCACAGTGACTTCAAAATGTTGCCCTGATGGATTATCGCTTTTATGAATTTCAAAAAAGGTCGCTTTCAAAAATAATAAAAAAAGGAAAACTGTTCCATTTTGTTGCATGCATAATACTATAATTGCTCAAAAGTGTGTCAGAATTAGCCTCTAAATCAGTCCTGAACTACTTTCTTTAATAATGAAAGGAAATTGTACAGGTGTACCTGCATTTTGCAATGGAAATATTTATTTTTCCTCATCCTTTAACCTATATTTCTAGGTTAATATAGTAAAAAAAATTAGTATACTTTAAATCAGGCTGACTTCCGGTTAAACAAAAAAAATGAGATAGCAGTATTGGAAGACTTCAGCTTTGGGGAAAAAATTGCAATATGGACTATAATTGTCAAAACTATTTTGTTTTAGAATTGTTGGGTATGTTCATTGCACAGGAGATCTCCTTTGATATCTTCTGTGTAATAAACATATCCAACAATTTTGAAACAAAAGAAATTTAAAAAAATAAACACAAATGTAAAATTAAAAGAAATAGAAAAAAAGATAGATTTTTAAGGAACCCAAATTTAGGTCATAGGAAGTAAAAAAAATCAAGATAAAATGAATTAACATTGAGTATTTTCTGAATTTATTACTTTTATAATTTACTCAATAAAAGAAATCTGGGATATAAGTTGTTACTGTTCTTATGTGAATCACTGAAATTAGATTTCTGAAGGTGTCAGGGGGAAGATCTGAAGATGTCAGGGGAACAACCTTATAACAGTGATTCCTCCAATATGACATATAAGACAATATAAAAAGGCAGGTTAAATATACCTTCAGGTAATGCATATTGTCAAGCGCAGGACAGGCAATTGGGATAGGTACAGCATTAAACGTATACAGATAGGGGGCTCCTATTTGGGAGCTTCTCACAATGGTAGTGACACTGATATCTATTGTAGGAGTTTGCAGACTAATTAAACATAAGATGTTAAAATTATGATGATGAAGCCCTTCTTCTTTCTTCCATCAGTTCCAGAGAAATTAAACAACCTTACGTGGTTGTATGCATTGTTTTTATGTTGAATCCTCAAACAGCATTGCTTATCTAGCATCATCAGCACATCAGTTATTCCTTTCATAAAAAGAGATGGCATCAATACCCTGTGTAAAACTTCTTGTATTGCCTAGTACCTGATTATCTTCTTGAGCCGCATTGTGAACAGAGTCTCAGTATCAGGTTCCTATATCCTCCACTGAAAACAACATGCTTTTCTGTCATCTCTCTACTTGCTAGCAAGAGGAATAATTTTGCCCAGCAGGAGGTAGAAACTGAACAAGTGAACAGTTAGTAATGGTAGATTAAAAATGGCAGTACCTCTGAAATGTTGAAATGGCTAGGTCCTTCGCTACAAAAATGAAAACTAGGCTTAAGGAGTTGTTTCACTTCTGTTCTCTGCTCAAACCCTGGAAATTATATATTTTCAGTATTACATTTTTGTCACTGTTGTTCCAGGCTCTGTACTCAATTTCTAAGTATTCTATCTTGAGCAAATAGATCATGGTATAGGTGTCAAAATTGGGTGGTTCTGCTCACAATTTAAGGAAAGATAAATAAATAAAATAAAGTAAATAAAAGACAGATACCTGTTAAAGATTGGATCATTTTCAATTCCCTCCCCTGAAAATTACTGTTATTTGAGCTATGATGGCAATCTCTAATTTTGCATTAAATTATATGAAGAAATGGAAGCTCTCCTGCTTGAACCTTACATTTGCATTTCCAATGTATTAATTAAAAGCATTTTACCATCAGTCCTAGTCTTTTACTCCCTCAGACATTCAAAGTTAAGAATTATATTTCTTGCCACACAATTTCCTCTTTTTCAATTCATCACATCTTTCTCCTTAAAAGTTCTTCAGCCTTGTCTCAACTGCTCTTACGCTCCTGCTAAAATTTGATGATTGAATAATTGTATTTCCAAGAAATCATGCAGAACTGAATCTGTTGCCCTTATCATAGTTATTACTTACAATGGCAGAGAATATCCCTATTCTGATAGAGTTCATATCCTGTTCCTTTTTATGTGCTGCTGACTATGCACACATTTCTTTCTAAAATTTAGCTCTGGAGAACTGTAAAGCTGGATTTTAGGTGCAATTTAAACATAAAATACATACACATTTACTTTTATGTGAGTCCCACAGTTAGAATTATGACCAAATATATGTTTTGTTTTGTTCCTACAACTTTATTCATAAGATAGTGCCTTACTCAAGGATAATTTTCATGCCCACCAAATTCCCTGCTTTATCTGATTTTTAACTACTAACTAACTAAATTGGAATGAAATAAACAAATGGAAAGCAAAGATATCACAAAGCCTAAAACTTCAACATTACCTTTATGCTGAAGAAAGATTTGAGTTTCCATATTGTCCCTATAAGCATTTTCAGAAAATCAAAATGGATACCATTGCTTTACAGAATAGAATAACAGAATGACAGAGTTGGAAGGACCTTGGAAGTCTTCTAATCCAACCCCTTGCTCAGGCAGGAAATCTATACCATCTCAGATAAATGGTTGTCCAATCTCTTATCAAGAAACTTCTAATGTCAGAGCATCCATAACTTTTTAGGGCAAGTCATTCCATCGATTAATTGTTCTATCTGTCAATAAATTTCTCTTTAATTCTAGATTGCTTCTCTCTTTGATTAGTTTCCACCCATTGTTTCTTGTTCTGCCTTCATATTTCATTTATTTGCAAGTATGTTTTTCCCTTACCCAGAGAAAAACAAACAAAACAAAACTAAGCTATGAGAATAGTAAGTATAATACTATGGAGTATCTTTACCAGTTTGCCTTTTAGTATCTTGTGACATTCCCTCAGACAATCATTTGGTGAAAATACTCAATATGTGCTCTCTAAATTCCAAATATGCCCATCATCCCCTAACATTTAAATGCTGCTAATTCTAACCTTTATGCAATGAATGAAAGCAAAAAGTACAGTGCATCAGGGAATCACTAATAAAACTAATATGAGAGACCTAAGAAAGCAGAAAAGACAGGTTGAACAAAACAGGGTTTATTAGAAGAAATTATGGGAATGTAGCTGCTACCTCTGACCAATGACTTGATACAATCAGAGGCCTGTTATGATCTGTTTGTATAGATCATATGATCTGTTTATGTAATTTGTGGATATGATCTGTTTATGTCAGCATCAATACAATCTTGATATACTTGTTGCATTGTGTATACAAGGAAATTGATAGAAGGATCATAATACATCAGTTTGATTTTTTAACCTTAACATTTTGTTGGACCAGCACTATTTGAAACTTCTTAAAATCTCTGAGATTATATAGCAGTTATAGAAAGTAATCTAGTCTTATTAAATACCCTAAAAGTTGTCCCTATTACAATTAGCCCCAATACTATTATTATTGATCCCCAGTACAATTATTATTGATCCAGAATATAACAGCATGAGTGGTGAATGGGGTCTACATGGCTTCCCATTTTTCTGATTGTTAATAATTGCAACCTGAACCCAATTTTAAACTACAGAATATGATGTACAAAGTTTATACTGCTTAGACTCAAATTATTTAGAGGACCAGTGATTCATGTATAATCCATCTAGCATTTTGAGATCCTCAAGAGACCTTTTTTTTCTGTGGGACTACTATAGATAGATTTTACATCAATAATTAATTTATTTTCTCAATGGAAGAGCTCATTCCATTGAGTGGAATGAAATTGCCACTGGGGTTGAAGCAAAAGCCTTCTTTGCATGTGTTCTATAAGAAGTCCCAAGATATATCTTTTAGCAGATAGCAGTTCCTTTACTCTATAGATTCTGAACTTCACAAAGCAAAGTTGAAAGAACATCATTCCAGTTTAAACTAGTAAGGATTATAATGTGAAAAGCAATTCTTTCTGTTCTTTTTACCTTTCAATTTTCCATTATATTAGTTTATATCTTCTGTTGAAAATCCTTAAAATTATTATTTTTTAAATCAGCTATCTAGAACTTATCTGTTAAAAGGTTATTCTACTCATTTGTGGTCCTTGGTTATAATAGTATAATATATGGACAGTAAGGAGGTATTTCTACTCAGAGAACATTTTTTCCACAGCATAAGGAATTTAATAGTTACTTAATTCTTATTTGAATGAAATTTATTTGGGGATCTACTAATAAAATTAGCATTCATTTTCAGAATCTTTAGAGTTTCTATTAAAGGATTGTTAAAATGGTTATTGTTGTTATTAAATTTAACATCTCTTTTTAAAAGATCCAAAATTAACATGTAGTTTTTTCTTCCAATTTGAAGGATTCTGTTCATTTCAAACACTTAAAGAAAACATAACAGAAATCAGCTGTTTGTATTTAGCAAACATTTTTTATTACGCATCCTACTCAAAATATTGTGAGTGCTAAAATCTTATGAAAAAAGCTTTGTTCTCATTCAATAAAAGAAACACAAAGGGGAACCTCTTCCCACTTCGTCATCTATGTCACAACTTAAATCCCAGCTGTTGCCTTTAACTGTGCAAGACAGCAAGACAGCACATTTTGTAGATTAAACCAATAAACTTTCAAACATAAAAGAAGCAAATTTCATAATTGTGGATTTCAATTAAAGGGAAAGGATCAAAGCAAACATTCTGCTTGAAATTGCACAGCTGCTGTCTACACCAAACTAAAAAGAACATTTGTGGCTGGAAAAGAAAGAGAAAGAAGGAGCTGAAAAGCCTGCAGTGAATCGAATTGGGGATGCACCTCACGTTCAATCAGTAATACAGAAATAATGAGTAATAAATCCCCTACCTCTCCTGTTCCCAACATCTGTGAAAGACAATTTGTAACAGCCTCAGCATTAACACTGTGTAACACTCAGAAATTTGGTGACAAACAGGAACTATGTTTAAAAACAAAGGCTCAACCATGGTTAGCAGGAGAAGTGAACCCTTTCTTTTCGTTGGAAGATTTTCAAGCAAGCAAACAAGCTTGTTTAGTTTACAGGGGGCTTCCCCCCTCCCGCTCACACTTGTGTGCACACGCTCTGTTTTCAAACCTGAACAGCATTCTGGAGATTTCACACCGTTGTTACGTCTGTGGGCTATGGGTGTAGGCCTCATACAAATGTGTTGAATTATTATTGATGGCTGAGGCAGTTCTGCTCTGCTAGTGAACCAATAATGTCAAGGCAGTACCTGAAAGATTAATTATAGGAGAGACTAGGCTGCAGTTTCCAGGGACTGAGACATTAATAGAGACTGAGCATTAGTTTCAGCAGTTCAAGAGGGAGCGGAACAAACGCCTCAGACAATGTTATACATGTGAAAGTCTGACACTTACTGCTCAACAGCAATGAAAACTTTAGGACAATGTTATTTCACTTGGAAATGCAAAGCCTTACAAAACGGGAACAACAAAAGGGAAACAACAAAAAGAAAGATGGCAAGGCAGCCTACCTGTTTTGAATTGCAACAGGTTAAATAAAGAAATGGGAACCGGTTCCATTTGTACATGGAATGCAGGCAGAGGGAGGGACCCACTTTCCTGGATTTATTAATATAACGACAAATCTGGCTGGAGTGCTTTCTTTGCAAATTACCCTACCTTTGTAAACAATGGTGTCTGAAAAGCAATACTAAACATGAGGCCAGAAATCAGATTAGGACTTGAAAGGATTTGAGGCAGTTTTGTTATACTATTACCTGGCTTCTGCTGCAGTGGAAATTTATATTCCACAAAGAGTTTAGCTATAGAAAACTGAAGTGATGCAGTAGATGGAATTGCAGCCATAGCAACAGCAGCTTACAGTTCAGCCTCACACTATGAAATATAGGCACCACAATTCCCACATTGACATCACACTTAAAACCAGATGCAGTGATATAAAGCCACATTGAATGCTGTTGGTTGTTGTACATGGGAGTTTTTATTTTACCCAGCATAATATTGAAGATTCTGAATTTGAATTTTGTTAGCCATCTTGTACTAAAGATATTTCAAGTTTAAGAATAAATTATTTTGCATGCTTTCTTTTTGCCTTTCAACATGGCTGCTTATGAGGCAAGCTCAGTTACACTCTGTGTATTTGACTGCTCAATGTCTGATTTTCCTTTTAGATATCTCTAAAGAAGGTTTTGCAAAGGATTTTTCCTCCAGTCTGAGTTAGGATAGGATAGCCTGAGGACAGATCTCAGGAAGTTTTCCATAGTGGTTCTCAGTGGTGGGATTCTTTTTTTTTTTTTTACTACTGTGAGCGTAGCTTAGTGGGCATGGCAGGGAAGGATACTGTAAAATCTCCAGTTAGAGGTGGTATTTGCTGGTTCTCCAAATTACTCAAAATTTTCGCTACCGGTTCTCCAGAACTAGTCAGAACCAGTTGAATACCACATCTGGTGGTTCTGCTCTACCATTAAGTAGACTTGGCTGCTATATACATTTCCATGTAAATCTCTTTGTGTGGGGGTTGGGGTGGATGTGTATCTCTGTGTTATGCAACACTATCTAGGTGAAGATGTAATCCCAATTCAGCTCACAAAAACAAAAGCAATGTTGGTATCAATCACAAGGAGACGGTTTCAGTTCCAATGATTCACATTCACGATATTGAAATATGCAACATTAACTGTCTCCTGGAACTCACACATTTTTATGATATTGGTGACAGGATTCCCTACACATATATACATCCTTCTTCTACCCCTTTCTGACTCAGGAATTTCCTTTGCAGTGCAGAGGCTGGCAATTCTTTTGCATAGCAGAATAGTTCACTGCTTCCCCTATGCCTGTAGAACAGATTGGATTCAATGCTTCCTGTTCTGTTTCATAGTATCTCAATTCATTTCAACATTTGTGAGTCAATGTTGTTTGATCAATTTGCAGTCCTATTTATATTCATTGAGAAGTTCTACTTTGCTCAACAGAAATAGTTCAGTTGTGTTGTGGCTTCCCTTAAGGTATTTTGCTGCCTGAGGCCAAGCAAAATTGGAATCTTAGGCAGCCATGAAGGTGTATAGTTCAAGGAAAGTCAAACTGTTCTATCACTGAGGCAGAATATCCAGCAAGTGCCTCCCTCTTTCCCTGGTAGTAAGAATGCAAAAATAGAAAATTTAATGAAAAACAATTTGTGGCCTTTTCTTAACGTCCAAGATTTGTTATTTGAGGCAATCTCCTCATTCTTCTTAAAACTAACAAGTTTTATCTATAGTCTGCATCATCTGAGCTCATCACAGGTAGTCCTCCATTTGCTACAACTGAATTTCCATTGCTAAGCAAGGCAGTTATGAAATGAGTTGTGCCTGATTTGTTGTTGTTATTTATTTTATTTGTTTATTAAATTTCTTTGCTAATTGGTGACAGGAAGGGCATCCAGCCGGTAAACACTCAGCTTCATTCAGTTGCCCAAACTCCACAGGGATTATAGGGTCATTAAAAGAGGATGATGATTAAATTTCTATGCTACCCATCTCACTAATGCAGTGATGCCAGATGGCTTTTTGTGATCTTTCTGCCATGGTTGTTAAGCAAATCATTGCAGTGAAGTAAATAACTCAGTTATCAAGCAAATCCAACTTTCTCCCAATTACTTTTCTGGTTGGAAGCTGGCTAGAAAGGTTGCAAATGGCAATCAGGTGACCACTGCATGCTGCAACCATAGTAAATGCACGACCTTTGCCAAACATTTAGATTTTGATCATGCATCCTGGGGATGTTGTAATAGTGTTTAAGTGTGAGAATTCAATGGTTTTGCCAAGGTAGTACAGTAGAACCTCTAGTCATGAATGCTTCTGACCATGACCAAATCGGGTGACGACTAAAAATTTCAGAAAATGTTTACATCTGGTCACGAACAAATACTCAGGTGGCAATCAAACATGGCAATTTGCCCTTCCACTGTAATTTGCCTTTCCACAGCATTTTTTTTAGTGCATGTGCAGTAAGTTTCACTTCCAGTCATGACCAAATCAGGTTGTGACTGAAGTCATGGAACAGATTATGGTCATGACCAGAGGTTCTACTGTATTTAGTGCAGAATCCATGGTTCTACTCAAAGAGTAAGAAGCGGGTCTCCGAGATACAAAAGGCCTATTTCTTTCATATAAGTGTACCATTGTCTCACTACCAAAAAAACTGTCTATGGTGCATTTGTTCCCTTATATTCTTCCCTTGACTTTTCACTGAGAAGTGCTTTGTTTTGAAAACTTCTCTGTTTTTACGCTGTAATAAGAGCTAGTTTTGATCTTGCACAGAAATACTTCCTTATGAATAATAATCTGAGACTCATTTTCTTTCCAAATTATTTCACTCTTTACCTTGGTATTTCCTAGATGCATTTTATCCAGGTAGCAAGAAAAAGATGAATATGTTTACTTAATACTCTCATGATGGAGATATTCTGGTCCAATGTACATTATTTCAGTGCTTTGTTACATTTCTGTTTTCTCATTTCCATACTGAATTTGAACATTCAAGGAATAGTTTTATACTTGTCAATTCTACAAAGCTTTACTTTAGGACTTATGTTGCTTCTGTTATGCAGACTACCAGGTTTTTTTTTTAACAGACCATCTTAAAATCCTTTTTCTGAATGTAGGCATAAATGTTTAAAAGAAATAAAGCATAAATAACATCAAAGTGAAAATATATGCATTTTTCATTACAGTAATTTGAATGTATTCCCCCTTTGCTCCACAAAATATTTGTCACTTGCTATTTTTCTGTTGTTTTTATTAAATATTCTGCAATATTTAAAGTGCTTCAAGATTTGGGACCTTAAATATTAAAGAGCACCTCCCAATGTATGAATAATTTTTATTAAGCCATCATCCAACTCTATAAGGATATATGCAAATGATAGAAGTGGGTGGTTTTTTACTCCAGGTTGTTCCAATACAACAAAGAATGGGTACAAACAAAGCTAGTGCAAAAGGGTTATGTCAAAGGATGTTTCTTTCCTCTCCACTGAGAGAGAGAGAGAGAGAGGAAGGGAGGGAGGGAGGGAGAGAGAGAAATATAAACAGGGAGAAGAAAGAAACAGAGAAAGGAACATTTAACTCCCAGTCCATTAGTATTGGTGGATATAAATGTTCTTCACTGATAAAAATCATCAGAATTTATTATATATATTTTAAAATTTTTCTTTATATAAGAAAATTTATGTAGACACTTGTGTATTATTGATTATATTAGATAAGGAAAAAGAAGGATTGTATTTTTGGTTTAGGTCAACATATTTTCTTGGCTGAGAACCATAATCAAAAAATGGGGAAAAACGTAATCCTTTCATTTGGATCATCTGCATCTCCATCATCATTATCTTCATTATCATCAATCATCAACATCATCATCATGCTAAAGGTAATATGGAAAAAAAATGAAAGTATTGCTTATGACTTTGCAAGTGAAAATCTAAAATGATTACATTTTATTTTTTTTAATTAATCAAAAGTACTTTGGGAAGTACTTTTCTTTTCATTAGTGTCCTGTGCTGCATTGTTTTAATTGCTTTAAATTAAAAAGGCTTTAATTATTAATGATTAATGATTAATCATTATTGATTAGTTGTATTAGGTTGCCTGTACAGTTCTGTGAGTCACTTTAAATGATTTAAACAAAGTAAAAAAATTATCAGCCTGAGGTTTCATTTTTTAAAATTATTTGATATGGTATTTGACACATCTTTAGGATAATCAGCTTATTGTTTTTGCATATAAATGAGAGCATTTATATCTTTACAATAATAATTTGTGCAGTTATAGTGAATAGTTACTGAAGCCCTAATGTTAAAGGTAGATTTATTTATTTTTTCAATTTCATTTTAACATAGGAAATGAACGTGCACAAATTTATTTGTACACCATGATGAAAGAAATTAGATTTTCCTAGCATAAAGTCAGTTTCTAGGAAGAGATATGGTAGAAACGTTCAGTACAAAATGGATTAACTGAATAAAATAATCTTTAATCTCTATCCCCTTTTTCTTCCCCTAGGGAATAATTGAAAACTCTTGCCAACTCAATCTGGCATACTAAATATGATAATATAGGCCAGATTCTGGGTGTGTTGTGTTTATAATTGTTGCTAAGACCCAATGAAGTTTATTGTTTTTAATGGATGATTCAAAGCTACCTCACTACATCTTATCATCCATGGTGGATTAAATGCACTCATTCTCTCTTTATCTCTCCCCTACTCTATACCCCCAGCTAGCTAAGTAAGAAGAAAAAACTGTACTGCTCAGATTAAAAATAGAAGAGAAAGCTACTAAAATTGTAAATTTAAAATACAGTGAAAGTTTCTTTTCCCCTAGTGCCATATTTAAATCAGGTCAAACAAGTAGATATCTTGTTACATAAACATATATCTAAAGTAATGTAATTAACATGTTGGTATATCAGACAAAGCTATGCTATAAATAATACAATAGATTGGTTATTTGTGTCCTTTCTTTTACTATAGCAACTGGTGTTTGAGAATCAAGTTCTTTAAAAACTTAAGAAGATTCTCTCTGTCATATGTTTCTAACACCAATTAACAGAATTTAGAACTGCAAAAGCTAATAAGAATTATTTTTAGGTATTTAAATGGTGTAGTAAAGATTATTTTCTAAGAAATGCTGGTATAATTTTGGTTTTTAAAATATGCTTCTTAAAGATGAAGAAGTGAAAAGGGAGACATAGCAAAGTAGGGGTATTAATACTTTAGAGAAATTTATTGCAAATCAATTTTCTGAACAGTTTGGATTATTGTAAGGGAAACTCCCTTAGCTATTGGTGGAATTGCACAGAAATGGGAATTTAATAATGTGGCTACATTGTGTATAACACCTATTTATATGTTTTGGGTTTTTATGGTATTATTGTATCCCACCCAGATTTATGTTGGATGAGTGGCTTATAAATATCATAAAGATATCTGCCAACATCTAAAAACAAGTAAAGTAATAACTAGCAGTCAGCATGGATTTGTTAAGAACAGATCATGCCAAACCAATCTTATTTCATTCTTCAACACAGTGACTAAATTAGTAGACCATAATATATTTAGGACATAATATATTTAGATTTCAGCAAGGCATTCCACAAAGTAGACCACAACCTACTTCTTAGTAAGCTAGAAAAAAGTGGAATAGATAGCACCACCACTAGATGGACTCACAACTTGCTGACAAACCATACTCAATGTGGAGTCCTTAATGGGTCTAAGTCTACATGGAGGGAAGTAAGCAGTGGGGTGCCACAAGGTTCCATCTTAGGCCCAGTACTCTTCAATATCTTCATTAACGACTTAGATGAGGGAATAGAAAGAGAACTTACCAAATTTGCAGATGATCCTAAACTGGCAGGAATAGCTAACACCCAAGAAGATAGGCTCAAGATCCAGACCGGGCCGTATCTAACAAAATGAAATTCAATGTAGAGAAAAGTAAAGTCCTACACTTAGGCAAGAAAAACCAAAAGTACACATATAGACTGGGTGAAACCAGGCTCAATAGCAGTAACTGTGAGAGGGATCTTGGAGTCTTAGTGGACAACCAGCTAAATATGAGCCAGCAGCGTGCAGTAGCAGTCAAAAAAGCTAACGCAATCCTAAATTGTATTAACAGAGGGATACAATTAAGATCAAGCGAAGTACTAATACCACTCTAGCCTTAGTAAGACCACACCTAGAGTATTGCATCCAGTTTTGTCAACCACATTATAAAAAAGATGTTGAGACTCTAGAAAAAAGTACAAAGAAGAGCAACCAGGATGATTGGGGGACTGGAGGCTAAAACATACAACAAACAGTTGCAGGAACTGGGCTTGGCTAGTCTAGTAAAGAGAAGGACCAGGGGAGACATGATAGCAGTCTTCCAATATTTGAGGGTCTGCCATAGAGAGGAAGGGGTCAAGCTATTTTCTACAGCACCTGTAGGCCAGACAAGGAATAATGGATGGAAACTGAACAAGGAGAGATTTAACCTGGAAATAAGGAGAAACTTTCTGACAGTGAGCACAGTCAACCAATGGAACAGCTTGCCATCGGAGCACCATCACTTGAGACTTTCAAGAAGAGATTGGACTTCTGACACCATCTGTCAGAAATGGTGTAAGGTCTCTCGCTTGGGTGGAAGGGTTGGACTAGATTACCTACAAGGTCCCTTCCAACTCTGATTATCTGTAATCTGTAAATTGCTTGGGGGGGATGACATTTCTCTGTGGACCACCAAGATTTTCTCACAGATCAACAGTGGTCCCCAGCCCACTGGTTGGTGACCACTGTTCTAAAACATATATTAGGAAAATCTGAATTAAAAGATTAGTTTGGTTTCAAATTTGGTTAAAGAAACATTAACAAACTATGTTAAGCTGATGACACTACCCTGTAAGGTCCAGTAATATAAGTAAAGGAGTTCAGTGAAAAATGAGACTAAAGTTAAATTGATGGGCGGCTACATAAATTAATAAATAAATATCCTAACTTTTTATATTGTACATTTTTTGTTTTATGTATTGTTCTTATTGATTCTTGTTTGCCACCCAGAACTGCCTTTGGTGAGATTTGTGGCTATGTAAATCTGATTAATAAATAAATATAAAGAAGACCAAACTAATGGCAACAGTTCTTGACATTTTTAAACTTTCATATTTCAGAAGACTCATTAGAATTCTATGATAGCTAAAAAAGCAATCAGATGGATCATTGAACAAATCTATCCAGAGTTCTCATCTGAGGTCTAAATGAGCAGATTGAAATTATCAAATTAAAGATATATTATGTGAAGAACTTGCCTTCTGGATAAATCTGTAGTGCTATGGAAGGAAAGAGAAAAAGAGGATAACTAGCAGCAGGTTTCATGAAGTCATCAGTGATGGGTACACCACTAAAGATTTGGAGGCCGTGGAGAAAATCTTTGTGATTTATAACTTTTAGTCCTGACTTGATGATATATAACCAATCAAGAGAAACTTAGATTGCCTAAAATTTTAAAAGACAGTATATTCCATTAAAACAAATCTTTATTCCACAAGTTGGTCCAGATGTGTTAGCAAAAGCTAAAACCCTTAATTGATTATATATAGAATGTATTGTGTTTAATTTTAAGAATTTTTATAAACAAAAGTTATCACTAAGGCAAGGATTAATTATGCAAAAGAAATCTAGAAAAGTTGTTTAAATAGAATTGAGTTGGAATATTTATTTTATTTGTCAATCATTTACAAGGTAATAGATATAAGTATAAACACAAGTAAGAATACAGGAATTAGGTACGAATAAATGGGGACAATAGGACAGGGATGGTAGGCACGATGGTGCACTTATGCACGGCCCTTACACAATAGTTTGAGGTTAAAGGAGTGGGGGTTAGAGGATGTAACAATAGAGTCAGGTAGTGCATTCCAGGCATTACCACTCTGTTGCTGAAGTCGTACTTTCTGCAATCAAGTTTGAAGCAGTTTACATTAAGTTTGTATCTGTTGTGTACTCTTGTGTTGTTAGGGTTGAAGCTGAATATGACCTACCAAGAAATGAATGTCAAGTGATTTTAAGGAATATCAAGTATGTTTCTTATTTATATATTTATTTGTTTAATCAAATTATAAGCAAACTCAATTGCTGCAGCATCTCTAGGCATTGAACAAGAATAAATGAATGGAACTTAAACCAGAAATAGATAGGAAAAAAGGTAATAATGAAAGTATGAAGAACTCACATTAGGAAATAATGTGATTGCACATACACCTCTATAAGTTAATCAATATCAGTCAAATCAATTTGATAACAGAATGGAGTCTCAAAGGAGTCTTTCCTGAAGTCTGCTGTGAGAGACAAAACTTCAGTTTTTCCTAAAGGATAGCATGACTAGGATGAAATAAACAGGCAGCACTAGATAAAGCAAGACTGACCCATCACTATCCATATGTCTTACTTTGAACTGGCTGAGCTTCAGCATGATTTTCAGTAGAAGCCCTATGTAGACCACAGTCTTTATATAGAATTCATTGTATTATCTTAAAATGAATATATTTTAAAGGTTGCAATTTTTTTCACATTACAGGTAATCCTCAAGGTACAGCAGATCATTTAAGTGACTGCATCTTCGAATCATGGCAAAGCAATAGACGCAATCTACATAGACTTCTATAAAGCCTTTGATTCAGTGGCACACCACACTACTACTAAAACTAAAATCTTATGGTATCTCTGAACACCTATATAACTGGATAGAAGCATTCCTGTCAAACAGACAACAAAGGGTTAAAATTGGGAGCATCTTATCCAATTCTGTACCTGTCAACAGTGGTGTCCCCCCAAGGCAGTGTTTTAGGACTAACTCTCTTCATACTCTACATAAATGACCTCTGTGATCATATTAAGAGCAACTGTGTTCTCTTAGCTGATGATGTAAAGCTATTCAACACCACAGATAATACTACTACCCTCCAAAAAGACCTTGACTATGTATCAGAATGTTCAAACAAATGGCAACTTCAAATCTCAACAAATAAATACTCTGTCTTACATATTGGCAAAAAAATATCAAAAAATAAAATATAAGCTAAATAATCAAGACCTTGCTGAGGATCCAAACTTTGTCAAGGACCTTGGAGTACTCATCTCTAATGATCTAAGTGCTAGAGCCCACTACATAGCCAAAAAGGCATTAAGAGTTGTTAACCTAATCCTACGTAGCTTCTTCTCTGGTAATATCACACTACTAACTAGAGCATACAAAACATTTGCTAGACCTATACTTGAATACAGCTCATCAGTCTGGAACCCATATCATGTCTCTGATATTAACACAATTGAAAAAGTCCAGAAATATTTCACAAGAAGAGTTCTCCACTCCTCTACTCATTGCAGAATACCTTATGCCACCAGACTTGAAACTCTAGACCTAGAAAACCTAGAACTACGCCGCCTTCGGTCCAATCTAAATATAGTATATAAAATCATACATTGCAACATCCTACCTGCAAATGAATACTTCAGCTTTAATCATAACAATATAAGAGCACACAATAGATACAAACTCAAGGTTAACTGCACCAAACTTGACTGCAGAAAATACGACTTCAGCAACAGAATGGTCAATGTCTGGAATACTCTGCCTGACTCTGTGGTTTCTTCCCCAAACCCCAAAAACTTTAACCTTAGACTGTCTACTATTGACCTCACTGCCTTCCAAAGAGGCCTGTAGGGGGCATGGATAAGCGCACCAATCGTGCCTACTTTCCCTGTCCTATTGTTTCTTTTTGCTTTTCTTATAATTATCTATCTCATGTATCATAAACTATGTTTATTCTTATACCTGTATCTTGTAAGCGATTCACAAATCAAATAAATACTAAAAAATAAGAATTTTACAAAAGTTATCTGGTCATTTGCGTTTATGAATGAGTGGGCAGCTTCTAATTTTGCAGAGATACTGAAGCACGCCCTCTTTCTCCCCCCTCCAATCGTTGCTTTGTTGGGTTCCTGGGAGACTGGGTCTGCTTTGCCCTCCTGTTCCACCCCTCACAATGCCTTCCTTACCTTCCAGAGATCTGAAAAATTCAGTATTAAGGGCCATTCTTACTGGGCCATCTGGGACCATTTGGAAACTGACCTCAGCAAAGCAGCATATCCTCCATCTTCTGCCTTTCTGCATGGCCTCTTTAACTCAAAACAGAATAATGAACCACAGTTTGTGCTTTGCAGTTTCTATATTTCCTCATGAAAAAAAAAGTTTTAAAAGGAAGTGGGGAAAACAAGAACAGTGAGACAGAGAACAGACAATGAAGGGTTGAGTGTTAAAACAGCAATTCAGAGAACAGCAGCTTTGACTTCCAGGTCAGGTTCAAAAAAGCCAAAGCAGCTCCCTCTAACTAAATTTATCTTTATATTAGCTTATTTGTAATTCTGTTGATTATATTGGCATATTTATAATTATAAACTATCTTTATATTTAATTCATACATAGCAATACTCTTTCTTCATCTAATTTCTACCTCTCATCTCTAACCACTCGTAAAATCTATTCCATGTTAAGTAATATTCTGTGCCTTCTTTATCCTTTATTTTTAATGTCAATCTGTCCATCTCTGCACAGTCTAATATTTTCCAAATTACATCCTTATCTAATGGAGTTCTCATTTTTCCAATATTGTGCAAATACAATCCTTGCTGCTGTCAATACATGCAAAACTAGATATATCGTCCCTTTATCATGGTCCTCAGGCATTATACCCAACAAAAATATTTCTGGTTTTAGATCTATACGTTGTTTCATCATCTTTTCCAACTATATGTATTTTTGTCCAATATTTTCTTGCTTTCATACAAGTCCACCACATATGATAATAAGTACCTGGAGTCTGATTACACTTCCAACATTTGGCGGACATATTGCTAAACATTTTTGCTAAACTTAATTAATAAGATTAATAAGATTTAAATGTGTAATGTAATTGACTTATATACCAACATTTAGAATTTATCACTTTACAAACAACTATGGAATTGTTGAGTGTAGGACAAGCAAAAAATATTTCTTTAACATCTGAAAGCTAGATTTATTTCCTGGGATTTTTATTTACTTGCTCTGTGTTTATTAATTGGATTTCTACTAATATAATTAGAAATTGAACAATATGTGATCAGTTTTAATGACATGTTTACAAATCTGCTTTAGTGTTTCTTTGTATATAATTTGCTCTATTTTTGTTGTTATTTCCTTTTCTTTTTACTGCTTAATCTTCCTTCTTTTTTCCTTCCCTTTCTTTATATATTAAAGAAATAAAAATAAACATATATTTTATAAGTGGCTGAATAAATGTATGGATATTTTGTTATTATAAGCAATTTTGAGGTCATTGTATACTTGCAGCTGGTAATTTAAGTAAATAAAATGCGATAATCTCTGATTTATGTATACTAAATTAAAAGTTCCCTTTTGAGATGAAGTCTAGAAAACTCTTTTTTTTATTTTGGATGTCAATTTTAGGTATATCAAGCTTAAAGTAGAACTAACAGGCAAAAACTGAGAGGGGGATTTTATCTGGCACAGTAATTTTAAAACTTCTATAATTAGGCATCTTTTTAAAAACAATTTATTCACTGAGAAAGTTTGAATATCTAATGAAAGTATAGTCCGTTACAAAGTATTCTGGGCAATAATTTTAGGATATACAATAAAGACACATCTACATAAATAAATAAGCATCTTTACCTCCAGATATTATTTTTATGCACAATAAAAGATTCATAATTTGAACCACCATTTCAGACAAATCAAAATAGGCAAGTCTATACAAAAACAATAAGCATTTGTTGTATGTATAAGATAATGAAGCATACAAGGGTGTACATGAATACAGCATTCTTCTGTAGTACAGTAGAACTCTGCAAGGAAAATTGTGATGGGCAAGCTAGTTTTCTGGAAAGTTTTTCTTTCATAACTAAACTTTACAGAAATATTTGCTAAGCTGTTCTGGTCATCCAGTGAATTCTCCAATACAGAACTTTCAAATAACTCTTTTAGGAAATAGAACTTATTTTTGCTGGTTCACTGGCTACCTTCAAAGGTCTTGGATCATGAAAAGTATAAAATGACAAAAGCATCAAAACCATATATATTATTGACCTATATTTTGACCCCAAATATACTATGAGGTATGAAAAATGACTTTAGCTGGACATATGCCTTGAACTATAGAAAAGCACATAATAATTTTAAAAAGTCATTTGAATGGAAATTCTGAAAGACAAAGAAAAGTTAATGTTCCTGAAATTGTAATATTCAGGATACACACTCACAGATTATTCTCATGAGCAGAAAAAGAAATAGGAAAATTTAATTGAGAAACAAGGCAATAAAATATTCTGAAAACATAAAAAGATTGTCAGGAAGATGAAGGACCAGATTTAATGGAAGGGACATTGTGAAGGACATTGAAAAGAACACAATGGGTATATTTGGTGCTTTGGCACATTTCATGAGAGACCACAGAAATCAACAATATTTTTCTACATGTATACATGAGTTTACTTTTCATAAGAAGGAAGCTAGGATTAATTAGCTGGTATAAGGTATCAACAATAATTAATTCAAAACAAGTTAAGATAATTTTAACTGATTATTCATACAAAAAAGAGGCTATGCATTTTTAGCATGTGTTATCTGAACAGTTCTTAACAATAGCTAAACATTTTTAATTTTAGTCTTCATTAATGTTTATATCATAACTGAATGAATGTGAAGAGGACAACATAGATGTGTAAACAACATGAGACGTTTTTCTTTTTCTAATGTATGTGCCAGATACACCAACTAAATTCCTTTCATTTAATTAAATAATTGTTGCATTAACAGCTCTTTTAGTTTAAATTGCCTGAATCCACTGGATACTTTTCCTTCTTGAATTGGCTTCTTTTCATAAAATGTAGCAGGTTTTCCTAAAATGTAAGGGATCCAGTAACATCTAGTCCCTTTTTTTATATACAGCATCTTCAATATGTTATGCAGCCTCTGTTTAAACACCTCCAGCAGAGAGAAGTCCAGCCTGGTCCTTAGTTGAATAGATCTTACTGCAGGATTTTTTTTTCTTAGTCAGAATCTACTTCATCATAATTTAGCATGCAATTTTGAACAATTCTGTCCCATCTTTAACATGACAGAAGACACTTGAAGATAGCTATCATATATTGCTACAGGCCAAAAATACAGCATTCCCAATTTCCCTTCCAGATCCCTTCTCATACTGTTTGTTCCCCTTTATCATATTATAGTCTGTCAGTACCTTACTTAAAATGTGATGCCAGAACAATCTAGACTCTGCAAAAGCCTAGATGTACCTAATATAGAGGTGGCTAGTATAATATCATAAAGAAGAAAATGGACTATGTTTAATCTATCACTATAGTATTTTTATGCTCCCTATGGCTGATTTTGCATTTTTGTTTATGTTTATCCTGTTGGATCATATTAAGTGCATGATTCACAAGGCAGTCAGATTAGTTTTGAGTGTACTTATGGTCAGTAACATATACTGGTGTGTTATATGGTTGGGTTTATCTCAGTGCTCAAGCTTGTCAAGGTACTCCTAAATCTTAAAGCTATTCTCTGAAATATTTGTTATCTCTTTGTGTCATCTGCAAATTTGATAATCATATTTTCTAACCTCTCATCGATGTCACTTATAAATATGCTGAACTGCATATACCCCATATCTAAAACAATCTTTAACAAATACATCATTCAATACTTCTGTCCTGCTTGATATAGAGCAATTGATGTACACTCATTGGGTACAATTGTTCAGTGAACTTTGTACCCATTAATATTGGCATAGTGTAGCTGCATTTTGACATATTTTACAATTGAAATTCATGGGAGACTTGGTTAAATGCTTTGCTGAAGTCATGGTATACTATGTTGGCTTATTGCAATTTATTCTTCTGAAACTCATTCTGGCTCCTGCCAAGAAATTTCTTGGCAGAATGACTAGAATGGAGACCCTGTGGCTTTCCAGATGTTTCTTTAATAATTGTCATTACCCTTAACTATGGGTTTACCACAGTGCTTGGTATTGATGAAAATTTAACATTCAACAGCATTGGAAAACCACAAGCTTTCCCTGGTGACTATAAGAACTTAATAATATTCTGTCTTTTGTAAGTGGAATAAAAAGTACACAAACATTTTTTTCCATGGATTAATGCAGGGGTGGGATTCTACTGGTTCTGATCAGTTCAATAGAACCCCTTGTTAACTTTCTAAGCAGTTCAAAGAACAGGTAGTTAGAAGAAATCTCCTTTTGGTTTTTTCCACCCTTATTACATTCTTGGCAGTATGCCTAGACTTACTGTCTCCGAATGAGGTTTTTTTTTCTTTCTTGAAGGGTTGTTTTAAGCTTTTTATACTCCTGTTGGGAGGAAATACTTCTTCCTAGCTAGCTAGAAAGATTCAAACACGAGTTTACATACTTTTTCTGAGTTTTAAGTCTGAGTCTAAAACTGATTTTTGGTGAAGTTTAATTTTGTGCTTGGTGATATTTAATCCTGTGTTTATTGATGGGATAATTTTCCCTATTCAGCTTTGTTTGGAAGGAAAAAGATTAATCTCTGTTCCTGAAAAAAAATACTGGGTTGAGAAGTCTGGCTAGTTTCTGTATCTATTTGTTCTGGTAATTGGTTTAACAAGCAACAGCTACCGTTGTGATTTAATATTTGTATTGTGTTTGAATTTTTTTCCTGCCTCATGGTTTCTTTTTCTATCTGGGGAGGGGGTCTTCCTTCATTGCTTTAGTGGTATCTGGCACTGTCCTTTTGGGGTGTACCTCCAAGAGGCAGGATGCAAGCTTGGCACTGATTTTTTACTGCCTTTCTGGGGGGCATGTGACGTTTCCTTAAATCTGGATGATTTCCTTAGGATATCATGTGAGAGAAGTGAGACCAGTTGGTATCTTTATGTGGTGCAAATGGATCTAAGGATTGCTTCTCCTGGGTGTGCTTTTTCTGGAGAGCTTAAATGACCTCTGTGCTAAAGGGTTTCACTTTATGAGCAAGAGTTGGCTACTGATAGTTATGATTGTATTTTAACTATTTTAACTCCTCAAGGTGCTCTGGCACCCTGCCTGATTTGTAACTCCAGCTTGCAGGTATTTTTAATCTAATGATTGATATTTAGGGCAGCTTTCTGCAAGCAAAGAAGCTTTTTGTATTTTTGTACAGGTAATCCTTGACTTACAACAGTTCTTTTCGTGACCATTCAAAGTTACAATGGCACTGAAAAAAGTGACTTATGACCATTTTTCACACTTATGACCATTGCAGCATCCCTGAGAGGCCAGGCGAGGAGAAGCACCCCTTGATGTGAGTGATGTTGAGTTGGCCACACCCACCCAGTCCATGATCACCAAGCCATACCCACCAACTAAGCCACACCCACAGAACTAGCCAGATTTCTCAACCCAGTTTCTTTTCAGGAACAGAGATTAATCTTTTTGGAAAAAAACAAAAGGATATTTCTTCTAACAACCAATTCTCCAAACTGCTTAGAAAGTTAACAAGGGGTTCTATAGAATCGGTCATAATCCCACTCCTGTGTTCCATGTATATTTCAAAACTCCATACAGGCATTCAAGGAATATACGTACGTACACACACACACACACACACACACACACACAAATATTAGGTCCATGAACTCTTCAAAAGTAAAGCAGAAGTAGTACTCAGAATTTTCATGAAAGCAGAAAAAATTAGCTATTCTATTAAAAAAACACTCCTTTTTTCAAGAAGTCTGAAAAAAAACTTAGAAAGTACTTTTAAATAATTTTGAAGCTTTCACAACCCTAATAAATGTTTAAAGAATGGATGCTTACATAGAATCTTCTCAAATGGAAACTCTTTCAAATCTTTTCAGACATATCTTACCTGGTTTAGAAAATTCATATGTTTATATTCCTCCAAAAATCAAGAAGGAAGACCTTGCAAGTCTCAAAGCCTGGTTTAGACTGAGAGATCTTAACTAAGTCATGTGTATACATACACACTTACATACAGACACACATATACATAGGATCTAACTAAAATGTTATTGAGTTCTCTGGTAATACATTTTCAACTGAATATGAAATCATGCTTTGAGTCTTTTCATATTTCTTGGATATCTACTTTCTGAATGAAGATGCTGAAACAAACCCATCATAAAAATATGAACTGATACATGTGCTTTATGCATAGCAACAGGGGCATACAGCCAATCCATGCAGCTATATCAATGTGATTAAAGCAGATCCTATAACTTTTCTTTAATATGAAGACCTGAACTGCATAAAACCATGGGTTATTATTATGCCTGTCATGTCAGAACTTTGCAGGACGATTCAGAGTGAGGTGAAAGCATATTATGTAGCACTGTAGCATCTGGCCTCCCCTGATATTCTGATTTGCCAAATACTATTTGCCTCAATACAAAACCTCAGACAGCAATCTGTAGCCTTAGAAACACCCATTCACACACATCTCTCAAAGGAAGGATCCTTTCAAATTGAGGGCCTGTTATTTCAGGTGTTAAACCTTTTCTCCTCAATCCAGGCAATTCTCTGGGCAAAAACAAATTTGATCCAGGATAATAGAAATACAGAATGCCATGAAAAATGTGAGATGTAAGATATTGCCTCCTTTAAGAAACAAGTTTGGTGTAAAACTTTCTTTAAACTCTGAAAAGTTTAAACTAAATGTTCCAGGGTGTCCTTTTTTCATTTCATACAGTTCACATGTTACATAATATGGATTCATCCATTTTATTTTTACTTTTGATCCAAGAACAGTTGATTTTTATGCTGTGAATGAGGCTACGAGACACTACCTTATGACATACATTATATTTTCATTATTTATTTATTTACTGAAATTTCAGTGCTGTCCAATTCTTGGGCTACTTCAGTAATGTGTTTTCTTTTTCTAAATTCCTCCCATAACTTATCAGATTGTCTTTCTGTGATGTGAAGCAGTTCAAAACTGTTCTTAATTTCAGGTGCATATGCCAGAGAAATCTTGTCAATATCAAATTTTTGAATCATGGGTGGTCATTTGCAACACCTGAACTTTACTTTTGCAGCTAATAGTTCATGATTTGACCCATAGTTTGCACAAGGTAATGTTTTCATGGAGAGATGGAACTTTTCCACTTTTGGGGGGCCTAGGCAGGCAAAAAATGGACCATGGGGGGGGCATACAAACATACCCCATGTGCCCCTTTTTGCCTCCTGGGCCTTAGAAAAGTGTTTCATTTATGTGAAGAAAGCCTTCAACTGTGTTGATTATGACAAGCTCTAAAACTGCATCAAAAAGCTAGGAATACCACCCCACATTGAGCTCATTCAGTTATTGTACTCTGATGAGGCATTCGCTCTAAGAACTGAATATGGAGACACAAAATAGTTCAGAATAGGAAAAGGCACTTGGCAAGTTGCATCCTGTCACCTATATTATTCCACATGTACACAAAAACAGTTATGAGAAATGCACATTTGGAGGAATCTATCATTGGGGTTAAAATTGATGATAGGAATATCAACTTTCGATATGCAGATGATAGAACTTTGCTTGTGGAAAGCAAGGAGGAGCTGGAGTGGCTAATCTTGAGAGTCAAAGATAAAACCCAAAAAATTGGACTCCACCTTAACATCAAGGAAACAAAGATAATAACAACTGCAGAGAACAGACGGGTCAGAATGCAGATCAACAACGGGACCATCAAAACAGTAAAGGAATTCATCTTCTTGGGCTCCAAAATCAACTGAGTCCTGAGATCAGAAGGTATTTAGCACTTGGAAGAACTGCAATGTTTGGCATGAATAACATCTGTAAGAGCAAAGAAATCAGCATCACAACCAAATGCAGATTAGTTAGTGCAATATTTTTTCAAATAGCTACTTATGGCTATGAAACCTGGACTCTGAAAAAGGCACATAGGAAAAGGATGGACACCTTTGAACTGTGGTGCTAGAGGCAACTGTTACATACCCCATAGACTGCAAAAATAATAAAGAAGTCATGGAGTGAACCTCAACAAAAATATTATTTGAAGCCAAGATCGCCAAACAGAGGCTGTCATACTTTGGTCATGTCATGAGAGCTGACTTACTTGAAAGATAAATCAAGCTGAGTGTCATGCCTCCAGTGGAGTTTGAATTTGCAGGGGAAGATTAGCTAGAACAAGACCAGCAGAGATTGAGAAGGCAGCTTCATTGGACTTGGAGGAAACTGGGGAAGGGCAGAGTCAGTCCAGGCAAGGTTTTTCAGGATTAGAAAGGCTTGTAGACAGGGAGGAGTGGAAGAAACAGAGCAAAGACCACCTCCTCCTGATCCTAGAGCACGCAGAGAAGAGAGGAGGTGATACCAACACAGACTGAGTCAGCTACGAGGGAGTAGAGTGCCATGCCTCCCTTCACAAGGCACACCTGGGGACTGAGATGTAAGGAGGTGCTGGTGAGAGGTGCATTTGTTGGGAACAAGCATTGAAACTGTGGAGTCTTGTGTGCATTTGCTGATGCCTTGGGATTGCAGTGCTCTGTCTTATGGGGATTGCCTGGTTTGTCTGCTTCGCTGGACTACTGGTCCTGGTTACTGTTTGGCTAACGCTGGCTTATCAGACTACTTAGCAATCAGAGGCTGCTGAAGATGCATGTGAGACCTTTGCTCCAGGACTTTTAGTAAACATGGGGATGTTTGGGGGAAAATTGGATCAATAAAAGGAATTAGACCTGTTCTCTGGCTGTGTTGCCTTTGTGCCACACCCCAGGTCATCACACCGAGAGTGACCAGTGGAAAGCAAGAAGGGGCTGCTCTGGTACCCACTGGCTGGATATACTATAAGGGATGACACCAGAGTGACCATGGAAGATCTGACAGAGAGACATGGAAAGTGTTGATCCATAGAGTGGCCAAGGACTGACATTACTGAATAACTGAGTACGATGATGATGTATTCCATTCTAATTTTCAATTCATCACATATTTTACTTCCTTCTCAGTAATAACATTTTTATTTTATTATTTTTTATTATTATTATTTTATTCTTATATTAAAAAGTACAAATGTAGCCCTTTGCTTTATATCCAATGTTTCTATTTTTCTCAAAAAGCTTAGAGCAAAAGATTCCTGGGAGCAAAAATCTCAGCACCTTTTAAAGCTATCTTTCTCAGAAGAAAAGTACAGACTATTTTTTTCCTTTGAAAGGGATTTTGATTTTCTAATCTAAGTCTCACTACAGTATTCAGCTGCTCCTTTGACTTTTTCCTGACAATCCAGGGAGGAAGATAACTACAATAGATAACATGTAATGCTTTGTTTGTTTGTTTTTGAAAAAGTAGCAAACAAGAAGGACCTGGATCTTTTTTGAAACAATATAAAACAAAGCTACCTAGAAACAAGAAAAGATATGACAGATATCAGGATCATAATCCCAAATGCTTAAGTAGATTCTCTAGCCAATATAAACGGGTGAAAACAGCTGTTGTGAGCATAGCAGCCGGTTGCATCAAACAGAGCAGTCCCAGTCGGATACAAGAGCACAGCTGTTGCTCTCTTTCCAATGCTGGGAGGGGCCTGACCAAATGCTAGCTAGAGATGTTTCCGAAATACTCTTCAGCTGAAATTCTCCATGGATTTGGAGTTCTAAATTACCTTGTCTTGATTTTTGAAGTAGAAACAATGCATTAGGAATTTTCCATTGTTTACTGGGGGATGGGAAAGAGTATATTTTTGTCTAAAATATGTCAGATTTACTTCCTAACATCTCTAGGTAGAATTGAAAATGGTGTCCCAAACCCTGAAACCCATTTCCAACAAAGATACAGTAAGATTGAAAAAGACAGCAATCTGTTTTTCCTCCTAGTGGAGAAATGAGTGTCTTGTCAAACTTGAGAAGGTTTTGAAGACTATGGCTGTTGGACTTCCTTCTGAGTATTGTCTCATGATAGAAATAAATAAAAGCCTGCCTTCCTACCTACCTACCTTCCTTTACTTCCTCCCTCTCTCCCCTCTCCCTCCCTTCCTTGGCCATCCAAGAATTAAATAACTTATTGTTCTTGAATATTTGGACATTAATGCAAGCTAAAAAAAAAATACTTCCTGGTGTTTTGATCCTATCAGTAATCTTTTAACTGCAATTATCTAGGCTTAGAGGAAGGGAGGGATTCCCCCACCAGAAGAAGAAACAGATTGCTACCTTTTGTAATCTAAGTGTATCTCTGTTGGAAATGGGTTTCAGAGTTTGAGACCCATTTTCAATTCTACCTAGAGATGGATTGGCGGATGGATGGATGGATGGAAGGAAGGAAGGAAGGAAGGAAGGAAGGAAGGAAGGAAGGAAGGAAGGAAATATGTATTTTATCCTATCCTGAAGATTGTTCAAGGTAGCTCCTTTTTTATTTTTATTAAAATTTCAGTTTTCTTTTCAAGTAAAAAACCTGATAACATAACTTTAATCATTCCTTAGTAATAACAAAAAAAGGTAAATTAACCTCTCTTGTATATTTCTTACTAAATTTTTATTCAAATTTCAGAAGTAGCCATAATAATGTATATGGGCAGATACTCCAGTGAAAATGGGAAATTGATATTTTGTTTCACCAACACAAGAGTTTTGTAGGCCAATGATCAGCCACATCTATATCAGGGGTGTCAAATTTGATTTCATTGAGGGTTGCATCAGGGTTGTGTTTGACTTCAGAGGGCTGAGGGGCTGAGCATGGACATAGTGGGCATGTCATGGAACTCGTGTTGGGGCCACTTATGATGGCCAAGTGCCAATGCAGGAGTTCCCTGAGACCCCCCACTCACTCTTATTATTATCTCCTTTCTTTCTTTTCTTCTTTTTCCTTCCCTTTACATTTGGATATAAATATTAAACACCTATTATTTATATTATCAGCATAACATGCACCAAAATTGCACAGTATTTGCTGCTGTACATATTTCCCCCTTTTCTTTTCTAAGCTCTTCTTTCTTTCAAACCAAGAATGGGACCAAATTCAATAAGTTGTTCTTTCTTTTCTGTCCTTTGGGAAACTTCCATACTTTTTGTTTTAAGCGGATTCACTATTACACCATTAACTGGGATTTGTGTACATACTTCTTTGATTTCAATCTGTGGAAGAAAGTTAAGATATACTAAGAGGAATTCAAAGAGGGAAAAGGTTGTAATTAATAAATGAATACAAGAAATTGTGGTTATTTGCATTAATGAAGGCAGCTGAGACAGTTATAGCGCTTTCACTTAAATTATTGAAAAACTGATTATTAAAAAACTGATTAGGGTGAAAATGCCTAAATAGTTCCAATTAATTTTCCTTTGAGTACATCCTATATAGCACTTGTGCTTTCTGGTACAAAAAATGTTTTAACTTTCCTTAGTTCCTTTAGTGGGATAAATAAGGATTTTTAAAAGTATTATAGAGTAATATTCCATCTGTGTTTTTAGGTTCTACTCAATAGTAAAAAAAGGAGTTAAAGATTCTCGTTTTGTTCTCATTGTATAAAAGCAACTATTACTAATAAGAAGAATATGCATCCCTCAAATAAATTTAATTCCACTATGCTGCAGCACAGTTTAGCTATATAATGTTTAAGGCACTTTCCACAGCTATGCCCATCTCTCTTTATTTCTACCTAGGGAAATTACATTTTCAAAGGATAAGACAGTAAATCTCTAAATCTCCATATTTACTCAAGTCTTTGCCTCTGCAGGGCAAAAGCTGCCAGACCTATGAATTTACAATGTTTTTATGTTAATGATATCCTCTAAGGAGTAACTCAAGATGAAGAGACAAATTAATTTATCCAGTTTTATCTGCCCACTAAAGTTTATACTTTGTTCCAGGAAGCAAATTCAAGGAATCAAGATTGTATAATTCAACCAGAGTGACTAAAATTTGATCAATGATACACAATATTCTTGAACCAAGCCCCTTTACTGTGAGGTTGAGGAGACATATTGAGCATCTCAAAATAGTCCTTCTTAGATCTTCAAAAAGAGAAGACTGAGTTACATCATTTCCATTTTGATCTTTTTTTTCTGTATTCAGGTAAACTATTTTAGTTCAATGATATGATATAACATATTGCTGCATTATCATCAGATAGAGTGGCCTGTTGATATTTCACCAACAGACAACTGCTGATCATCAGTGTATGTTTTGCAAGAAAACAAACCTTAGAAAGCAGTCTATGAAGAGACCTTGATAAATACATAAAACAGGTTTAGCTGAAAATTATATGCTCATTTTGGAGTTTCTTTTTCCCAAAATTCTTTACTGCTTCATTGATTACTTGGATTACTCTTATGAATTTTAGCAGATTAGAAATGAGTTTGACAATCTGTTTGTCTACTGAGTTCTATCACAATTCTCTAGCTTCTGCTCTGTTCTGTTTAGCAGTCACAAAGCTCAAAGTGTCTATGCATGTTCCTAGTAGGAGGGATGGGATAAAATCCTCTTAGTGTATTGTCCACTCTGCTTCCAACAGCCTCCCTATCAGACTACCTGGTATGATTTCTCAAATAGCTATAGATATCTTCAGACCTCTGATCTAGAAGAGTTTAATGACCATGATAGGACATTGGAAAGAGTGCAAACGTCCTTGGTTCTATGGAAACTTGGCATTTCCCCCCCTCCACAAAATACAATTGACATATTTGGTCTTGCTTTTAACCACTAAGTAGAAGGGTGATGAAGTTAGTTTTCCTTTAAATTCATAGGAATTCTGTTAAGTTACAGGAAGCAACATCTCTTACTCCCTGGTTTCATTCTTACAAATCTGGAAATATTCCTGGTTGTCCTTGGTGGGTTTTCTATTCACTGAGGCCACACTTAACCTCTGGAATAGGAAATTGGCTTTAGGATGAAAATGCTTATATAGTTCCAATTAATTTTCCTTTTGAGTACATCCTGTATAGCTCTACCAGAGCTTATTGTGCTTTGTGGTATAAAAAATTGTTTTATCTTTCCTTAGTTCCTTTAGTGGGACAAATAAGGATTTTTAAAAGTATTTTTCTCAGATTGAGATTCTATTTTTATTTGGGGTTGCATCACTTTCATTCTTCTGTTCTATTCCAGGTACCACAAGAAATTTTTCATTTGGGGGATGAAGTGAGCATATGCAGATAAATGCAATGTGCTTCATTTTTTCCAGGATCTAGAAAAGATTATTGGGCTTGCAAAACTCTCTGAAATTAGAATACCTTGATGGAAATGAATATATTAATATATTAAATATATTAAAATTAAATCAGTTAAGATTTTTTTTGCAATTCTTTCTAAAATTATCAGCTACAGGTCTAAAATCAGCTTATAGCATGGGTTTCAAACTCGTGGCATCACATTGCCCTCACGTGACATTTTGCAATGTTTTTCCCATTTGTGGAGCTGGGGTGGGCTGGATGTATTATCAGTCCAACTGCAGCTGACAATTAGCAGGAAGATGCCACTGAGAAACAGACCTCTAAGCAACACGAGGAACTGTATTTCAATGGGTGACAAAGGAATAGAAAGTGAGAAGGAAATGTTAAGAAAAAAACAAATATATTCAGTGCTTCTTGACAAGGTAAGACCACTGCAAGTTGGAAAGAACTTTTACAATAATGACTTAGCAGGATCCATTTAATATGCCAAGAAAAAGGAAAGATATAAACATCAACAATTTGCATAAAAGCTTCTGCTTTGAAGATTTAGCACTCTATACCAAATTAAGACAAAAATAAGCACTACCATAACAGTAACACTTTAATATAGGTATCCATTATCTAATGCTTATATAATGGAAGCCAAATGACTTCATTATTATCAGTGCTATCATACTGCATACCAAATTAACTCATGATAGAAACACACTTGCTTTAAAAACTGTTACTGCAACAATAATGGGGGAGGCAAAGAGAAAGACAGGCAGAAAGACTCATGCAAAGATGGCTAATTTGATCTCCGTGTTAATAAGTAATGTATTATTAATCAACTGTTCATTATACTTTTAGATTGTACTGTTTATTTGGGCTTTATTTGTATACAATTCATTTCTGTAATATTTTTGCTTTATCATATTTCATTCATATGTAAACAGCTCTGTTGTGCTGGTAAGCACCTACACTAAAAATTGAGATTTTGGGTTGGACACATCTAGTTGAGTGCGTGATTTAAAAAAAAAATCTGAAGATACAAATGTAAAAAACAAACAAACAAAAATGATTAATGGAATTGAATGTATATGAGAAAATGAACTGAATGCTGTCTATGATTATTAAAAAGTGAGAAACTCAACAAATATAGAATGAAAAAAAAATCTCCATATTTGTCTCCCCCTCTTCTCTATTTTAACATTGTTCAGCCAACCTTTTGGATTTTGATTGTTTCTTTTCAGTTAACTTTGGTAATGGCAATTCAGTATTCTTGTAGCAAATAAAGCAAAAAATCTATCAAAACAGCCACTGCAATTTGTGAGTTCAGACATACAAAATGCACAGATCAGGTTCAGGTGAGACGAGATCTGGAAAATCAATAGACAGTGAAATGTTGTCATGAGGTAGCAGAATGAACTATGATATTATATCTTTGGCATTTGGGGCAGGGAGCCTCTTTAGATAAGGAAGCAGAATGTTCACACAGCAAGCAACTAGAAATTATAGCTGACAGTGTGATTGTTATGGATAGCTAAAGCCAAAATGTTAGTGAAGGAATGCTGATCAATGTTGTTGGCCCTTCACAAAGGTAATCATTGATACCAGCTCATTAGTTACTGCACCCACTTGTGTATAAAGCCTGTCCACTTAGATTCCTGTAGTAAATGGGAAGCCGCTGGAACATCATTTTGTTATGCCATAAGCCATTAGGCCTACCTAGCAACATGAGGGATTGCTGACATTTTATATTATTGGTCTTTCTAATGGTGCTTCTACCAATATAAATGCAGTTTATGCTTCTAGCATTCTTATGGGCTATTTCTTCTTTCTTAAAGGAATTTCTTATAGGGCACATTAGAGAATCCTTTCACAGCTTAAATCCAGCAAAGATAGTTATAGTTATATGTTTAAGACACTAGTAAGCAAGCATTCTTATCAAGGATGGAGGGATTGCTAGGAAGGCTGGATACTACTGTTGTCACTAGGAGATACACAACACAATCAATAAGGATCTGAGATCTTTCTTTATTCTTCATCATTTATCACTAACCTCACTGAAAGGACGACGAGGTTGCTATCTATCTTTTGATTTAGAAATAGTATGCCAAATATTGTTTAATTTTTTTTTATCAAGGATTTGGAATGCAAAGGGGATGGAATGTTGACACATTTACAGATAACAAACTGATGTCACAATCAGTGTTTTGGAAACAGAAATAGATTGGGTTAGAAAAGTTGACTGAAACATACCTAATGAAATCAAATGCAGAGCTGTGAGGTATGTGGATCAGTGTGTGGATATTGGGAAGGGGAGAACTTTCCTGTTCAAGACATAAACATTTAAAAAATAATTTAGAAACAGTGGAAAATATTTAGAGAAAAATGGTAAGAATGTATATTCACAAGAGTAGAAATTTAGTGATCAAAGAAATTGGTTCAGCCTTGTGAAAAGAAGACTGACAGGATTATGGCAGCATTTTTTCAAATGTCTGAAAAGAAAAAAAAACATGACTTCTGCTGTTTAAAAATATTGAATATCGGAGTATGGTACTAAATTATAAGAGAACAAATTCTAATTGAATCTTTAAGAGAGTCCCTAATGTTAAGAACAGTTCATTATTTCAAGGATGGTGGACTTTCCATAAAGAATATATTCTAGGAAGATCAGCTCAAGCACTAAGTGTGGAATACAACTCAATTTCCTATGATTTTATGATTATTGAAGAAGGTATTACTACAAAGAATTCAAAATATTGGCATAAATGGCTTTGTTCATTCAAAATAATGGTACTAAGTATAATATAGCAAAGATTGCCTTCATTACACCAAAAGTAACAAAGGCATCTTGATGCAGGTGATGAATTGCCAGCCAAGCAATTTCGAGAACTGAGCCCAATTTTTTTTTTTAAAAAAAAGCTTTCTATTGACGTGGTGCTATTTGTATTTCATCAATACTTAGGGTTGGATTTTAGGCAATATGGCAGACATTTTGAAGGTCCAAACCTGGAAAGTAAAAAATGTTTCAGCAAAAAACTATGTGAAAACTCAAGTCTGGCCCAAGTCTAACTTAAACTTTGTAGAGGCAACTTTGTAGAAAAGATAACTGTGAAAGAAATTAAATAACAGTATTGGTTTGATGCCAATCTCTCAAGAATGTTTTTTTTTTTAATATACAGTTTGTCAAAGGGTTATAGCCCCAGAATGATATAAAGAAACAAGTTTTTGGATTGTATCTGTAAAATAATATATGCAGAATAAACACACAAGCACTAGTTTCTATAAAATATCCTTCCTTAACATCTGCATAGCAAGCTAGATTTCAGCAGTATCACTTCCCCTCTCAATATATATGAATGGCAAAAGTGTCATCTCTTGTCAGGTATTTCTCTAAGCATGCTGTGCCTGCCAAGAGGGGGGAATAAAAGGCAATTCCAAAGTCACAAACTTATTTAAATTCAGAGATGACTTTCCCCCATCCCGGTTTTATATTGCAAGTCAACAACCTTAAAAGAAAAGTATCTTAAGACCACATGCAGTCTGTACCCTGATTTGAAAAACCCATTGCAAACATTCAATTCAAACAACTGATAAAAGTGAAATATTTCATTCTGACAGTTTATTATGTATCAGAAAGGATTGCACAAAAGATTCTAAACCAACTGAGACACTGTATGTACAAATGGAAGACGGTTTTATGTTTTTTTTTAATGCATTGTCTGTGTATGTTTGTCTTAAAATAAAAAAAACATTAAAAAAAGGGAAAGCCAGAAAAATGTCTGAATGACAAAAAAAAAGGGCGGGGGGGTAGCAGAAAGAAAAATGGAGAATGGAGGGAGCATTCTTACTTTTGCTTATGGTTTCAACCATAGTTTGCTAAAGCTGTGTTCACTTTGATGCAGATTTTATTAAGAAGTAAACCCACCAACAGATTCACTTCCTTAGAGAAAAATAGAATAAATTGCACACCAAATTCTATTACAGCAGCTGTGTTTGACTGATGCCACGCACACACAGAGGATTTGAATAGGAGAGCCTACAAGTTCCAAAATTGTTTTAAAACCCTGACTTTTTTGTTTGTTTGTTTGATGTCTTCAAATCAGTGATGGCTTCTGATGCAAGTCTTGGAAATGCCACCCAATGTCTCACAGTTGGAAGAATCTATAAATATTTTATATATAACTAAGCAATCAGAAGCTGTTAGCTCTGTTGGCAGACTTTTGCAGTATACTTTTTCTCTGCTAGATGTCTTGCGGAGTTGAGGACTGAATTCTCTCTCTTTTTTTAAATTGGGGTTGAACTAAATGGCCTGTGGTCCTTTTCAGTTCTAATTCACCAAACCAATTTAGGATTTAGTATTCATAGAAAGTTAGGTCTCCATGTATAGCTCTACTGGCATAGTGAATTGTATACACAAGTGGCTATAGAACATATAGATTCATTTAATTATTATGATTATAGATTTAATTTGTTATGGCCATCCATTCCAGCAAACTCTGACGTTATCTTGGGTTAGTGTGTAGAAATCCACAAAAACTTTGCAAGTCAGATTTAGCAGAAATAGTTCTGAGGATTGATTCTTCCTTTTACCAGGATCGTTGCAAAGTTGGTCATTTATTAAGCAAATCACATCATACATCTTAAAACAACATTTAAGGGGTTAGAATAACCACCATGTAACATTCTTGAAATTTTATGGAATAAAAAGAAATGGAAACATATATCACATGCAGTGACTCACAGACATATGAGAAGTCATATTATATAATGATAAGGACATGTCCCAGTGGATGCTTTAGGCACTTTTCTTGAGTTCATTATTAATTATTAACAATCAGTTTAGTTGATTCTTAAAGTACAGCTATGAAATACTGTAGTATGCATCTTTATATAGCTATGATTCTGTCCATTTAAAGCAGGCTAAAATCTATAAGGAATGGGGAAAAAAATATATTTTTACTGTCTCCTAGACTGTTGGCAAAGTTTGCAAATAAGGGAGTGTCTGACCAAAGAGTTCCACTCACAACAAAACTATGCAAATTTATAATAAACAAAAACCAACCAGCCATGGAACTGGAGAACAACAACAAAACAGCTTCACTATGGGATAAATTACTATGAGCAAATGGATTTTCTGAATTTGGGTGAAAAATAGATGAAAGCTATAGTTTGAAATTATGAGGAAAAGATTTGAAACTAGTTACCTCTAATTATACAGCTGAGGGTTCAAGCCATTTTTTATGCCCCAGTGGTTAACATATTCCAGTAACTTTCACCTGCCAATGTAGAGCTCTTTTCATATAGTCTCTTTGATGTTAAACAATTTATATAAAAATTGGCTAGAGTATTTAAAAAAAAATTCTACAAGGAATAAAAAATTCTCCATCAGTTTTTTATATCAGCTCCACGTTATTTAGCCTTATTTGTGGGATATATTCCCCTTGACTCTCAGTTCCTTCCTGTGACATATATATTTTAAAGCACAGTTTCCAAATTCTTCATTCTTGCAATTCCAATTTTTTAGTTTGTACTTTTAATTTTGCTGCAGGTTACTCCTCCAAAAATATAACTAAATGCCCATCAGTTACATGGAGAAGATTATCTTGGATTCACATTATAATTCCAAATATCATTATTCATCTTAACTCCACAAATATTTATTGCTCTCATTATGATTACAATAGTAATATGATTCCCCCAATTCTGGGATTATGCAATCTCTGTTTATGCAACAATGTAAGAATTCTTTTTAACAAAACTTTGTCAAATCTTTGTCAGACATTGACAAAGAATCATTGATGTCCTAGTCATCTCAAGATTGGATTACTGCAAATTGTTCTATATGTGGATGTCTTTGAAGACCACTTGGAAGCTAGAGCTGGTTCAAATGTACAAGCATGAAGATGGCACAAGCATTAAGGGTATGTCTAGGTGCCACCACTGCTATGTCAACTGCATGAAATGCTAACTGGCTTCTTAGTACAATGCAAAGTGCTGGTTATGATCTGTAAAGACCTATGTGGCATAAGGGTTGTATATCTGATACACTGCTTATCTATAACTGTTTCTGTTTATCCAGTATCTTCCACCATGTGGATATCCAGGTTCCCTCCATTAAAAATTACCACCTTGAGGAACCTAGGAAGTGAGGCATCTCTGTTGTCCCCCTCCCCCTTGGAGCATAATTGCCTCAGAAATATGGTTGACCTCTTCCCTGGGAAAACTCTGAAAACCTGGCTTTGGTCCCAGGCTGAGGTTGATGTTTGTTGTTCATTCAGTGTCTCCTGTTTTGTGTTGTTGTTTTGCCATCTATTAGATTATTTAGTCTGGGCAACTTCTGTGAGTCAATGTTTTTAACTGTTTTTATATTTATTTTAGTTTTGAACACTGCCCTGAATTTATTGGGCAGTTCCAGCTAATACATTTGAATAACTAAATGATTGAGCTTTTCAATTAAAACAAATATGGTCCATGAATAAGTCATAAGCAGTAGAAATGGAAAAACAATTGTAATAATAACAATAATAATCAATACAAGTGTGACACTTGATTATTGCTTTGACAGCCTTTTCAAATGTATTTACTACACATTACTATACTATTAAGACCCAAGAGATATTTCAAAAACATTACTGCCAGAAATTGTGAAATTAACTGTGTATATCCAAAGTAATTTTTCCCTTTCCTCTCAACAGAACATTAATTTTTCACCTTCTCCTTCTGAAACCAACAGACTTTTGAACATTAATATTCTCAGTGCAACAAATCAGGTTCTAATGCATGCTCCCTGTGTTGCCTTTGAACACAAGCAGTAACCAGACTTTTACTTCAGAATATTTTGACAACTTTACACTTACTTTTTTCATTGTTTTTCCTCAGTAGCAATGATGTCATCACAGAAGGAAGTTAGATAACATTAAAGTTATGAAAGTATTAGAAGTCTATTGTCAGTTGTACTTGTTTGGGTTTGAATTTTGAATTTTAGGTAGAGATGTAATTCCCTTCCCAAAAGCAATGCATTTATTTATTTGTCAAATACGTACAAGATAACAAGTATAAGTATGTACATAAACAAGAACAAAGGAAGTAAATACAGATAAATGGGGACAGTAAGACAGGTAGGCACACTGGTGCATTTATGCATGCCCCCTTAAGGAGGACCTGTTAGGAATGGAGTGAGGTCCACAGTAGACTGTTTGAGGTTGAAGCTGTGAGGTTTTGCAGCTGTAACAATGGAGTCGGGTAGGGCATTCCAGGCGTTGACCACTCTGTTGCTAAAGTCATATTTTCTGCAATTGAGTTTGGAGCGGTTTACCTTGAATTTGTATCAGTTGTTTGCCCGTGTATTATTGTGATTGAAACTGAAGAAGTCATTGGTAGGCAAGACATTGTAGCAGACAATTTTGTGTACTATGCTTAGATCAGACCACAGGCAGTACAGTTCTAGATTGTCCAGGCCCAGAATTTTGAGCCTGGAGGCATAGGGAATTAATTCTATTGTGAGTGGAGGAGTGGAGTACTTTTCTCGAGAAATACCTCTAAACCCACTCAATTGTGTTAATGTCTGAGATGCTATTTCCTTCCCAAAAGCAATGCATTCATGAGACCTCTATGGATCATTTGATGACATAGTCTAAGTGAAATGGCTGCAACAAAGTTATATACTACATTTATGGAAAGAAGACTCAAGACAGCTCAGATATCAAATATTGTCCTTACTCATGACATTCTCCAAAATTTATTGTCTCATAGAGAGACCATATTCATAGAGAATAATAGAATGTGAAAATTGAAAGGGACATTAGAGATCATATAGTCTGTACCAAGTGATTAAGGCATAGAATAACAGAGTTGGAAGGAACCTTTATTATTAGGTTGTTGTTGTTATTGTTGTTATGATGATGATGATGCTTCATTACCACAATATTTCCAACAGATAATCATCTCTTGTTTGTTTAAACCACCTTTAGTGAAGAGACTCTGCCATCTCCAATGGCAGTCTATTCTACTATTGACAACTCTTCCCATTAGGTAATTTTGTTCTGTTAATCAAATCAAAATCTTCCTGATACTCACTTATAATTTCAATCCATTGTTTCCTTTCCTGGCTTCTTTCTACACTACAGCCCTTCAGATACCTGAACACAGCTATTATGTCTTTCTACAGTCTTCTTTCTACATGCTTTTTATATGGGGTATTGTTGCCTAAATGCTTTTCATTCATTCATTCTTCATTTGTTCATTCATAAATTCAAATTACCCACCTGATATTTATGTGACTCAAGGTGACTTACACTAAAATAAGTAAAACACACAAAATACAGAATTTTAAAAACGAAAACGAAAACACACAGCAGTCAGATATTATCCAACCAAATATCCATACAGCCAGCAAATTTTCCAAAGGTGCTTTTTCAAAAGGCCCAAATGTCCCAAAAGTGCTTTTAACAGTTTCAAGAAGGCTCCATGTCTCTTTGCTCTACTCAGGCTATCCTGACAACATAGATAAACCTCCAAGTGGCCTCAAGGATTCTCAAAAAGAATGCAAATGACTAGCTACAAGGAGTATAAATCTCTCCATTCACCACCATCCAGTCAGAAGCTTCTTGGATGGGAAACTTGTCTTCGAAGAAAAACCAGAATGTTTAGTTGCCTCTTGAAAAAGCACCTTTGGGACAACCATGACCTGGATGATTAAGAATCTCCATAGACAGCCAGGAAATGGATTCTATCCCATGCCCAGGAACCTAGATTCAGGTGCAAAGCCAAGTTTTAGATTATTTCTTTATTGTTTTTTTTCTTTAAATATAAGCCACACAGAGTCATTCTGGAGCTACAGTCTCTAAATCCAATAAATCAGTGGTTCCCAAACTTTTTCAGTCCACCACCCCCTTGGTGCTACAAACTCATCCTCAATGCCCCCCACCCAGAGGCTGGATTCTAATTTTTGTGGGCGTGGCCTAATTTGAGGGTGTGGTTTGCTGGTAATGTGATTGGGTGGGCCTGGCTTGCTGGTCACATAACTGGGTGGGCGTGGCTTGCTGGTCATGTGACTGGGTGAGCATGGTTTGGTGACTGGCAAACCAAACGCAAGTGGTCCTCACTTAATGGCCGGTTGCTTAGCAAGTGTTCTAATTTATGACTGGCCTCACCAGAACTACTTGACCTGTTTTTGGAGTTTTGACTGCCATATACACACATATACACATACTCCCTTCCAACCCTGCTGGAGCAGGTCATTGGACTAGAGTTGGCAAAGTATCTCTGATTAGATTCTAGTAGTGAATAAAATCTAATCAGAGATGCTTTGCCGATTCTTGTTGATTTGTTTTATTTGTATTTCTTTATTTTATGTTGCTGAATTGCATTGACATGTGTGTCCCTTCTTGTGCACAACCCAGAAGCTTTTGTGATTCTTTGCAGCAAAAATTACTGATCTGTGGCTTTGGTCTACTTTTCAAATGTGATGGCACTGCTGCATTCTAGGTCCACCCGCAGGTCCACCCCATTGAGCCCGCTGCACTGGAGGGACCTGCCCAAGCAAGTCTGAGTGGAGTGGTACACCAAATCAATGGGGTGAGTCTGGGAGAGGGAAAGAGAGAGAGAAAGAGAGAAGGAAGAAAAGAAAGAGAATGTGATGACCCATAGTTTCTCAAAATAACCCAAAACCCAAAACATATATTAAAGTCCGGTAAAGTCTTCAACTTAACTTCACTGTTTTATTAGGCACAGTGTAAAGTCACAAAAGTAAATAATGAGGCAAACAGAGAACCAAAACAAACCGCATTGATGAGAGTTCCAAAGCAAGCCAAGATAACTAATTACAAACTTCAGGAAAATAACTGAGAAAAGTCCATGGGAAGAACGCCAGCAAAGATAAGCCTACTTCAAGGTAAACAATAATTAACTTCAGCAACTCTAACTGCAGTTGCAAACTTATATACATATCTCCCACCTGCAAGCCACAAGGAGGATCATGATAATCTCCTCTTGAGTAGACCTTGCTTTTCCCTGATCCTCTCCTCCCTGCGTGACCTAGGATGGATATGGGATGGGCCTGGATCCTCCTCTGACTGCTAGCTGGCCTCTGCCCTTCCCCAGTCTCCTCCACCACCTCTGGAGCCATACTCCCTGTTGGCTGTTCCTCCTCTTCCTCAGAGTCAGACTCCACCAGGGGCATGACAGAGAAAAGGGAAAGAAAGAGAAAGGGACAAAGAAAGGGGGGCATGGAGGGATGCAGGGGGAGGGGGAGAGAGGGAGAGGGAGAGAAAGAGAGAGAGAGAGAGAGACCTGATGCATCAGATTGAAATGAGGCCTAGTTTAGAGGCCCTTTTCCACACTGAAACATCTTTGCCAGCATCTTTGCCAGCACATTGGAACATATTTGGCTTCTATTAATTAAAGGTTTTGTGGATGAAACATGACCAAGACTATCAGGAAGCTCTCACATTTTGTTGAGGCTTTAAACAGGATCCATTGGTCCAGATCTCCACCCTAAAATTTACTTTTCCCCAATGTATTACAGTGCCAATTCTGAAGAAGGAAAAACCAAAATATATTGGTAAATTACAAGGAGAAAACACACACACACACACACACACACATACACACTCCCTTCTAACCCTGCTGGAGCAGGTGATTGGACTAGAATAGATATCTCATTATCTTTCTTCTCCTTCCCTCCCTCCTTTATTTCTTTTTCTTTCTGTCCCTTCCTTCCATCCCCCCCCCTCTTTCTTTGTCCCCTTTTCTTTCTTTCCCTTTTCTCTTTCTCTTCTTCCTTCTCTCTCTCTCTCTCTCTTTCCTCTCTCCTTCTATCAGGCTCACCCCATTGACTTCATGCACCGCTCCATTTGGACTTGCTTGGGCAGGTGCCTCCGGTGCAAGGGTCTCAATGAGGTGGAATGCGGTGGCGGGGGGATGTTTGAAAAGGACAGCAAAGCCACTCCGGCTTTGCTCTCCTAATCCCAAAGCTGCATTCGGGACAATGCCCCACCACCCCGAACACAGCGGCGGCACGATATTTGAAAAGGAGTGGTTTTGCTTTCCTTTCCCAATGCTGCGTTTGGGGCAACACCCTGCCGCCCCAAACACAGCAGCGGTGGGATGTTTGAAAAGGAGAGCAAAGCCACTCTGGCTTTGCTCTCCTTTCCCAATGCTGCGTTCTGGGTGATGGCCCGCCGCCCTGAACACAGCGATGGTGACCGTGGCAGGATGTTTGAAAAGGAGTGCCTTTGCTCTTGTTTCCCAATGCTGCATTCAAGGCGATGCCCTGCCGACCCAAACATGGTGGCAGCGGGATGTTTGAAAAGGAGAGCAAAGCCAGTGTTTCCCAACGCTGCATTCGGGGTGAAACTCATGGTGTGGGATGTTTGAAAAGTTTCCTAATGCTGCGTTCGGGGCGATGCCCCACTGCCCAAAACACAGCGGCAGGATGTTTGAAAAGGAGAGCAAAGCCATTCCTTTCCAAACACTGCGTTCAGGGCGGAGCTCCTTGCACCAGAGTGTGCAAGTCAATGGGATGATCCTGCAGGCCCTGCCTAGAATACGGTGGCGGCAGAATTTTTTCTCACCTCTGAATTGTGCCCTGCTGCCCACCTCCAGTGCCCCCTGCCTCTTAGCACCCCCTGCTGGCCCCCTTGCGTCTCAGCACCCCCCTAAGGCATCCCACCATCCCCAGGGGGTGGTACCCCCACTTTGGGAACCACTGCAATAAACAAACAATGGGAGTTTTTCCTCCCATGCTTCTTATCATCTTGCTTGCTCTCCTTTAGACACACTAAATTTGTCAGTGGTCTTTCTAAAAAGTGGTGTCCAGAACTGGTTGCTGTATTCTAATTTGACCACACTTTGCTCTGTTCTCCTGTTTGTTCCAGCTTCTCAAGATCTTTCTGATTATTGATTCTGTCCTCTGATGTGTTTGCTATTCTTCCAACTTTGTATAAATATAATAACTATGTTTTCTATTCTTTCACCCAAGTTATTTATAAATACATTTTGAACAGTACTGGATCCCTCTAATAAGCTACTCAGCACATGCCTTCAGCTTGATGCAGAATCATTGGCATATGGCTCTGGGTACAATTGTTCAATTAGCTTCATTTAATGATAGCATAGTCTATCCAACATTTTGCCATCTGCTGTATTAGAATATTATGGGAAACTTTGCCAAATATTTAGATGAAGTCAAGGTTCATTATATCTACTGCATTAAACAAGTAAACAAGTAAACTAATCACTGTATCAAAATGGTGTTCAGATCTGTTTGACATGACTTACTCCTGATAAACCTATGCGGGAACCTGTCAGGCAATGATCTCAAAGTGACTGCTGAACAAACTCAAACACAAGAATATTGTAAAGGTTTTCTGTAGTCTTTCAAAATAACCCCAAACCCAAAACATACATTAAAGTCTGGTAATGCCTTCAACGTGACTTCACTGTTTTATTACGCACAGTTTAAAGTCACAAAAGGAAATAATGGGGCAAAAGGAAACCAAAACAAACTGCATTGATGAGAGTTCCAAAGCAAGCCAAGATGAATTTAGAGACTGTAGCTCCAGAATGACTCTATGTGGCTTATATTTAAAAAAACAAAAACAATAAAGAAATAATCTAAAACTTGGCTTTGCACCTGAATCTAGGTCCCTGGGCATGGGATAGAATCCATTTCCTGGCTGCCTATGGAGATTCAGTTGCCTCTTTAAAAAGCACCTTTGGGACAACCATGACCAGGATGTCTGAGAATCTCCATAGACATTCTTTACTATGCTGTGCATATTTTGTTTTAAGGTTTTCAATAATTAACAGCTGAACAATTGGCATCCCAATTCTTTAGAAATCATCTTGTCATTGACTCTCTGCAGCCCTTATACAGGGTCTGAAGGCAAAATATTAATCTCAAGATGTTCAATATTGCCCAATGTTTCCTCCTCCTCCTTGATATAGGCTAAATAGCATAATTGTTATGAGAATCATAGAAGGCTCAAACATTGTATTCAAGAAACATTTTATTAATAAAAATGGAATAAAGTATTAGTGCTAAAATTTTAATTCTATATCCAATAACCTCTTATATTTTTATTAATAATTTGGATTAGGATTTGGAGAAAAGACTTATAAAAGTTTAAGATAACATAGCATTTGGAGATATTATATTTAATATTATAAAAGGCAGAAATAAAATTCACAATGATACTAATATTATTTTAAAATGAGCTGAAAATTCCAGAATACGGAGAGATAAATGCAAGTTCTTCACTTGGGGCATATACATCATATACATGGGCACAGATATTCAGTTTGGGAATATCACATATAAAAAGGTTAAAAACAGTAATTAATTAAAACTGTTGTTGTTGTTGTTGTTGTTGTTGTTGTTTATATAATTGTAGGTTGCCCAGAATTATCCTGTGGTAAGATGGGTGGCAAAGAAAGAGCTTCTTGAAGAGTGTAAGTTCCACCTTAGCCACAAAGTAATCTGGGTGATTTTGGGCCAATCAGTCTGCCTAAGAAACAGGCAAAGGCAAAATACTTCTGAAAACTTTGTCAATAAGACTATAGGGACTTGTTCAAACAGTCACCAGAAGTCAAAAACAGACTCAAAGACATTCCTTACAGAGTACACTCATTAATGGCCTATCTTTGGGACAGATACTTATTCTCCTCAGATCAGCAGCAGAATAACTGAAGTGCACCAGGTGGCTTAAGTTTAGTCAAGTAAGGAACTGAATTCTTCTCATGAATGTCTTTAATTATGTGACTCAATCTAAAACTTTTTTTTACTGTTCAGAAAAATCAAAAGCCTACCGCATTCTTTTCTGAGTGTCAGCTGTGGTTTATTTAAGTGCTATCCAAAATGTAATCTTATTTCATTTCCTAGATAAATGGGAAATATCATAACAGCCCTTCAAACTTTACCAATAGGTGAATTACTTAGGGCTTTTGTTTATTTATCAGTGCTAGATAACTAATCTCTAAGATCAGTGTTTTAGTCAAGTGCCTAAACTGTAATACTGTTATGAGTTGTGACATGAAAATACAATGTTTCTGTGTATAAGATAAACGGAAAATACCTATGTGGCTTCAACAGAATTCCAAGCTTCCACTACTTTTTCTGTGAATCTGGACAGCCATTATTAAGTGATGCTAATATTTCACATGATCTTGATTCTATCACTCTCTTAATGCAGCCTAGGATACAGTTGGCTTTTTTGCTGCAGTACGCTGCTGGCTCATATTTAATTGGTTGTCTACTAGGAGTCTTTAGATCCCTCTCTCAGTTGCTGCTATTGATCCAGGTTCTACTTATTCTACACCTGTACATTTGGATTTTCTTGCTTAAATTTAAAACCTTACTTTTCTCACCATTGACTTTTATTTTGTTAGACAGGACCCAGTCTGTCAGGATCCTTCTGGTTTCTGAGCCTGTCTCCTGGGCTGATGGATATTCCTGTCTGCTTGATGTCATCTGCAAATGTAATGACTTCTTCTATTCCTTTATCTAAATTGTTTATGAAGATATCCAAGAGTTTTATATTACATACTAGCTGATAACCTGATGTTGCCCAGGTATTTATTTATCCCAATCTTGTATTAGACAGGAAAATCCTATAATCGCAGTGTCACAATTCTTCTACTCCTCCACAAGAGGGAGTCCCCTTGTGGAGTACTGTGAAGCCATTATCATGGCAAGTCCACCCTGATGTACAGTAGAAGCCATTTTAAGGCACCCCCTCGAGGGATGTTAGGGGTGTCTTACCCCCACAGTATTTGATCTAGAACTAGAACTAGAACTAGAACCAGACCCAGAACCAGACCCAGAACCAGACCCAGACCCAGAACTAGAATAGATTAGACTTGACTAGACTAGACTAGATAGAAGATAGAAGACTAGAAGACTAGAAGACTAGAAGACTAGACTAAACTAGACTAGAAGAAGATAAAAGATAGATAGACTAGATTAGATAGACTAGATCTAGATAGAATAGATAGAGTAGAAGCCATTTTAAGGCACCTCCCCAAGGGGTGTAAGGAGTGCCTTACCCCCATAGTATTTGAACTAGAACTAGAACTAGAACTAGAACCAGACCAGAACCAGACCCAGACCCAGACCCAGAACTAGAATAGATTAGACTTGACTAGACTAGACTAGATAGAAGATAGAAGACTAGACTAAACTAGACTAGAAGAAGATAAAAGATAGATAGACTAGATTAGATAGACTAGATCTAGATAGAATAGAAAGAAGAAGAAAATAAAGATTATTATTGTTGTTGTTATTGTGGTTAATTTTTGGTGAGTTTCACAGCCTTTGAGGCTGGTTGGTAGCTCAAAGCTCGAGGCCTAACCTTTGAAATATCTGATTGTAAATGTATTAACAGTGGCTAGGATTGTATTTGCTAAAAACTGGAAAAATGAGAAAATACCATCACAGGAGGAAATCATTAAGAAAATATTGGAATGTGCTGAAATGAGTAGATTGACATTTGAAATTAGAGAACAAGAGGATAAACAATTTTATAAAATTTGGGACCTTTTCTATCAATAGTTAGGTAATAAAATACATTAATGAAATATGTAGATTTTTAGAAAATAATAAATATATAAAGATGTATCTTTTTTATTATATCTACAAAATGTTTTTAGGATAGATTTGGGAGGATAATAGGAATTGTTATAAAATAAACTAAGTAAATCATGGTTATCTCGTAAAATATGAATGAATAAAATTATAGTTCAAATGATTGATTAATAATGATATTAGAGTATTTAATTTTTGATGATAATATGAACTTTTATGTAATGTAACTGTAATTGAAGACTATGGAATGGATGCACAAAATGATTTTTTAAACCAACCGGCACACTGTTTGTATACCTATGGAAGAAAGTTTGATGTTTTTATGTTTTGTTTGTTTATGCTTGTTTTTAAAAACCAATAAAATTTACAAAAAAAAAAAAAAAAGCTTGAGGCCTAACCAAGGACTTAGGAACTGTTAAGGTAGCATAGGAGGATATAAGCTGTTCCAAGTAGGATGTTTTTTTGTAGAATCGGGGTATTCAAGTCTGATAAATTCAGAATTTCCAAATATCAAAGTAGCTCCAAAGGTTCCAATTACAATTGGGATAACAATTGTTGTTGTTATTGTTGTTTTTGTTGTTACCTTTATACCTTTCCCATGATAAAATGATCGTAACTCCCCAGAAAATTGTCTCATTGCTAACAATTTGCATGCTTCACAAATGAAGTAATGGAGATATAAACATCTCCCCTTCCTACATATCCAATATACAATATAATCTGATATTGATATAATACTAATGGATCTAAGATTAATGTTAGCCTGTATAACAAGTGGCAAGAGGTAAATATGGGAGATACCATAGATACCATAATTTCTGTTTCACGACATGCAAGTTAAAATAAGAGTTTGACCATTTTTTGCATTTCTCACAAAATTATAATATATGTTTTTGATTAAGTTATGCAGTAATAATGCATATAACAAGAAAATATATCATATAAAATGTGTAAAGTTGGGATATACACAAACATATATGTTATTTTATTACAGTCTTTAACCAGTACTCAATAAAAGTATGACAGCTTAACAAAGCAAAAATAATAGATTATCAGCATACACCAAAAAGAACTCTGGGCCAAATCCCAAAGCATCATTTGGCAGACATCATAATACACAGAATAAAGTTGGCCACATCCAAATCTGTAACTGCCAAAAGCAAAAATTTTTTAAAAGAGGCTAATAGGTTAATCAAAAGCAGATACACTGATAAGTACACAATGCAATAAATCATGAGTTAACAACTCAATTTCTCCTGAGACATAACTCTGGTTCCCCATAGGAATTTTGGATCTGTTTTTCAACACTGATGATGGTAAAACATTGAGCAGGGTTACATAAATGTTCTTCATTATTTGAGAGTGGACAAATAGATAAGGTCAGTTGAAAAAAAAAACAGTGAAAAATCCAACAGAATAATTGCTCCTTATTAATTTAAGAAAATCCCATTCATAATCAGAGTCATCATTCTTCTTATGCTTTGTGAAGCTTTTTCAGTGCCAGAGATTATAAGGCTTTAAGTGAAAAATCAAAATAAGACATTTTAAAATTTAAATTGTACAATTACAGAAAGAAGAAAGAAACCTATGATTAGTGATTAGGAAGAGCCAAGCTGATCAGAATTAATTCCAATCATATTCGAATAGAATAGAATAGAATAGAATAGAATAGAATAGAATAGGAATAGGAATAGGAATAGGAATAGGAATAGGAATAGGAATA
>NW_020769309.1:35716845-35841121 GCF_900518735.1 Pseudonaja textilis | reverse complement strand
GAATAGGAATAGGAATAGGAATAGGAATAGGAATAGGAATAGGAATAGAAATAGAAATAGAAATAGAAATAGAATAGAATTATTTATTGTCCAAGTGTGATTGGACATACAAGGAATTTGTCTTGGTGCATATGCTCTCAGTGTACATAAAAGAAAAGATACATTCATCAAGAGTCAAGAATCATAAGGTACAACTCTTAATAATAGTCATAGGGCACAATAAGCAATCAAATTATACTAGGAAACAATCAATAAAAATTGTTAGGATACAAGCAACAAGGTTACAGTCATACAGTGGAAGGAAATGGGTGAAAGGAAGGATGGGACAATTAATAGTAATAGTAATGCAGACTTAGTAAATAGTTTGACAGCGTCGAGGGAAATATTTGTTTAGCAGAGTCATGGCTTTCGGGAAAAAACTGTTCTTGTGTCTAGTTGTTCTGGTGTGCAGTGCTATAGCATCATTTTAAGGGTAGGAATTGAAACAGTTTATGTCCAGGATGTGAGAGGTCTGTAAATATTTTCACAGCCCTCTTTTTGACTCGTGCAGTATAGAGGTTCTCAGTAGAAGGCAGGTTGGTAGTAATTATTTTTTCTGCAGTCCTAATTATCCTCTGAACTTCGTGTCTGTCTTGTTGGGTTGCAGAACCAAACCAGACAATTATAGAGGTGCAGATGACATACTCAATAATTCCTCTGTAGAACTGTATCAGCAGCTCCTTGGGCAGTCTGAGCTTTCTGAGTTGGCACAGAAAGAGCATTCTTTGTTGTGCTGTTTTGATGGCATTTTTGATGTTAGGTGTCCATTTTAGGTCTTGTGATATGATAGAACCTAGAAATTTGAAGGTCTCTACTGGTGATACTGTGTTTTATTAGCACACATGAGGTATTGAAAACATTGTCTGCAGAACTTTTTGGTTGAACTATTTCCAATTTAATGAAAAGACAAAAAGAACAAATCTTGAAGCTATTAGGACACATGAACTTTAGCTCAAAACTTTCATAGCTGCTGAAATATTGATAGAATAATTCTTCCAAGCATATTTTTTTTAAATTATTCCACACCATAGATGGAATCTTGCCAAATTAAAGTACTCTACTATCTACATAAAGTGGATATTCTGAGAATTACTATGGAGGACCTGTCTTTACCCTCTTTCTTTCATACAAAATATCTGATCTGAGTTGCCTCTTATTCCTCTGAAATGCACCCTCTTCCTCCTACAAATCTAGCCTACTAATTCCATCATAGGTATATTATCCACATTTATTTATTACTAAAAACAGAATAGCTGAGGCACATGTGTCAGAATGACCAATGGCACGACATTTTTTGTAATCAATCAATATCAATCAGAATAGATCTGGAAGGGATGTTGGAGGTCTTCTAGTCCAACCCCCTGCTCAAGCAGGAGATCCTATACCATTTCAGACATGTGGGCTATCCAGTCTTTTCTTAAAAACCTCCAGTGATACAGCATCTACAACTTCTGAAGGTAAGCTGTTCCACTAGTTAATTATCTTCACTGTTAGAAAGTTTCTCCTTAATTCCAGGTTGCTTCTCTCCTTGATTAGATTCCATCCATTGTTTCTTGTGTTGAGATTCTTTTTCTTCATCTTCAGAGTTTTTAAATACTGCCCTGTTGGACAGAAACACTTCTTCCTAATGGACTTGGACTTAGACTAACTTCATTGTCACTTTGAATGTACTAGTGAAAGAATAGAGACTGGACTAATATTTAAAATTTTAACTGGACTGATGAATATTGGAGGTATTTATCTGTATATAAGACACATTTAGCATCAGACTGCCCTTTCCTTTCACAAAACAAATGGTGAGAATTTAATTTATCAAATCAGAGTGAATGAAAAGCACTTGTTACTATCTATCAAATTCCCAAAGTAATTATTTATTACTTCCATTCATGGTCCATTGTATTCTTCTTCTAGATTATAGCAATGACGAGACTATTCCATACTGAACATCTACCATAGTTCCATTTATACAGTAATGTATAAATGCATACATACATACATACATACATACATACATGCATGCATGCATGCATACATACATACTTTTGGGAAGAACCAAGAATTATGAGCTTTGTCTGTTTAGGACAACTTCTGAAACTGCAGGAAAGGACTATAATTTACTTTTAATTTTGAAAATGCATTTAATTTTCACACTTTTGCTAATTATTTTTTTCTAGAAAAACTTTCTGAAATCATTTGAGTTCCAATTTTGGGGAGGTTTAATTCTTATCAACTTTCCTTCTCTCTGCCCCCTCTCCCAATTATGGGAGTTGGAATGTAATATATCTGAAGGGTGTCTGGGAAAACTTTGAATAAGCCCTTAATTTTATCTGGAAAATTCATCTCCCCCCTATTTTTGGAGAGTGCTTAGATACAATAATGGATGGTACTAAAAATGAAGAGTTTGTGGATAACATAGTTAAGATAATTGTGCAACTGACCTGTTTTAAAAATTCATGGATAATATAAACATTTTCCACACTAAACAGACGAACAAGCTCTTACTGGGTTGCAAAATCAGCAACCAACTTATTTTTCCCTGGTTTTATAGTTCCTATGAGGTTTCTTAAATATATTTGCAAACATTTAAAGATTTTGCAGATGGAAATCAAAGTTATATTTGTTATGCTGCTTCTTTCTCTCTTTCTTATCTCCTCCACCTGTATAGGCAGTATTACTTTTAGGAAGTGAATAAAATATAAGTTCCCATGTAAAATCAATATTAAACTTGTTTTAAAATAACAACAGTAAAAACAGAATACAAGCCTAGCAAAATCAATTTCCCTTCTGAACCATAGTTCAAATACATTTTTCCCTTTTCTTTTATGTCTTCTTTTTTTTGTACATAGCAGAAAAGTGGTCCTACCATCAATTGAGTTATAAAACATAAAATTGAAGTCATTTCAGCTCCAGTCTCATTACCTTTAGCTGGATACCTAGGAAAATAAACAATGTTTTTAAAATGGTATTTTTAGACTAATGAAAATTTTTAGGCAGATTACAGCACCAAAAGGATTTCAGCAAAATAGTATTGAAACTTTCTCTCCCAGATATGGAAATGCAGATTATCAGATCTAAAGCTTGCAGTTTCAATCTGCAGATATAGACCTTGCTGAAGAATTATAATAGTCAAGTATCAAGTACTGCAGAAATGCAGGTTTCTGGTTTTCCTTTGCCTGGATCAAGAATGATATGAATTACAGTCAAATTCATTTGATTCAGAACTGCCAATTCATATCAGTTGGGAGCTTGCTTCTCTAGGATCATAGGTCTCACGTAATGCAAAGTTCATGGATTCAAAAGCTAGCTGAACATTGAGGAAGATAAATCGCTATTAACTCAGCCACCAGCTATCACAGTGATAATACAAAATTTGCCTGAACCAGCAGGATGGCTGGGAAACATTACAAAATGTGGAACCTTCTGTGGCAGAGTTCATACATTGTGTTAAGTTATAATTTGAGAAAATAAGAAAGAAAAATTAAAATCCTTCTTCTTCTCTTTAACCAGTAAAGCCCTAAATATAACACAATTACTTTTCTAAAAAATGTTTTATTGAACTGGTGACTTTAGTTACAATTTGCCTAAGAAGCCTTTAAAAAGCCACTGAAAAAGTAAAAAATGAGGTTTTATACATCTTTTGAGCCTTAATTTTTCCAGGGTTGAGGTAATAGGCCATCAACTAATTAACTAAATCCTGGAATTTTTTTCAGAGTATCAAGTTTGTCTACTTCGGTGGAGAAGTACTATCCTGAAGGAGCAGGTTTCTCATTTTGGTGTCCTTCAGGACTCATGGTTCTGCAGGAAATTGCTACAGTGACTCATCATTAATTTGGGCTACTGTAACCTGCATTATATGGGACTGCCTTTAAATGCTACTCATAAGCTCCATTAGGTTCAAAATAGCCCATATATTAGCCAGAACTTAACAATGGGAACACATTATGTTTTTGTTACAAGCCCTGCACTTTTATCAATAGATGTATGATTAACCTATGATCTTGACCTATAAAGCCCTTTTTTGTTTAGTACCAAATTACCTATACAACCATATTCTTCTATTCTTCTATTTGGCTGGACCAATTCAATCTTGCTAAGAAAGTTGCTGTTTGGAGGCGGGGATTTTGATAGCTTCTCAATAGAAATTAGGTCAACTCTCATTTAAACCATCTTTTGGAAACAGACACACTGACTAAGGCAGATGACCTTGATGAAGATAGGGGAAATTTATTATCAAAGCAATGAAATAGAAACCATATAATTCCAAGAAGCAGAAGAAAAAAGAGAATAAGAAAATATGCAGTTGTCATCTCTGTAATTCACATAAAAAAGTGAAGGAAGTACAGTATAATCACACTTGCAAGAATGCTATCAGACCCACCCAGTAGACCAGACCAAGAATCAGCTAAGTAGGAAACTTAAAACTAATGTTATTAGGAATGGCTATAACAACAGAATTTTGCAAGTCTGAGGTGGGTGATTTTCATGCAAGAATAGAGGCTGACAAGCATAAAGTAAGAAAATGGCATAAAACTTGACATTGATGAATTTCATCATACATTCCCTTATGCTTTGAATGACAGGCCTTACATTCATGAATCTACCAAAGAAATTGAATTTTCAAATTTTGAGTGGGTCTCCCCCAACACCCAAGTTTCTTCTGGTATTTATACGTATTTATTGACAAATAGAACAACAATATTTAACTAGTCCTTCCTAAAGGTGAAGGGGTGCAGACATGTGCTTTCAGCCTTGCAAGGTTTTGTGAATTAGTTCATATGGCTGTACTTCTTATCTGGACTACTTTGCAAGGCTGACATCAATCTTTCAATCTGAAAGTACCTTTCTTCCCCTCATCTTTACAGACCAGGAAACTTGGGGGAGCTCTTCTGAGATGTATGCCATACCTTTTGTGAACTCAGAAACTCCTAACTGACCACTGCCTACTCTGTATCTCTTCCTTTAGTCACCCAAATTTATTCCCGCACCATTTAAAGCTGGAGTGTCTGAAAAAGAATGGGAGAACTATCATACTAGAATGTCTGCTCTCTATCAAACACCTGCTAATTTTCCAGTTAATCTGAATCTCAGTAATGTTAAAAGAAATCCAATCTCTGATCTGGCTTTCTCCTCAGGCAAAACCCCAGGAGAGTATATCCTTGAAGATTTATTAAAAGCTATTTTTTTTTTGGTGGAAGCCTATTTTGGTTTAATGTATTAATAATGTTAACTCCTCAGGTCAGCTCCCCCAGGGCAGAACACAAGCATAGTGATCCCAATATACAAAAAAAGGTGATTGCAGCCAGTCAGAGAATTATAGACCAATTAGCCTGATTAGCATCCTGGCCAAAATTTATGAAAACAATCAAGCTAATAAATTGGAGGACTGGAACATTGATAACAATGTGCTTGCAGAGGAAAAGGCACGATTTAGAGCAGAATATTCAACCATTGATTATGGTTTTGTATTGGATTATTTGATTTTAAAATGTAAAACAGTCCCACAAGAAGCTGTGTGTTATTTTTGAGGATTTCCATGCAGAAACAAACAATGGATTTAGACCAGTTGAATTTGAATAGAATTTTTTTTTATTTTAATCATGGCATCAGATAAACACATTCACCACAGTAGGCCAACTGACAGATAATTTCAAGACCTCTCAGGGAGTGAATAGAGAAATATGACTCCTATTTAATCAATGTATTAATTCTATCATCCCAGCCCTGAGAAGAGAATTTCTGTTCCCAGTAAAAATGTGAAATAATGCAATATGGTGCACTTAGTGTTTATAACTTATACAAAATACAAAAGTAAATAAATAAAAGAGCAATAAGGAGGGAAGGGAAAGGGGAAAAAGAAGTGAGAAAAGGTAGGGAAAAGAAAAGAAGCATTAACTTTCAACTCTCTCTGTTGCAATAAAATAAGACATAAGCATCAAATCACAGCTTTTTGTTTTTCCATAATTATATGAACAAGTCATTTCTGTAAAGATCTATCAGTCTAATCTGTGAAACCCAGTGGTGGGATTCAAATGTTTTTACTACCGGTTCTGTGGGCATGGATTGGTGGGCGTGGCAGGGGAAGGATACTGTAAAATCTCCAGTCAGAGGTGGTATTTGCCGGTTCTCCGAACTACTCAAAATTTCTGCTACCAGTTCTCCAGAACTGGTCAGAACCTGCTGAATACAACCTTTGTTGAAACCCAAAGTCAAAATTACATTTTCCACATCAACCACGAAATTCAGAAGCAGTTTCCATGTGGAAACAACAGTACTTATGTTTTTTTTTCTTTAATCAGAGTAGTCAGTTTTGCCATTTTAGCCAACTCCATCGACTTCTGCAACCATTCTTCCATGGTAGGTATCAAAGTGTCTTTCCATTTTTTCACATACGATAGTGTTTATAACTTATTCTCAGATAGGCTTGTGTAGACAGTTAAGGGCACTGGATAGTTATTGTTCCTCAAATTGTCTAATCCTGAATGTTGGGGACATGTGTGGAAAGTGGAAGGAAAAGGTACAAAAGGAAAAATGTGATACATAATATAGATAAAATGTACTCTTACAGATAGTTAACATTTTTACTACTTGGCACAAAAAATAAAAACAAAGAACAGTTTGGCAGAAATAGTAAAGTTCTGGCATAGGAGTCGTAGCCTTCAAATTTTCACAGGTTTAAAAATCAAATGAGTCTGTTATGTTTTAAATGCAGTAGACTTATGGAAAATATTCCCCTCTTACTACATGGAATTCTTTTAAAATAAGTCCTTTAGAACTACATTACATGTACCCCATAGCACTCCAAACTCCTTTCTCTATGCAGAAACATACTCAACTAAAGCTAAAATACATTTTGGGGTATTCAGCTAGGGGTTAGACTCACAGGTGGTATTCAGCAGGTTCTGACCAGTTTTGGAGAACCAGCAGCAGAAATTTTGAGTAGTTCAGAGAACTGGCAAATACCACCTCTGACTGGCCACACCCCCATCTATTCTCTGCCTCCCGAGTCCCAGCTGATTGACTGGGTCTTCTTTTGTTGCCCTGCATAAGAGAATGGATCTGGAAAACAGGTTAGTGGGGTAGGTAGGGAATGGGATTTTACAGTAACCTTTCCCCAGGAGTGTGGGGGGGGGGCGGATGGAGACTTTATAGTATCCTTCCCCTGGAGTGGGGTGGGAATGGAGATTTTACAGTATCCTTCCCCTGCCATGCCCACCAAGCCATGCCCACAGAACCAGTAATAAAAATTTTTGAATCCCACCACTGGTTAGACTCCTCTTGCTACCTAATACTCAACTTATCAAGTGATGCTTCCTGAAGCCAATGAATTTTATTTATTTTATTTTTATTTATTTGATTTGTCAATCGCTTACAAGATAATAGGTATAAGTATAAACACGAGTAAGAATGCAGGAAATAGGTACGAATAAATGGGGACAATAGGACAGGGATGGGAGGCATGATGGTGCACTTATGCACGCCCCTTACAGACCTCTTAGGAATGGGGTGAGGTCAATAGTGGTTAGTCTGAGGTTAAAGGAGTGGGGGTTAGAGGATGTAACAACAGAGTCAGGTAGTGCATTCCAGGCATTGATCATTCTGTTGCTGAAGTCGTACTTTCTGCAATCGAGTTTGAAGCAGTTTACACTGAGTTTGTATCTGTTGTGTGCTCTTGGATTGTTGTGGTTGAAGCTGAAGTAGTCATTGACATTGTAGCAGATAATTTTTTAAATCTAACCATAGGTGGCGTAGTTCAAGGTTGTCCAAGCCCCAAATCTCAAAACTGGTGATATAGGGTATTCTGTTGCGAGCAGAGGAGTGTAGTACTCTTCTCATGAAATACTTCTGGACTCGCTTGATTTTATTAATGTCCGATATGCAGTGCAGATTCCAGACTGATGAGCTGTATTCGAGTATTGGTCTGGAAAAACTTTTGTATGCTCTAGTTAGCAATAAGATATTTTTGGAGGAGAAGCTTCATAAGATTAGATTTACAACTCTTCATGCCTTTTTGACAATGCTGTTACAGTGAGCTCTGGCACTTAGGTCATTTGATATGAGAACTCCAAGGTCCTTGACAGAGTGAGGTTCATCAATGAGGTCATATCTGCCTAGTTTGTATTTGGTGTACTGATTTTTTTTACCAGTGTGTAGGACAGAACATTTGTTGGTCAAGATTTGGAGTTGCCAGATGTTTGACAATTCAGACACATAATCAAGGTTGCTTTGAAGCATAGTAGCATTGTTGGTGATGTTGAATAGCTTTATGTCATCCACAAAGAGGACACAGTTGCTTATAAGGTGATTGCAAAGGTCATTTATATAAAGAGTGTGGGTCCCAGAACACTGCTTTGGGGGACACCGCTGTTAACTGGAGCAGGGTTTGATATAGCACACCCTATTTTTACTACTTGTTGCCTTTTTGACAGGAACGCAGTAATCCACTTATGAAGGGATCCAGAAATGCTGTAAGAGTTTAGTTTTAACAGTAGTTTGTCATGCACCACTGATTCCAAGGCTTTGCAGAAGTCTATGTAAATTGTGTCTATAGCTTTACCCTGGTCAAGTAAAGCAGTCCATATGTTTTTGCAGTGTAGGAGTTGAAGATTGCAGGACAATTATATACTCTGAAAAGTATATGCATATGTACTCAGTACTTGGTTTGGGCCCCTTTTGCAGCAATTACTGCCTCAATGCGGTGTGGCATGGAAACTATCAGCCTGTGGCACTGCTGAGGTGTTATGGAAGACCAGGATGCTTCAATAGCGGCCTTCAGCTCTTCTGCATTGTTCGGTCTCATATCTCTCATCTTTCTCTTGGCAATGCCACATAGATTCTCTATGGGGTTCAGGTCAGACAAGTTTGCTGGCCAATCAAGCACAGTAATCCCACGGTCACTAAACCAAGTTTTGATGCTTTTGGCAGTGTGGGCAGGTTCCAAGTCCTGCTGGAAAATGAAGGCAACATCCCCATAAAGCTCGTCTGTGGAAGGAAGTATGAAGTGCTTCAGAATCTCCTGGTAGATGGCTGCATTGACCCTGGACTTAATGAAGCACAGTGGACCAACACCAGCAGATGACATGGCTCCCCAAATCAACACAGACTGTGGAAACTTCACACTGGACTTCAAGCATCTTGCAATGTGTGCCTCTCCATTCTTCCTCCAGAGTCTGGGTCCTTGGTTTCCAAATGAGATGCAAAATCATCAGAAAAGAGGACTTTGGACCACTGAGCAACAGACCAGTTCTGTTTTTCTTTAGTCCAGGTAAGACGCTTCTGATGTTGTTTGTTGTTCAGGAGCGGCTTGACAAGAGGAATACAACATTTGAAGCCCATGTCCAGGATCTGTCTGTGTGAGGTGGCTTTTGATGCACTGACTCCAGCCTCAGTCCACTCCTTGTGAAAGTCCCCAACACTTTTGAATGGCCTTTTCCTGACAATCCTCTCCAGGCTGCAGGAGTCCCTGCTGCTTGTGCACCTTTTTTTCCACACTTTTCCCTTCCACATAACTTTCTATTAATGTGCTTTGATACAGCACTTTGGGAACATCCAACTTCTTTTGCAATTACCTTTTGAGGCTTTCCCTCCTTATGGAGGGTGTCAATGATGGTTTTCTGCACAAGTGTCAGGTCAGCAGTCTTTCCCATGATTGTGATTCCTAATGAAGCAGACTGAGAGACCATTTAAAGGCTCAGGAACCCTTTGCAGGTGTTATGGCTTAATTAGCTGATTAGAGTGGGACACTTTGATCCTAGAATATTGAACCTTTTCACAATATTCTAATTTTCTGAGATTGTGGATTTGGGGTTTTCATGAGCTGTAAGCCATAATCATCTCAATTATGACAAATCATGGCTTGAACTATCTTGCTTTGCATGTAATGAGTCTATCTCATATATTAGTTTCATCTTTTAAGTTGCATTACTGAAATAAATGAACCTTTGCACGATATTCTAATTTTTTGAGTTTCACCTGTAAATCCTAAGGATACAAGAAACAAAGTTACAGTCATACAGTCACAAGTGGGAGGGAATGGGTGATAGGAATGATGAGAGGATTGATAGAAATAGTAAAGCAGACTTAGTAAATAGTTTGACAGTGTTGAGGGAATTATTTGTTTAGCAGAGTGATGGCATTTGGGGAAAAACGTTCTTGTGTCTAGTTGTACTGGTGTGCAGAGCTCTATAGACTCATTTTGAGGGTAGAGGGTGAAACAATTTATGTCCAGGATGTGAGGGGTGTATAAAGATTTTCACAGCCCTCTTTTTGACTTGTGCAGTATACAGGTTCTCAATGGAAGGCAGGTTGGTAGTAATTGTTTTTTCTGCAGTCCTAATTATCCTCTGAAGTCTGTGTCTGTCTTGTTGGGTTGCAGAACCAAACCAGACAGATATTGAGATGCAGGTGACATACTCAATAATTCGTCTGTAGAACTGTATCAGCAGCTCCTTGGGTAGTTTGAGCTTTCTGAGTTGGTGCCGAAAGGACATTATTTGTTGTGCTTTTTTGATGAAGTTTTTGAAGTTAGGTTTTAAGATATGATAGACCCTAGAAATTTGGAGGTCTCTAATGTTGATACTGTGTTGTCTAGTATTGTAAAAGGTGGTAGTATGGGAGGATTTCTCCTAAAGTCTACCACCATTTCTACAGTTTTGAGTGTGGTCAGTTCCAGATTGTTCCGGTCATACCGTGAAACTAGTTGTTCAACCTCCCATCTGTATGCGGATTCATTGTTGCCTCGAATGAGACCAATCACTGTTGTATCATCTGCAAACTTCAGTAGTTTAACAGATAGATTGAGTAGTTTAACAGATGGATTGATGCCACAGGATTCAAATACCCACAACCACTCAGTTTTGCTAGAGTCAGAGCCAATTTGTTTCCATTCAGATCTGAACAGCCTGCAGACACTGTGGAATAGAACATTCACAAATATACATGAATGATACCATTCACAAATATGCATGAATGATACCTTTTAGCTCTTAAAATCCACTACAATACAAATATTATAAGTGCAAGAGCTTCAATTGACATTTACATTTGACCAGCTAGAATAGATCCCATAAAAATTTAAAAGAGGACTGGAAAGAATTGGGTGTGTGACAGCTGTTTTCAACCTTTTGGTCTCTTGGATTTCAACCTCCATACTCACTAGAAATAAAAGTCTTAGGCCAATACATCTGGAGGACAGTGGATTTGGAAGGCTTCCCAGGAATTCACTAATGGAACACTGAAGTCATGACAATTCACTAGCTTTTGTGTAAAAAATAATGAAGCCTGACACTGTCATTGTTCCTTCTTATGTTTCAGATATAATTGAGAGAGAGGTTTTTGCCTTGACACCACACATAATCCATGTGCAATGTATCCTGGAGCAGAGTTTACACTGACTAATAAAATAGTTCCCTGAATTCATAAGAATTATCATTCTGCAATAAAAATAGCATCACCAAGTGTCAACTTTTAAGTAACTTTATTTACTGCCATAGCATTTTGAGCAGTTCTGTTCCCAGCAGAACATGAGACTCTCTAAAGAAAATAGTGTTGAACTTTGGCAAACAGAGGAGCAGAAACATAGCATTCAATTGTGGATTAAAGGAGGTAAATTCTACTGTATATTGATTCAGTCAAATAACATGTCTGTAAGGATTAGGCTTACATAAAACAAGAAAGCAAGATATATTCTACATGTGAATGTAAATAGAATTCAGAATACCAAGGAGACACTTTTAATTCTAAACTACGTATGTTACATTTGTATTTCTGCTCCTATTAATCCCTTAAAATGCACTAAAGAGTTTTAGATATACAGGGAATATTCAAGATACCTGGTTGTGCATGCCTATAGCCCTTCAATTCATATTTTGGTAATTTATGTGAAAAGTCTTTCTATTCTTATGTCCCATATATTTTACAGTATTTCATTTGTAATTAGGTTTCTTTCAGCAATTTTTTTCTAAACAGTAGTAGTCATTTGGAAACTCAATAGGGATGAATTTAAAAACCTATCTAATGTAAAACATGAGAAGATAGTGACAGACGTTTTAATAAGACTTCTGAGAAAAACTACGAATAGATAGGAGCTGTAAAATACAGCATTTCTGATATAGCCATAACTACCATCAAAGCTCCACAAAAGAAATCTGATATCTGCCATCTGTTTAGTTGAATGAAACTTCCCCCCACTCCAAGAGAAATACTGAAAGTTTATAGAGTATAGTTTGATTGGGATTGGAGATCACAGGCAGAGCATGTAATGGGAAAACAATAAGAGGAACCTAGATGACAAATCTTTTCTCTGTTCAACTAAAATAACAGCTAAGGAAAATAAAAATTGGACTTAAGTCATTCGCTAACTTTCTGAATCCCCTGAAGTCTCCTATTTTCATCTGTTTTTTCCCCAAACTCTACAAACTGTGAATGGGAGTGAAGAGAAAAAAGTGAAGGGAAAAAAGGAGAGAATAGGAATCAATAGAGAGAACCAGTTCTTAATATAATATATGCACCCAGCCTAACATGCTTATAGCACCTTTTCAGATATTTAAACTAAAAATGCAATCATTTCACAACAGATTAAGATACACAGGGTGTTGGAAATGCTGACATATGTCTACATACCTGTCTCCAATTGAGCTGTATCAGCACTTCAGACGTGCATTGAACTTTGGATCTCATAATTGTGCTTTGCTAGTCCAACATTTAAGGTGTTTTGGTTGTAGGCCAATATACTGTATGAATGGGTGGAAAATGTTAGTGTTATTATCCACTCTCAACATATTACACAGATAAAAAAATGAACATGTGAACATCTGTAACATAACCAGTTACAGATTTGACATACACTCCCTTTTCTCCTTCAATATCTTAATAACCTAGCTTAGATTGTTGTGCTTACTTCTATATAAAAATCATGGCACATACTTAGGAGACTTAGGAGACAAACAAGATTGTCCTTTCAATATGCATGGAATAATAAATTTGCTCTGCAAAAAAACCTGCATAGTTTTGCATGATGAAATTCAACACTTTGGGCTTGAAATAAAGACCAGATTCTGTATAACCCAGTCATGAAATTGCAGTTTCTGTGATTTCTGCAGGCATAACTCTGATATCTTATTTGTCAAGACCTACCTAGTGCTCTGTATTCGGGAACACTAAAATATTAAATGCAAAATGCAGAAATCAATTCAAGAAGTCCTCTGTGAATCATCTGGTGATGCTGTGATAAGATTGAGATGGGCAAAATCTAGTTGTCATAAAGGCCACTCTCATTTCTTTATGGGCTGCAATATTATTTTCTCTTTGCCCCATTTCTCTGCCTGTAAACTAATGTAACCACAGTGACTAGTTTTAGTAACATCATCACATTTTGTTCTAACATATGAACAAGACTTTCAGCTATATGTAAGGCCTTGGGGTCCAGGGACCTGGGTAATTCTTTTTTTGTAACCAACACTACTGTAGAGTTTGATTAGTGATGAAGAGGAATGTTTTTAAGAGGGCAGTTTTATGGTCACATTGTTCCATATTTGCTCATCTGTACACTTAGACTGACAGGAAATGTGCCTCCTGTGTAGTTTTTCCTTTCCTCTCTTGTTTTTAATGTCAACAAGATTATTACCAAGTTCTGCTATGATTTACTACACATTGCTAACAAAATAGCAGGAAGCTTTTTCAGCATTTTCCTAGCTCTGAGTTGTACAGTAAGAATATTTATGAAAAAAAAGTTTGAATTTTCCAAGGTTGCATGTCACGAGTCTTTACAAACAAATTTAATATCAACGCTTCATATTTCCATTTGTCACCAAGTTAAAAAAAAAGAAATAGCATGGGTCCTCCATACTAGCAATATAGAACTTACTTACTTCTCCTAGTCATGCAAGCTAACTTAAAAAAAAAATGTGCCTTAAAAGCAAAGTGGCTTGAAAACATTACAGTGGACTCAAAAGTGGAGTGCCTCTAACAATTGATAGATTGATCCATCCATTCATATATATTTTATAATCTACTCTGCTGCCAAAGCTCTGAAAACTTATACGAGTATACAAGATTCTATACTTAGAGAGAAAATACGCCAGGTTTATTTTCAGTGTTTATATACATAACACTATTCAGCAGAATAATAATAAACTGAGATAGGAAAATCCTAATTCAGTGTGTTAACCAGTAGACCAAACTGCCTCTCTCCTTTAGACCTATTTACTTTTTCAAATTGCACAATAAAAGGCTAAAAGGCGGGGTAGCAACAAGATTTCCCAGCAAAGTTTATCCCATATGTTCTGGCCATAGTCCCATGCTACTCTTACAATAAATACATATTGAGAGAGATAGAGGAAAAACATTTGAACTCTAGGAAATAAATGAATATGTAGAGGAAGGCACAAAGTAAGGAAACTACCAGACTATATACCAGCTATCAGAAATAAGAACTCTCTTGGCAATGCACCATGACCAGATAGGGACTGAAGGATAGCAACCAGGGGTAGACTTCAAAAATTTTAGCAACCAGTTCTCTGCACAGTTGCTGATGGGCATAGCTAGTCGGCCTTCTTCACCATGGTGTGGGGGGTGTTTTCGTCCTCCCTGTACTCCGGAGGCTTTCCTTCCTCCCAGTGGCTACTGGGAGGGTGAAATGGCCTTGGGTTCTGGAGGCCCATTTCTGGCCTTCCAGAACTTCCAGGAGGCCCATTTTTTGCCTTCCTCGGGCTCCGGAGGGTTTCCTCAAGCCTCTGGGAGGGCAAAAATGGACTCCCAGGGCTCCAAAGGCCCTGTGGAAGCTGGAAAACAGCCTGTTTTCAGTCTTCCGGAATTTCTAGGAGGCCCATTTTTTTGCCCTCCCTGGGTTCTGAAAGCTTTTCTTGAGCCTCTAAGAGGGAAGAAATGGTCTCCCTGACCCACAGAAGCCTTCTGGAGGCCAGAAATTCACCCATTTCTAGCTTTCCAGAGCCTCCGGAAGGCTTGTTTTTCTCTCGTCCGGAGTATCCATGCAGGCCCTGTATTTATCTGGCATCCAGAATGGGCCACGTGGGAACACCTGGGATAACAGATAACAGATAATCAGAGTTGGAAGGGACCTTGTAGATCATCTAGTCCAACCCCCCACCCAAGCGGGAGATCCTACACTATTTCTGACAAATAGCAGTCAAATCTCTTCTTGAAAGTCTCAAGTGATGATGCTCCCACAACTTCTGAGGGCAAGCTATTTCATTGGTTGATTGTTCTCACTGTCAGAAAGTTTCTCTTTATTTCCAGATTAAATCTCTCCTTGTTCAGTTTCTACCCATTATTCCTTGTCTGGCCTACAGGCACTTTAGAAAATAGCTTGACCTTCTCCTCTCTGTGGGAGCCCCTCAAATATTGGAAGACTGCTATCATGTCTCCCCTGGTCCTTCTCTTCACTAGACTAGCCATGCCCAGTTCCTGTAACCGTTTTTCATATGTTTTAGCCTCCAGTCCCCTAATCATCCTGATTGTTCTTCTCTGTACTTTTTCTAGAGTCTCAACATCTTTTTTATAAAGTGGTGAACAAAACTGGATGCAGTACTCTAAGATGTGGTATTACTAAGGCTTTACAGAGTGGTATTAGTACTTGATCTTGATTGTATCCCTCAGTTAATGCAACTTAGGATTGCATTAGTGTTATGTCCCTGGAACTGAAAGAAGTTCCCACCCAGGTCCGTTCGCGCTGCGGGGGCGGTTTCTCCCTCTCATTGGTTGGTTCTCCCCAGCAGCCAGCTATAAAAGCAGGCTGCGGGGTCCAACCAGTTGCTGATCGCTGTGAGCCAGTTCCAGGCTTGGCTAGCACGCTCAGTCCTTTATTACTCAAATAAAGTATTGTTGTACCATGCCCTGGTTCAGCCTCTCATTTTCCGAACTTAACACTGGCGACGAGGATGGGATGGCGACCAGAGGCAAAATGCAACCGCTGAATCACTAGCCGCTGATCCACAGCCAGAGAGAGGTCAGCAGGCAACGAGATCGAACGCTGATCCGCAGCCAGAGAGAGCGGTCAGCAAGCAACGAGAGCGAGCGCTGGTCTGCAGCCAGAGAGAGCGGCCAGCAAACAGTGAGAGTGAGAAGTGTCTGTAGCCGCTAGCTACAGGGAAAGTGTAGCGCTGCGAGCCGCAGCCGCTCGTTTCCTTAGGCGTGAAATTCAAATGGCTGTCATTTGAATTTCTGCCCTATAATACAGCGCGGTGCTGTATTGCGAAGTCACTGACGCCCACGCAGGCGCGAATTTCAAAACGCTGCCAACGGACATTGCAGCCTACCTCGTGTTAATCCAGAGAGAGAGAGAGAGTTGTGAGAACCTCTCCCAGAGCTGAAGTCACTTGCCTTCCAGAGGCACAAAAACCTTCCTGCTGCTGCCCCAGAGAGATTTTACCAACAGATTATTCAACAAGATTCTCATCATGAACTCCAACCCAGTTTTCCCAGCGTTCAAGCCGGATGAGGAGAAGTGGGAGTCATACAAGAATCGTTTTAACCACTACATCGACGCCATAGGGCTGGCTGATGCAGGGGAGCACCGGAAAAAATCATATTTCCTGATCTACTGTGGTGCCATCGTCTTTGATACTGCCACAGCACTCGTGGCTCCACGTGAGTTAAAAAACGTCCCCTGGACAGAACTGTTAGAAATCCTTACTAACCACTATTCTCCTAGACCCTCACAGATTGCCAGGCGGTTCACCTTCCGAATGAGGAAGCAATCAGACAAAGAGACCATCAACCAGTACGTGGCTGCCCTCAGAACAGCGGCACTCCATTGTGGGTTTGGGACCTACTTGGATGACATGCTCCTCGATCAGCTAGTCTGCGGGGTCAAGGATCTTCACCTCCAAAGGCGCCTACTCGCCAAGAAGGACCTCAACCTCGCTCAAGCCGTCGAGGAAGCCCTGGCAGCGGAGCTGGCAGCACACTCAGCCACCGAAATCCAAGGCCCTGTCTCCAAACAAATTGCAGTCTCCGTCCACTCTGAAGAGGTAGTCATCGAGGAGGACCCCAGTGATGCAGCCGACATCCACCGCCTAGCCCACACCAGGCACCCGCAGGTAGGAACCAAGCAAGAAAGCATCAGCCCATCCAAGCACATCACCCTGTGCCTATCCTGTGGTGGATCTCACCTGAGGACCACCTGCAAATTCAAGGGAGCCACCTGCAACAATTGTCACAAAAAGGGGCACATCGCCAGAGTCTGTCAAGCCACTCACAACTCGGCACAACGGGTCCCTTCCTTTTCACATTCCGGACACCAAAGGCAAGTATTGAACTGTCGCACCCGCCACCACGCTAAGCACGCTTGCCATACCATTAGTAAAATCTCTCTCTCCATTTTATTAGAAGGTAAACCTTGCCACATGGAGGTTGACACGGGGTCAGCGCTCTCAATTATCTCGTGGAGCACCCTCAAGAAGCTACAGCCCAGTCTATCCAGAAACCAGCTCCAGAAGTGCCAGCTTAGCCTGAAAGACTACCAGGGGAAGAACATTCCTGTAATCGGCAGAGGCAAGTTTCTTGTTAATTTTAAAACTTTTAAAGGCCACCTACCTCTAGTGGTAGTTAACAGCAACCTCCCTACACTTTTGGGACTTGATTGGTTCCCCCACCTCGGCCTGGGGTTAACAGGAGTCCATGCAGTCTCAACCTCTGACACTGACTCCCTATTCGCTGACTACTCAGACATATTCAGCAATGAGCTGGGGTGTTATAACGGTACCCCTATCTCATTCTCAGTCGACCCCCAAGCAGTCCCAATCCGGTTGAAACCTCGCAGAGTTCCATTCGCAATTCGGCCTAAATTAGATGCAGAACTGGATAAATTATTAAAACAAGGGGTCATTGAGCCAACAGATTTCGCCAAATGGGAGACGCCCATTGTCACACCCCTCAAAAAAGACAGTAGCCTGAGAATTTGCTCGGACTATAAAACCACAATTAATAAGTTTTTACAAGTTAGTGCTTACCCAGTGCCCATCATTCAGCATTTATTACACACTTTTGAACCTGGCAGCATTTTTGCCAAATTGGACATGTCTCAAGCGTATCAACAGTTCCCTGTTGATAACCAAACAGCGGAACTCCAGACCATTGTCACACACAGGGGTGCTTTCCGGTGCAAGCATCTCCAATTTGGCGTAAGTGTTGCCCCGGGCATTTTTCAATCCCTCATGGAGCGGATTTTGCAGGGCCTCCCTGGAGTAGTACCCTACTTCGACGACATCTTAGTCTCGGCCAGGGACAGACCCCAACTCTTCCAGAGAGTTCGAGCAGTGTTAGAGAGGTTCAGACAACATGGCTTCAAATTAAAAAAAGAAAAATGTGCCATTGCCACTAGACAGGTGGACTTTCTGGGTTATAAAATTGATGCCTCAGGCATTCACCTCCTGGAGTCCAAGGTTAAGGCAATTCACGAGGCACCCACTCCAACCTCCAAAGCGGAACTGCAGGCCTTCTTGGGGCTATTGAATTTTTACGCATCTTTCCTGCCCCATAAAGCATCTGTGGCGGAACCCCTGCACAGACTTTTGGATAAAAAATCGCCTTGGCATTGGGGACACAAGGAAGACTCCGCTTTTCGCTCAGTCAAATCACTACTCACGTCGGAGGCGGTCCTTATTCAGTTTGACCCCAACCTCCCATTAGTGCTAGCAGCGGACGCATCCCCTTTTGGAATTGGGGCAGTGTTAAGCCACAGGCTCCCCAATGGCTCCGAGGCACCCATCGCTTTTTTTTCCAGGACGCTCTCTGCAACAGAGTGCAATTATAGCCAAATCGACAAGGAAGCTTTAGCAGCTGTCGCAGCAGTGAAGAAATTTCATGAATTTCTTTTTGGCCACTTCTTCGAGCTGGTAACGGATCATAAGCCTCTCCTGGGTCTACTAGCAGGTGACAAACAGACCCCTCAAGTCCTGTCTCCTAGAATGACGAGGTGGACTCTTTTCCTAGCAGCATACTCGTATAGACTCATACACCGTCCAGGTAAAACATTGTCCCACGCAGACGCCCTCAGCCGCTGTCCCCTGCCTGCTCCAGCTGAGGATCCGGCCCCGGTCCATGCCATCTTTGAGGTCACCCAACTGGACCTCCCCATCACGGCCCTTGACATTGCCGCCAAATCCAAGGCAGACAAAACGATCACCCAGGTACTGGACTGGGTGAGGAGGGGGTGGCCGGGCAGTGACGTTGAAACCAAATTCACGCCTTTTAAGACCCGCCTGCAGAAGTTATCCAGTTTGCAGGGCTGTTTGCTGTGGGGCACACGAGTGGTCATCCCGACCTCACTGCGTACCCGAGTTTTGGAGGCGTTGCATGAGGGCCACCCTGGCATCGTCAGGATGAAGGCATTAGCACGCAGCTACGTATGGTGGCCTGGCCTCGACGAGGACATCATCAGATGGGTAAGCTCCTGCCATCCCTGCCAGGAATCCCATCCATCCCCTCCAATTGCCACCCCCACTAAGTGGGAAAGCGCCAGCGCACCTTGGTCCAGGATTCACATCGACCTAGCGGGCCCGATCCACGGCAAAATGTTCCTGGTGGTCGTAGACTCTTACTCTAAATGGATTGACGTGGCGCAACTATCCACAACCACCACGCAAGCGGTTACCAAGATATTGACTCACCTGTTCGTAAGACACGGGCTACCAGACTCTATAGTTTCCGACAATGGCCCCCAGTTCGCATCGGCCGAGTTCAGTCATTTCGCTGCCAATCTGGGCATCCACCACATCTTCACGGCTCCCTTTCATTCGGCCAGCAACGGATTGGCAGAAAGAGCCGTTAGGACCACTAAAGAAGCCCTAGCTAGGTTCAGCAAGGAAGACTGGCACCACAGACTCTCCCGTTTCTTGCTGAGCCAGCACTCAACCCCGTGCACAGTCACTAATAAGTCCCCGGCTGAACTCCTGATGGGTAGACGCCTGCGGACCGTATTGGACAGGCTTCACCCACATTACTGCCCTGACTCTCCCCTCGCTTCCACATCGGAGGTTAGGCATTTTGTCTTACAGGAAACTGTGTTCGCGAGGAACTTCGCTGGAGACCCCTTGTGGATCCCGGGCGAGATCGTGGCCATCACCGGACCCAGGTCATATCGAGTCAGACTGGAGGATGGCCGAATCTGGAGAAGGCACCTGGATCAGCTGCGGAGGCGCCAAGGCACTCTCGTCAGCAGTGAATCATGGCTGCAGACCGGTGCGAGGCTACAGCATCCACCCCACAGCAGCACCAATTCCGGTGACCTGTTTACACCTGCAGCCGAGCCGGAAAGCCCGAACTCGAACCGTGACCCCCAGGCGGTTGACCAGTCCGGACCAGTCAATGGGAGCACATCCCCAGTGACCAGTCCTACGAGTCCCGAATCCAGCACTGACCGAGGAACGCGTTCACGACACCCCACCGGTCCGACCTTCCTCTGCAGACTCTGAACCACCAGACAATCCTCCAGAGTTGCGCCATTCTGGGCGCCAACATAAGCCTCCTGCGTACCTTAAGGACTATGCGTGTTCGCATCTGGGGGGAAGGGGTGTTATGTCCCTGGAACTGAAAGAAGTTCCCACCCAGGTCCGTTCGCGCTGCGGGGGCGGTTGCCCCCTCTCATTGGTTGGTTCTCCCCAGCAGCCAGCTATAAAAGCAGGCTGCGGGGTCCAACCAGTTGCTGATCGCTGCGAGCCAGTTCCAGGCTTGGCTAGCACGCTCAGTCCTTTATTACTCAAATAAAGTATTGTTGCACCATGCCCTGGTTCAGCCTCTCATTTTCCGAACTTAACAATTAGCTTTTTCGGCTGCTGCTGCACAGTGCTGGCTCAAATTTAGCTGGTTGTCCACTAAGACTCCAAGATCCCTCTCTTGGTTATTGCTATTAAGCCTGGTTTCACCCAGTCTATATGTGTACTTGATTGGTTTGGCACGATCTGTTTCTAACAAACCCGTGCTAACTGCTAGTTATTACTTTACTTGTTTCTAGATGTTGGCAGAGCTGTTTTTTTTATTATCCCTTCCAGTATCTTCCTGGGTATTGATGTTAGGCTGATTGATCTGTAGTTTCCTGGGTCTATTTTTTCCCCTCTTTTGAAGATGGGAATCACATCAGTTCTTTTCCAGTCCTTTGGTATTTCCCTGGTGCTCCAGGATTTTTGGAAGATATGATGCAGTGGTTTTGAGATGACTTCTGCCAGCTCCGTTAAAACTCTGGGATGTTATCCATCAGGCCCTGGTGATTTGTGTTCATGAAGATCAGACAGGCGTTCTCTTACTATATTTTTTGCTTATTTTAACTTTTATTTCTGGTCTGTCTTTTACAGTTATGTTTTTGGAGGGTTGAGCTATAGTTTCTTTTTGCATGAAGACTGATGCAAAGAATGAGTTAAGCAGTTCTGCTTTCTCTCTGTTGCCTGTTGCTTCCTTGCTGTCTTCTCTCTTTAGTGGACCAAATGTGATGTGGCGGGGTTGGTGGGGCCAGCCAGGGGTGGGATTTACCAGTTCACCGAACTGGCTATCAAAAATGGTAAAATTAGCTACCGGTTCACCTGAACCAGGAAGAACTGGTAACAGCCCACACCTGATATCAACAAGAGATACAAAATTTAACATGGTATGATTATCTGCAGCAAGTCCCATTTGACCAAGCAATGTAATCTGACAATGAAAGATAAAATGATATGAAAAGGAATGTGTGATGATTTAGATGGTTAACAAAAGAAAAAAGAACAAGTTTTACAAACTATATTGTAAGATTGCACTGTCTGGAACTCCTATCTGTATTATGTAGCTGTGATGTTGTTCCCCAACAATTCATGCTGAACTCAGTAAGCTTAATTATTGGTAGTTACACATGTTGGTAGAAGTGAGTGAATGTGTTTGAATTTTCATTGAACAAAGTGAAATCAATAAAGCTTTATTGTTTCTGAATCTCAATGTCTTTGTTGCTCAGTTCATAAAGTTAGTCTACTTTTCCAAAGATTGGTAACCTGTCCACTGCATTATTGCACTCCAAACTATTAACCTGAACCATCAAAAAACAAGGATCATCTCCTTAGAGCAAAATTTCCATGTAACAGATTCCTATCTAGAAGAAGAATCTAGAGTTTATGCCAACTCAAATAGACTGGGCAATATGACAGCATTGTTGTGCTCTAAGACAAGAACAGAAATTCTTGAAGGGAAGAATAGAATGTATCTCTCTGGCATTCTCTTCAAATTTTAATGAAAGTTGAATCATGTTGATAATGAAATTATATCTTTAACAGTTATGGGATGCAAACAAGTAACAAAACAGGCATAAATTTGAACTCCAATATCTCTTACTTCAGGAACTGCACCTGTTTCAGTTTGTGTAGTGATGAAGCTGGTCTTTATCACAATGACAAAAAGGTCGTCTATGCATCCACCATTTTTTTACTCCTCTGTCACTCCTTTGAACTAGATCATACCAGAAAACCAAATCAATAATGAATTTTATTGAGATATAGTAACAGAATCTTGCAAGCCTGCTTATATTTTAACCCTCATTCCCTCTTATATCCCAAGGAACCAGGCAAGAGCCAGCCTGAATCTCTTTCTAATATTGTGTCTTTTCCCAGGAGGCAAATAATGCTTCCATCTTTGTTCTTTCTGTAAAGGCTCCTGAATATTCCCTTCACGACAATCCCATGGCTCTTTGCATCTTCCAGAATGAGTATTGAAAGAAAAAAAAAGACATAACTACCAAAAGCATTGTCTAAAATGACCAAATATAATTGAATAAAAATCTTAATTTATAACTTGTCACCTAAATTAAACAGTTGTAAATCAGCTTTCAAATGAACACCTGAGGATTAGCTGACTTTTTCAAGAAACATCCAGTTCAGCATGACTCATCCATTTCAAATGAATTAATAAGCATTCCATATTTCAAAAAGGAGGGCAGAAATGTATTATTTAGACAAAGATACTACTGAGAGACAATAAAACCAATTAAAAGCATCATTAAAAAAGTCTTGGCCCATTTAGAGAAGCAATTAAGACTTTTTTAAATAGACAAAAACATAATTGGATTTTATTTTTAAAAATCTATATTTCTCTCACAGAACCTTCTGAATGTAATATATGGATGTTTTTTGTGATTTTTGTATTTTAACAACTTTATTGCATTACACTGTGTTGTGCTCCTTCATTTTGATAATCTATAACACTTGAAAATCAGAGTGTAATTTTTCAACCAAATAAATTATGAAAAATCCACTCACAACTCTGATATAGATTAACACACACACACACACACACACACACAGAGAGAGAGAGAGAGAGAGAGAGAAAGAGAGAGAGGGAGGGAGAGGGAGCAGGAGTGGGAGGGAGAGAAAGAGAGACAGAAGAAGGAAGGAAGAAGGAAGGAAAATGGATTTATCTTGGTCACTGAATGAATGGAATGGTTCATGTTCCTTTGATTTTGGAAATGAATGTTTTCTGGTGGAAATTATGCTAGAAGAAAGATGAAAATATTTTTCAAATATTGTCTTCATCATGAACCAATATTCCAAGATTATTAATAATGATATCTGCAATTAAGTACAATTTCTAAATTTTCTTAAGTAAACAACACAATTGGAAAAGACATCCTTTGTCTTCATTAATATTTAAGGTTTAAAGGATAATATCACCTTGGCTGAACAATGAGATGGATTCAGCAGTTAATCACTGCCTATTAATACTACATGATTATCCTAAGGATCAGACAAGGAGACCTTTTGCTGCTCAGATCCAACTCTGCTGCTAATGATCAGTGAAAAAGAACAAAAATAGCTCTATAGGACAAAAGACACCCCTTGAATTGGCAAATGAAAGGTACATTGAGTAACATGACTTCATCATTCAAATGTTTCAGTCTACTCACTGGATATGATTTTAACCAAAGAAAAGAAATCCACCTGCATCTTATCTTTGCATTGACATACACACGCACAAACACACATACATATATACACCATACATTTTATATAATAAAATATTTTGTACAATTTTAATTTATTGTTAGTAATTTATATCTGAATTTTGTTTTACTTATGTATTCAAAACATTTATAAAGCCACCCATCTTATGCTGAACTCTAGATGGCTCCCAATTCAACAATTAAAACAATATCAGTAAAAATAACATAATATAAAACTATTAAAACCATAAACATTAAAAACCTGGCAGTGAAGTTAAAGTTCCAACATCCTCATTAAATCCTCTTATAAGTCTCACTTTCTCTCAGCACTTGGGAGAAAAGCTAGGTCATCAGTGCTTTTTGCAAGGCTAGGAGATTGGAGGCCTGCTGAACTTCAAGGGGAAGAATGTTCCACTGGGCAGGGAATGCCATGGAAAAGACACTCTTCCTAGATCCCTGGAGATGGCAATGTTTAAGGGAAGGGACTAATTTCTAGATTTTGTTAACCAAACAACCCACTCTATCTGATCAGTGAATGTCCTTAGGGAGAGGTAGTCCCATAGATAACTGATCCTGTGCTATATAGGGATTGAATTGATTGCAATATAGCAAAAAAACCAAACCCCAGTATCCAGAGTCTATCAGTACAGTGAACATAATTTCTAAGTGTAAAGACAACAGAATGTTGGCTCTCCAGATGGAAATCTGAACTTACATAGAATACACATGCTTTAGGAGAAGCTAGGCTTTTGGTTGTTATCTTTGTTACAATATTTTTCCTCTGAATTCATACTTGTGCTTTCATTCTTCTCCATTTATTGGGCTTGCTTGCCCATACTCTCACTTTATAAAACTACTTTATCCAATTACTCTGGGGCAATCTGGGTTGGGAAATCCAGAATACATTCATTATGTTATTTTTCTAATCTACATTAAGGGGGCAGAACAAAAAAAATATGCAAAAAAAGAAAGAAAGAAGGATGTTGTATTGGTCTCAATGCTAGTGTAGCTTAATTTCTGCTCAATGTGGTCACAATCAACTCAATAATAAGTCTCAAGAGAACTCCCACATTCACTGCAGCTCTTGTAAATCATCACAAGGACACATAACTGTAATCGGAAAGATGCAGTTACAGATCATGGTGCCAAATTATGTGTCAGAGGCATGACACAGCTAAATTTGTTTCTTTGCTGCAAACAATAATGAAGCCATGTATATAGAGTAAATCTTTCTACTGTAGTGCACAGTAATTAAAGCTTATATATAGGTTGTTATTCAAAGGGCAAATTCTATATTTTTTTCTAGAAATTTCTAATTCTGTGTCTAATTAGTCCACATGTCCTTCCTGTCAGTTTATGCTAAGGTCACAAGACACAAGGGTTTTTCAGAGGCTGGGAACCACTGATTCCTGATTGGCAATTTCATTCCTGACAGATATGAGAAAATCAGTCAAAGCAATCAGGACAGGTTTCTTACCAGAATTCACAGGTATTAGCTTAACAGGGAGTCCTTTCAAATCTTAGGTATATGACATGTTTCCCAAGCCTAAAGTTTTAAAAGAAACATCCTAGAAAATAAAAGTTTGGGGCTGACATTTGTTTATTTCATGAATGACTATGTGAGCATGCATTAAATACTAAACAAGCCTTCATTTATCCTGTAATAATAGGCTAGCTTGTGGCATTGTCCCTTACCTCGTATCTGTCTGTGGTCTATTGTTCCATACTATCAAAGCCATCATGCAACTTTGATCATTCTGCCTGCCTGGGAATAAAATAGATGGCTAAAATTGCATATACTATAATACCAACCTTTCCCCAAACAGCACTTTGTGATCCATAAAGCTTCATGTGTGTGATGATGTGCTATATTAAATATCAACATAAGGTCTGATTCAGCATGGGCCCATACTTTTATTGCTTTCCTTGGTGCAAGAAGCTAAATGTTTAGGCCTATACAAGACAGTGAGTGAAAATAATAGAAATAAGGGGGGCGAAACAGACTAGGAACTAAGGACATATAGTCAACTATGATTTATGCTGACATTAATTAGTACTGCTCAATGACTTGAGAAGAGGCATGATAATTTTTTTTAGCCATGATCTAGTTTTCCTTTCCTTTACTTATGAATAACCAAACCATCTTCAATTATTCACCTGCTTTCCTCCTTTCCCTTTTTCCCTACATATTTCTAGGGTATAACGTGTCATATACACATCCCAAGACAGAAAGCAATCTGCATATAAATGAAACCATCTATTTTTTTTCCTACTTGGATTTATTGGAGGTTAAATCCTTTCTATACATTTTCTAGGAACAATTGCAACTATTTAGTGAAAACCATAAATCTTTAGGTCAGCTTACCCCAACTTGGTGCTTTCTAGATATATTGGATTGCAATTCCCATTATCCCCATCCAATATGGCCATACTGGGTGACAATTTACCTTAATGGAATTAAAACTTTACTACAACTATGTACTGTATGAACATTCTCTTCTTCAAAATGAAAGATCTGAAAAATTTCCCTTGCTGTATCCACAAGATATTATTTAATTAGTTTAATTTAATTTATAAGAGCACATTCTTTATAACACAGTAAAGAACAATAAACAATAAAACAATAGAAAGGCCTTGCTGAAAGAAGCTGAATCCATCTAATCTAGTATTCTATTTCAAACGAGTGTGTTTGGGAAAGTTATACAAATTTTTACTGTTGGTCCATGACAGCTACTATTCAAAGTAATTGTTGTGATTGATAGCTGTTCATACGTTGAGCCTTTTGTCAGCCACCACATCTGATAAGCATGTGTTGTATGAAGAAATCCTGCCCTCAGTGATAAGGAAATTCCCCAGTCTCTTGGCCATCTGTAAAGGGTCAACACTTGGCTCTACAATCTTGTGGGGGGCACAGAGGATCACACAACAGTGGGTCAACTAGTCTCCTATAATAATTCAAAGTTAAATGGCCATCATGAGTTTTTTTTTAACCCTTTGATGTTTAATTGTCATTATTCTATACTTTTAAATTTTTTAATCCTAATTTATTTTTCTTAATTTTAATTTTTTAAATATTTATTTTTCTCTGGTGTTTTACTTATTTGGGTATATTATATTGTACCCTGCCAGAGCCCCTCTTTGAGGGATATGGGTAGTTTAGAAATATGAAATATAAATATATAAATATCTTCTTTTATTAGACCTGAATTTCTTAGGTATTCCAATAAAACAGTTTAAGTCCTTGACTGCAATCGTAAAGGATGGTATTCAAAACTTGCAAACATTGTTAATTTATGACCTTAATAACAGGGGAGGAAATCCATTAAGAAATCTACATGTTGTATAGATATGTGTTTATTTTACAATACAATGCACATTGCATTGGTGATATGCATATGTGTATAAACTTAAAATTTCAGTACACATTCAAAATTTATATTTTGTACTGGAAAGCTTGAAATGTTAACAGTTACCTTGCTTTGTCAATTGACTTGCTTGGGAAACAAGAGTTGTACCTATTTTCATTAGTGAAATGAAAAATGTTGATAAATGTTGATCACTTATTCTCAAATCTGAAAAAAAAAGATTATAGTTGTTTATTCATCATGACTACAGGTAAATGCTTTTGCAGAACATTGCAGAGTTTTCAGACAAGCTGGGCAATTGGGAGTTTTCTCTTCCTAATCTCAAACTATAACTGTATATATTTTTTAATTTAAAAAAAAATGCTTTTGAGGTAAGAAAGAGAGAGCTGTTGAAAACAGAGGTGGTTCCCGATATCAAGATGAAAAGAGGTGGACTTTTAATTCTGATTTACAAATATCGTAATATAATATATTGGGAGAGATAGAAACTTTTAGGCACCATTGAAAAATGTATGAAGATATAAATTTAGATATAATATTCATATTCAAATTGAAATATAGAGGGATGCAAATAGAATAAGACTTGACTGGGTAATATTTCAGAACAAGCTGTCCTTTATCCAAAAGAGTGCACTGCTATGTAAAATAGAGCAAATGTCCATAATAGTAGCGGATCACCTAAGTTTGCTTGTTTGTTTATTGCTTGGCCTCACTGAATTCCAGCCCTCTAGATAAAAGTAGCCAGAGTCGAGGAGCAAAGGGTGAAGAAAATAGTGTCAGTTTTAAGGGCTGAGAAAATGAAGTCCTAGAAGGAATTGGCCAACAATGTCCAAATGCTCAAAATCTGTTAGGAAGGAAAGCAAGAATGGTTGTACATTCAATGCACAAAAAGCAGATTATCATACAAACATTATTAAAAGTTCAATGAGAGATGGAATTCACTCGATCAGTGTTGGAAAAAAATGAAGTTCAACATTACAAAGAGAAAAAGTAATGGTACTGTATAATGCTGATAGGTCACAATGGATGTCCAAACATAAATTGGCTAACTCCTCTTTTCTCTCTCAATGATTCTTTATGTAATTGCATAAAACCTGTGAACATACTGGTGTTCTTTTGAATATTATTAGTTCTTATTTAAATTCCTAGCATTTTAAATTTCTTAATCTGTACTTACACTTCAACATGTTAGGATGATATGCATACAAGAGAACCCTGTGAAAATGTTGCATTGAGCTGTTCTTTATGCCTGAGGGCTCTGTTTTTCTGTGACCTTTGGAGACCTGGGTCCAAAGATATTCCCTTACATGATGTTCTGGGTAGTCTGCCAAGTTTTACTTAGTTCTTTGTTTTTAGGCAAAACTTTATTCTACTGTTTCTGCATTAATTGTGATTACATTTAAAGAAGCCTTCAAGAAAATGAACATAAGGGAATGGAATAGAAATTCTCTCTGTGTGTTTCTGTTTGTGTGTGTGTGTGTGTGTGTGTGCATGTGGATACCTTGCAGTACTTCATACTTTTGTCTTTATTCTCTTGTATCCACCATTTTGTAGATTGTATGCTTGCAGATTGCATCTTCTTAATCATTGGACAAATGCTGATTTAATATTAAATTGTTTTCTGATTTGTGTATAGATTCAAAGAAATGTGAACTAGGTAACTGCATGTTAATAGGTGAACTCATTTCTTTCTCATCTTTCTTCCTGAAGTCTATAAATCATGTCAGTACTGACTTCAACTGACAAATTGACATGGGACTTTTAAATATTCCCCCTTTTTTTTTAGAGGGTGGGTTATTGCTAATTTTCTCTGCCTCCTTCTCTCCACTCTCTTCCTCCCCTCCCCACATGATTCTTTTAATGCACAGGAAATGCTAGCATAGCACTTTTACACTTCTGAAAAGAAGAAAATCAAATCTACACATCTGTCTTCCTCTATCCTGCACCTTCTTTTTTCTAGGCTCTGATGAGAGCCTAAGAAACCTGTTTACTGATCAGACTATCGATTGTTTTGTCCCTCAGTACATTTCATTTTTGAAAAAAAGCCCCTCACAATATCTTTCTCAAAATTTTCAAGACAGGTAAGAGGATAAATAAATAATAATTAATAAAAGTGATGAATATCAAACAGCAACTAGAAGTCATGAGCCTAGGATGGATTAAACTTATAATAACAAAAGAAGAAATGGGTTTGCAGCCATCTGGAGTACATCTATATACATAAAATATACACTAAAACTATGTTGCAAAGCAGAGCAAATTGAATAACTCTTCTTCATGCAGAGCCCAATTGTTCTTAGGTATGGTGAGGTACCTATCTGAGGTAACACTGCTTCTGAATAGCTCAATGAATTCCACAGGAGAGATTAGACTTTCGTACAGACCAACCAAGAAACACAAACAATGAGTGCTGAGTTTTTACTTTCCAGAAGTAGGGAGAGTCCCTTCTTAGATATTTCCCATAACCCTTTTCCTCATGTGGGCTGAGATACCTTCAGCATGGTGGTTGTCTAGACTCTGGCTCTTCCTCCTGTCTCCTAAAATCATTCCTACATACCATTGAAAGGTCCCCCCCCCAAAAAAAAAAAAAAAAAACCTAAGCAGCCAAGTACAATGTACGGTTTAATCTTTTCTCCTCCACTTTGCGTGTTCCAGATATTGGGTAATATATCCTTTCCATTTACTCCCATTCATCAGCTCTAAAATCAAAAACAATTTATAACTTCCCAAGAAGTGGCTAGGGCATTTGTTTCTTCTCTGAACTACTGTAGATGAACACATATCTTGGGCTATGAAGAAAGATAGTTGTAAATGCCCTGGAGATTCTTTTTCAACCTTTCTGGGATAGGAAGAAACAGGAAAGCAAGTCAAGTCAGTTCCTCTAAACTAACTTCCATCATTTCTTGTGAGAATCAGCACATTCTTCCCAAGAAACTGAAAGGCAAGTTAAAAAAAAAAAGAAATCATTAAAATACTGCTGAGCAGGTTTCAGAAAAGCAGTTTTTTAGAGATAGCAAATGATACACAAAGTGGAAATAAACATTTCTTTTACATTCTTTACTAGAGGGAGAGGAACAAATGAGCATCTCATCAGTTGTAGTTGTTTATAATAACAAATGAGCCCTACACATGGCTGTTAAGGATAACACCTTGTCTGTAGAGTCTGTGTTGGGTATATTGATACACCAACTAGGTTTGGGTGAATAAATATATAAACCTAGGTTTAAGTGTTTGTAGCTTTAAGCACCAAACTGCAATGTAATTTGATAATTAAGGGTGCGGTTGCAAGCAGCTGTAATAAGGCAGTGAGAGAGACGTAACACTTGCTGGTTTCTGTTTCCTGGTGTTACTGGTCGCTGGTCTACTGGTCTCTCTGATCTCTGCTGCCTGCTGTTTTACTCCTGTATGACACGTCTGCTTGTTGGCTACTGTGCAAGATACCTTTTTCTACTGAACAAAAGGACTGTTTACTTGGTGAGCTGTGCATACTCAGCGTTGTCTTTGAGAGAAAGGTATCGGGAGGAGAAGATTTACAAGCAGATAAAGACATTGTATTTACTAGTTAATGGACTAGGTAACTGGATGGATATATTGGATACTGACATATGGACTGAATGACACTTCTTAATCTCTGTGTGCATTAAATAACTATTTTAAAACTACAAACAGTGTTTTTGTCTCCAGTGTGTGTATACTCTTGGGCCCAGCCTCTCTCTCATTTGGCTGCCTGGCTTGACTGCTGCTGTGCACTCTGCTTGGGGGTTTGTCCCCAAACACTAACAGTCTGACACTATGAAAGAAACAGTTTCTTAAATATGAAATGTCTTAAAATACTATGAATAATATGAATATTTCTTAAAATAATATGAATTTAATATTTCTGGCACTTTGACATCTCCTTACTCAACTGCATTGTTTGACATGTGAGAGCAAGCGCTTTTTAAAAAAACAATTAAAAAAACTAAATGACCATGCCAACACAGACAATACACTAATTATAAAATACTTAGCTGCATGAAGGGGTAAGAGAAAGAATATCCTGCCTATTCAAATGTATAGTTGTGGAGGAACATTGCAGTACCTAATTTGATTTCCCCCAGAGCAGTACATGATGTGTTATTTGATGCCCTTCAAAGGACACTATTAACCAAGCTATAAAGTGTCTGATTTTATTAGCTTTGCTGGGTTTTATCAGTTTGTAAATGTGTTATTTTCTCCATTTATTGTGCCTATGGGATCCTGAGATAAAGTGAGCTTCAACTTAATATGTTTGGAGAAGCAAACAGTGGCCTTACTTTTAACACTCTATGCTGTGTTTGTGGTGACATTGAAGGTGGAGTCATGAAAACTTTAATGTCAGGGCCATTTATCAAAGCAATTCTTCACTGCTATAAAATTCAGTTGTGACATTGGATTTAACAGTAGGGTTTTGTCTTAAATAGAACTGAGTGTTCCTGAGCTGTACAACTAACAACCCTTGGTAACTGAATAGCATGTAGTCAATAATGAGAAAATAGGTCAGACAAATGTTCAAAAAGTGAAGAATGTCTGTATGTTTTTTTCCAATGCAGTGAAAGGATGTTTTGTATATTTTGCTGTTTTGTGGATTACGTTTGGAATTTTCTTTATGCACAATGATAGACTTCACCTTAATTAGCATTTGTCTTAAAAGGCTAGGAGAAAGCATTCCAATTAGGAAGATAAACCAGAAGTGTATATTCTCCTAGGAAGAAGTGGAAAAAAAATACAGGCATAAATATTTACTCCATCCAGTTATAATGTAGTGCCACCTAGTAGCTAAACTATATAATGGTATTATCCACCCAGCATGTCCGTTAGAGTGGGATGGTCAGCAGGGGACCTTTTTTTTTTTTTTTTTTGAAATGCATTACCTTTGACAGAAGATAGGGTAACAGTAGTCCAAACAGCCCACCATGATACATTTTAATAGAATGCCTGGTGTTCTTGAAAGCCTTTTCAGAGTAACTAACAGGTGTGAAACAGTGTTTGTAGTGTAAATGTCCTGCTGGGTGTTCCTATTTTCACATCAGGCTGCTTTCCTGCTACATTACAGCTGCTAAATGAATCATTCATTTATGTAGTAAATATGTAAGTATGTTCAGATATACTGTATTTTAATCCAGCATTTGATCTGCAAATGCATATTAACATGAAACAGCAAGAAAGAAATCACTTCCAAATGCCAATGAACATTTATTTTCTTTTAAGCACACACAGACACAAACCTTTATATAGCTAATACTAATTTATAGAAGAAAACAAAATAATGAAGAATAAACCTGTAAGGAAATAAGGATGCAAATTACTCACATAAAATATTTACAGCAAATGGGACACTAGTTAACGCTATGAAAGCATAATCCAAAAAGAAATTACACATGAATAAGAATACATTAAATTTTGTTCAAAGCTACAGCATTAATGCAATATCAAGATAGTATAATCTTCCATTTAAATAGTTGTTTAGATCTAAATGATCTAAAGAAGAGAAGGGTTCATGCTTCATATCTACTTATCATCTATCTATTAATCTGTCTATCATCCCTATCATTTCACAAAGGCAACTTTCTAAGCAGTCAGCTAGGAAAGAGGAAGGTCATTCAACTCCCACATTATATTTGCATGCATCTTATTATTTTGTTATATTACACCTCTGTAGTTTTCTGTCAATAAGTTTTTTTTTTAACTCTACCCCTTCATAAGAGTGAAATTTAAAATAATTCCTGGTTAAGCACCACAATGGCTTCAAAACAATGAAACAGCCACTAGGACAACAACTGATATGAATTAAAACTGGATAGAACAACAAACTTTGCATGTCAACTGATTGATTATGTAACACAGAAATAGCTTTTGTCCACAATAATCGGTCCCTAATCTGGTCCTTCAGCTGTTCCAATAGTTTGCCAATCCCCATTGTAATTGAGTACATCCAACTTGCTGCTGGCCTTCAACTTCTTTTTCCTTTTAACTTCCCAACATCAGAATCTTCTCCAGAGAACTAGATTTTCAATGTGTTCAAAGTTGGATCATTTGAGCATGGTCATTTGTATCTTGAATGATAACTCCATGCTGATTTTTCTGATGATCCATTTCTTTGTTTACTTGGCTTCCCACAATATTCTCAGGAGTTTTCTCCATCACCAAAGTTCAAAATTGTCAACACTTTTATATTTCTGCATTTTCAAAATTCTACTTTTGCTTCCCTGGAGTGTCACAGAGAATATCATTACTTGCACAATTCTATTGTTTATAAATATAGATACATCACAGCTTCTGAATATCTTTTTCAAGGCCTTCATGGCTCTTCTACCAAGTACTAGTTTGCAGCATATTTCTTGATTGTTCCTTTATTGTTGATGATTGATCCTGTAAGGCAATAGCTATCTACTACTTCATTGTTGAGTCTAAGGCTGCTTGTTGTATTTGTTGTCATTAGTTTGATCTTCTTTATCTTTAATTTAGTACCATTTTTTCACTGTGCTTCTTGACTTTTGATATTAGAGTTGCAAATTCTTTGCAATTTCACTTTACAGAGTATGCAGATCTTTTTCCACTTTTAAAATCATGTCCATCTTCTTCCAGTCCAACTTATTTTAATATACATCCTGCATTGTTGCCTGTTGAATAAATAAGAGGTACTGAGACAACCTTGTCTCTTTTGCCAAACTGAGTCTGTCTATTTCACCTATGTTCTGTCACTAGTGTGACTGCCTGGTCTATACTGAATTCTTTCTGTACTCCTGGGAGGGAGGGAGGGAGAGAAGAGGAGAGGAGAGGAGTTCAGAAAATTAGCAAGATTGGACCTGGATGAGAGACTACCAGGAAATATTAGAACTGTAGGATGCTCTAAAATATTAAAAAGGAAAAAGGAAGAAAGGAAGGAAGGATATTTTGGATAAAGAGGGTAAGGAACATTATCTTGTCTGGTATTGTGAAAAAAAACACAAGGCTTTTCTTATTGCAGCACTGTGTTCTCTGGGGTTCTGTGTAGCTGTGAAAGGAATGGGTTACTTGGAAATTGCAAAGATTATGGTTGGTTGCCAGAAAAGGAAGAGAAAATGGAGATTTCACTATTGAGGAGGTCAACAAGATTTGGCTGGGAAGTAATCATGACTTGGTTTTTAATATGTTAAATGTATTTTAACATGTTTCCAGAAAAATGCATTAGGAATCAGCTTAATGCAAATCACTTAAGAACCAATTCAGATTCAAGATTTCAATCTAAATTCAATTTAGAACTATAATTCAAGATTAAATATAATGAAAGATTTTCAGCGTAGGCAAACAAAGAGCCTGTGGGAGTTTCACTTTTTGCAGAATTGTGATGAAAATAAAAAGAAAGGTACTTTGTTTGGAATTCATTAATTCTGCAAGTGTTGAGCTGGCTACCTTCAAGGATTTCATTGCAATACATTTGAAGTATGTCTTTTCATCTTTTTAAAGATGTAGAAAGCAGGAATGAGGGAAAAAAATCCTTGAAACTGTCCAGTGAAGTTGCTATAGAAAAACTACACTAATGCAAAATCATCCTTAAACTTAAAAAAAAAAAAAACAACTTCCAAATTCTGGTTAAAAGCTAAGATTTCCCTAATGGCTGAGGAATCTTCTTTTTCTGGATGCCCACGCTTTTTGACATGTGTCATTAGCAAGATGAGCCATTTTATGAGAGTTTTAAAGAAACAGCTACTTCAAAAAACATCATAAATAAATTCTGCCTAGTTTAGAAAATTCAGTTCGTATAGAAACCTGGAACCAAGCTGGTCTCTGGAAGAACTCAAAGTAATTATATTTGCATTACACAGATGCCAAATGGTTTTGGCTAAAATACAGTGTTGACTATTATCATACTTACAACAAGTACTGTGAATTATCTGACCCTTTATATATGAATATATAAACTTGACCAAGGAGAGATGAATTGACTGATTATGTACTATCAAGTACTATCAACTTAGAACCATATGAATAGATTTTAGAACATAGAACATAGAGTAATAGAGTTAGAAGAGTCTCAGAGGTCTTCTAATCCAACCTCTACTTGACCAAGAAACCCTGTATCAGTGATGGCAAACCTTTTGGGCCCCGAGTACCAAAGCGCATACCCATAATGCAAAGCGTGCCCCCTACGCATGCACATGCCACCCCCACACATGTGCAGCAGAGACCTAAAGACCAGCTGAGCTAGGACAACAGTACATGTGTCCATAGAAAGCATTCTGTGTGACACCTGTAGCACACATGCCATAGGTTCACCACCACAGCCCTATATCATTTCAGACAAGTGGCTATCCAATCTTTTTTTGAAAGCCTTCAGTGGTGGAACACCCACAACTTCTAAAGGCAGCCTATTCCATTTGTTAATTGCTCTCAGTGTTATGGGAATTTCTCCTTAGTGCTAGGTACTTCTCTCCTTGGTTAGTTTCTTATCTTTTCTTTTGGTGCTTGTCTTTCCTTTTTAGTCCTTTGGAAAATAGTTTGACCCTCCCTCATCTGTGTAGGAGCCCCTCGAATATTGGAATGGTGCTATCATGTCCCTCCCCTAGTCCTTCTTTTCATTAGACTAATATACCCAGTTACTGTAACCATTCTTTGCACACTGTAATCTCCAGACTCCCAATCATTTTGTTGCTCTTCTCTACATTTTTTTCAGAGACTCAACATTGTTTTTGTACTGTGATGACCAAAACTGGATGCAGTATTCCAAATGTGGTTTTACTAAGGCTTTGTAAAGAGGTACTAGAATTCATTTGCTCCCTGACAATCTGTCCCTGACCTGGTCTTTCAGGTCATCCAACGGTGTGGTCATTGCCACAGTAACTGAATTCTTTATCTTACTGTTAGTTGCTTTCTTCTTACTTTCCTTTCACTTGTCCCAGCCTTCCTCCAGAGAGCTAAGTCTTTACATAATGTGTCCAGGGTTGGGTAATTTAAGCCACCAAAATTCCTTTTATGGTTTTTTAAACTTTTTTTTAAAAAAGATGATAAAAGCTACTATAAAATAATATAAGGTAAGAGAAAGAAAAGAGAAAGAGATCAAGAAGAAAAATGAAAATGCAAGAAAGAGGGGGGAGTATAAGAAAAAAAAAGATACAAAGATGTAGCTTCCAGGTTTGTTTATAGCAATTATAAATAAAATTAATTTATGGTTACAACATAACTCTCTTTTTTCTATAATCTATTCTGTGCAATCATCAGAACCATAAATCATAAGTTCATTTTTATGCTTCATACAAAAAGTCTATAAGGAGTTCTCAGTCAGCAGTAAATGTTGATATTGTCTTCTCTCTGATCAAAGAAGTCAATGTTCTCTACATTTTTTTCAGAGACAAGTCCTATTACCTTTACTAACCATCCCTCTATTGTGGGCAATGCTGAATGTTTCCATCTTTGTGCATACAATAATCTTGCTTTATATCATAATAAAAAACAAAATTTCATTTTTTTCAAACCCTTTGCCCATCAATTACAAAAGAAACACCTCTGGTTCCAGGTGTACGCTAACTTTTAAAATTCTCAGAATCAATCTACGTATTTGAATCCAGAGTTTTCTAGGTTTTTTTTTTTAATGTATCTACTAAACATGATGAAATGTCCCTTCTTTAAATTTTCAAACTAAATTTGAAGTGCCTTATGCATTCTAGACTATTGTATAAAAATTTTCCTTTTGGTTGTAATTTAATCTAAATTTCAATCTTTTCAGCCACTTACTTTCCCATTTTTTCATTTCAAAATCAAAAGAACACCATCCAGTCAGAGCTGAAGAAACTTCTTGGATGAGAAGCAAAACATCTTCAAATAAAAACTAAAAAGTCCAGTTGAATCTTGAAAAAGCACCTCTTGGGTTAACCATGACATGAATGACTGAGAATCTCCATAGACAGTAAAATTAAAGATTTAGCCCACTTTTTATATAGCTCTCCAGGATATTCTCAGGAGTCTTTTCCAACACCAAAGTTAAAAAGTGTCAATACTCTTTTTATTCTGCTTCTTCAGCCTTTACTCTTATTGAGTGTCACAGGGAATGCTTTCTAATCTGTCAGTTATCTGAGGAGAACAGCTGCAATTATCAAAGGTTCAACTACTGTTGATTAAAGTTTCTTGGATGCATTTCTGCTAGCCTCCTTGTACCTTTTTTTTAAAGCCACATCTTTTAGAATAAGTTTTGAACTGCTGTTCTCAATTATTTTTAACATGTTTTAACATTTTGAATTTTTTTTTCCTTTTTGGAAATCACTAAGAAACCTCAATCACTAGATGTATTAATAAATAAATATGAACAAATGAATATGTGATAATTTAAATCAGCTGTCTCTATCATACACAATAGTTTCATATGTGCATACTAAAATAAGCCCACTCATGCAATGAAGAAAAATTACCCTGTAAAAGTCATGATGGAGAGTGAGAAATTGTTTATCTTTAGAATAATTGAATAGGAAGAATGAAAAGGAAATGGAATTGTGAAAGAGGTGAGTAACTCAAGATTGAACAGAATCACTAGAAGGGATTATATATATATGTATGTATGTGGCATTCAGCTTTGTTTGGGCATTTTCCCATGTCATTGTAGTTGTGCTTTGAAAGTTGTAGCAACATTTCGGCAGAATCTCATCTGCCATCATCAGGCTTCTGTATTGTGTTCGTCTGTGAGTCAGACTTTCACAGCCGTTTCTGTTTTAAATTTGGGGCAAGCCTACTGCTGTGCCAGAATGTTTTTTTCTTCATCCTGATTGGTTGGGAGTCTTGGTCTGTGTTTATTGGTCTTGGAGTTTGCTGTGTTCTGCTTGATTGGTGTTTCTAATATCTTCCGTTTTGTAGCATTTTTTTGTCTTGATTGGCTGGCAACATTGTGTTACTTTATTGGAGGCCTTTAGTGCAGCTTGGCTCTGGGTAAATGGACGGCTATCATTAGTTAGGAAGCTAGGTTTCATCTGGGTGCCTGGTTGGGGTGTGTTTGAGTTGGAGGTATCAGTGGGGATCTGTTTGTGCCCAGGTGTTTGCCTGGCTTGTGGTGTGGAGATTTTTTTGTTTGTGAGTGCAGGCTTCCTAATGATTGACAGTCTGGTGGAATCATCTCTACTATTCATGCTTTCTGGACTTTTTTCAATTTCTATGGCTTCTCTGATGATTCTGTGGCTGGGGTTTTCTATAGTGGCTAGGGTTTTGGTGCCATTGAAGTTGATGCTATGACCTGTGGCTTCCATGTGTTGGACTAGTGAGGAAGTGTGTTCCAGCTTTTTGACTGTATTTTTGTGTTCATCCAGGCGGGTATTTATTCTTCTATTGGTCTGTCCAATGTATGTGGCCAGGCATGATGCACAGAGGACTTCATATATGCCTTGGTTTTCCAGATCAATTTTATCTTTGGGATTTCTAAGGATGGCTGCTATTTTTCTGTCTGTTTTGAAGGGAGTCTTGATGTGATGTCTGTGTAGTATCTTACTAATTTTGCCTGTGGTACCTCTTATGTAGGGCAGGACAGCTGTTCCATAGGTCTGTTCATCTTCTGGGCCTCTATTATGTCTCAGTGTGTTTTTGTGGATCAAGCCGGTGATTTTGCTTTTGTGGAAGCCGTTGGCTGTCAGTACTTTAGTCAGGGTGCATAGTTCAGTCTTAATGTGTGTCTTGTCTGCCAGGCATTTGGTTCTAGTAATTAGTGTTTTAGCCACAGAGTTTATCTGTGCTGGGTGGTGGTGGGATTGGGCGTTGAGGTAGCTCTTGGTGTGTGTTTTCTTCTGGTATACGGTGTGTCCTAGTGTGCCATCTGTTTTTTTGTAGATTAGTACATCTAGGAATGGTAGTTGTTTGTTTGTTTCCATTTCCATGGTGAACTTGATTTTGAGGTGTGTGCTGTTTAGGTGTGTTAGGAAATTGTTTAGGTTTTCTTTTCCATGGGGCCAAATCACAAATGTGTCATCGATGTATCTTTACCATAGTTTGGGTTTGTGGATGGCATTGGCCAGGGCTCTGGATTCAAATTCTTCCATGAACAGGTTTGCAATGATGGGTGACAGTGGTGATCCCATAGGGGCTCCTTCAATTTGTTTGTATCTTTGTCCTTTGTATATGAAATATGTGTTGGTTAAGCAGTGTTCTGTTAGTTCCATGAGGTGTTTAGCTGGTTGGTATTTATTTTTGATGATTTCAAGGGTCTCTTTTATCGGGACTTGAGTGAATAATGAAACCACGTTGAAACTTACAAGCAGATCTTCTTGCTCTACCTGTAGATCTTTGATCATTTCCAACAAGTGGTATGAGTTTTGTACATGTGAAGCTGCTGTTTCAACATGGGGCTGTAGCTGTTTTGCTAAGTGTTTAGCTAGGTTTTGTAGTGGTGCTCCTCTGGAGCTGACTATGGGTCTGAGAGGTATGCCTTCTGGAAAATCTGGAAGATTTTTCTCTTGGGATGATCGTCTGTTGGATCTTTTTGCTCCCAAAATCTGAAACCACTGTAAAAGTCTGACTCACAGATGAACACTATACAGAAGCCTGAAGATGGCAGATGAGATTCTGCCGAAACGTTGCTACAATTTTAAAAGCACAACTACAATGATGTGGGAAAATACCCGAACAAAGCTGAATACCATACATGTAAGTACCCACAAAAACTTAAGAAAACAAATACACACACACACACACACACACACACACACATATATACATACATACATACATACATACACACACACATATATATATATATATATATATATATATATATATATATATATATATATATATATATAAAGGAAGGATACAAATAAAATATTTTAGATTTGAAAAAAAGCAAATAATTGCACAAGAAAGAGCAGATTCTAAAAGTGTAGCTGAATACATTTCAATTTCACACATAGCCTCTCTATTATTTTATCATTCAGTTTTCAACAATCTAAACTACTTGTAGCCAAAGATTGAGATTGCAAAACAGTATTTCTCCAAGTATGATGAAAGGCCAGATTAGAGAAAAAGATAAAATGTTTATTGTCAACATACCATTCAATCCTCATACTCATAAACAGCTATGTCTATTTAACTAAAATATTTATGTTCACATATTATATTTAGATAATACTTAGATGTGTGTGTTTGTGTATGTCTGTTTCTGTAGTGACTGAGCAATATTCAATATTAAAACAGCACAGAAAAATGGAACCTACTGTATATATTAATGGATGCATGCACTTAGAATGAAAAAATAAATAAGCATGTACAGATGTAAGCCAATTTATATCATATTCCAAGGGTGAAGAAGTTATTGTCCATACCAGGCTGGATGGAAAGCCAAGTTTTAAAGACCTTTTGAACAATGTCAGAATAGAAGCTATAGAGCCACACGTGAAAGCAAAAGTGCAATAGCGTTTGAAGTTATGTAAATCTGAGAGTTTATTGAAACTGAATCATAGAACTTGTTCAGCTGTGAAGTAAAGCTTTGATTTGACAAAGTTTTGATCAAAGCATCCCTACAGAATTCCAAATCAAAGTTGTGTTTCCCTTCAAAATGGCGGATCAGAGCCACTAACCAATCTGGATTCTGAAGGGGCTTCTGCATTTGCACAGCTCATAAGCAGAGTGTAAATCAAGTTAACTCACTGTAACACTTCTATTCAAGGCATCAAGGTGGAATACCACATTTTTTCAAGTTGCTTCAAAAGAGATCTTTGTGACAAAGGCAAAATGTCAAGGTAGAGCAGAGCTGTTTCACATAGGTCTACAGAATCTCTGTGAAGTGATTCAAAGGTTCAGTTTCAAAGGGTGTTTTGACTTTATCTCCTTTGAATGGATGTCTCCCTTTGAAAGCTTATGCATCTCTCACTTCAAGTCTCTGGACCATGTAAAGTCTATGTGTTTAGTGTGTGGATCTCTCAGTTGGGAGACACTATATCCAAGACTTCTTGGTGAATTGAAATACGTTCAGATGTGTATTAAGGATGTTTGCATGATTCTGCATACCAAGTATAGATTAGAATCAATTGAGGCATGGAATATTTGGATGTTTAGTTTTGTTTTCTTTTGCTTTTATGGAAATGGAAGGTAAGAAAAAAAGAATTGGTTTGGTCAAATCCATGTTGGGAATCATTGTGGTATAAAATGGGAAGAGATTTGGATTAGAGTAAAACTGCATATCAGATTAAGAATTTTTGGATTAAGAATTTTTCTCACTGTTGTAAGGAAGATACAAATATGCATGAAAAGGGACCTCTAAGGTCTTCTAGTCCAGACCCTGCTTAAGACATGAAATCTACACAAATACTTTTAAAATCTATTCTTGAAAACCTCCAGTGATGGAATACCCACAATCTGGGAGGCAAGCTATTCCCTAGAGTAATTGTTCCCACAGAAAATTTCTCCTTACTTCTAGATTGGATCTCTCTTTAACAAATTTTCACCCATTACTTCTTGCCTTTGACAAATAAATCAATCCTTTCTCCTCGTGACAGTTCCTCAAGTACTGATAGACAGTTATCATGTCCTCCCTAATTCTTCTGTTTTATAGGCTAGACATACAGAATAACAGAGCTGGAAGGGACTTTAGAGGTCTTCTAGTCCAATCCCCTGTTCAGGGATGAAATCCTATACAATTTCAGACAAATGGTTGCCCAATCTCTTCTTAAAGACCTCCACTTTTGGTCACAACTTCTGGAGGCAAATCGTACCTAGGCCACTCATTCAATACCTAGGTCCTTTATTCAATTTAGCTTCCAGATCCTTTCTGTTTGGAAAGACTGCTACAGGGGGGATTTGTGTATTGACAAAAGTCTGATAAGAAGACAGTCACAATCATCCACCCAAGGTAACTGATGAAGCATCTCCCTACTTAAGTTCTTTAATTGTCCCAAATGGTTTTTTGTCAGCCTAGTTTTCATTTGTCTTTTTTTCATTTTGCTCATTTCTGAACATCATAATGAACTGCAATCATCTTAGAAAATATGAGGATAATGTAAGCAGGGAAAAAATGCAACACAGTTCTGGGCTGTATCAACAGAGGGATAGCATCTAGATCACAAGAAGTAATAGTACCATTTTACACCACAATGATGAGACCACACTTGGAATACTAAGTCCAATTCTGGTTACCATGATAGAAAAAAAGATGTTAAGATCTCGGGAAGTGTGCAGAAAAGAGAAACAAGGATGAGAAAGGATCTGGAAGCTAAATTGAAGCCAGTGTAGCATATTGATTGGGATGTTAAAACAGGAATATGAAAAACCAGATCTAAGTCTTTCATCATTCATGGAAACTTACTACAAAGTGAACTTGGCACTCTTAATTAACTCAACCTAGCTCACTGATTTCCTGTTGTAGTGTGTGTGTGTGTGTGTAAAAAAGGATAATTATGTCACCTTGAGTTTTCTTTTTTGGTGATGGTGGTAAGAAAGATAGAAATCTAAACAACAACCTCACAATTCCAAGGATGTTCACTTATCCAAAATGTTGCTTAAGCACTGCTCCCTATAAGGGTGGTTTCCAGAGTTACTCATGTAATAAAGTATATGTCAAATATAAAAACAATATTGTATAAATCCACTGTTTTCATTTAGACTTTTGACATATTTATATCTCTTATTAAGACTGGATTTACAATTACTGTTTGTAAGTAGAAATTTGTTTGAAAGAAAATGCCAAAACCAAGATTCTTTTCTCTAGCTCTGCATTTATTACAATACCAATAATAATGAAATTTCTGTTTGCTTTGATTAAATTGGAGAGAAAATTGAGGAACATCCTGGAAAGGATAATTTCACCTTTTTGGATAAATGTCAGGCCAAAGAAGCTGAGTTATATTTTTTTCATCTTTAGACAAGTGCATAGCCCCAAGTTTATATGAAATTTTCAGTACTACTAGTGTAGAGTTTGAATTTCCTGGAAATACATACACTGAAAGCAATCCCTTAAGACGGTTGTGAGATATAGTATATTTATTTGATGCTGTAAATATTAAGTAAAGTTTGGCCAATTATTGTATGGCCACTGATGACCTCTATATATTTCTGTCAGTTTCTTATTGAATTTCCTTGTGGGAAGTGATCACTGAGCATTGGAAATCCTTTCTTCCTTCCTTCTTTCCTCCCTCCCCCCTCCCTTTTCTTCCCCTTCCCTCTCCTCTCCTCCTTCCACTTTCCACATTCAGAAGAGGAAGGGAGCAAGTCATCAGGAAGCTCTCCGGGAATGTTAAAAATTAAAATTATAGCACCACAGTAACCATGCTGAAGCTGCAGCACCCTGGTAGCAATGAAGCAGTTATAACATCCCCACATTTCAATCCCTTAGGAGTAATGGGTCCTAGCATTTGTAAATTAGCCCATTTGAAGCACCTTTGTGGGCATTTTTTTTTTGCCTTAACTTGCATCTGCCCCACCCAAAGACTACAGAGTATCAAATAGACACAAGTGTTTTAATAGTATGTAGTTAGGTCTAAGACAATTTAAGTAGACTACTTCTCAGGGCACTGCAGTTAAAACAAGAACACAGTAAAAATTAATAACAAATCATAAAATATAATAGAATATCAAAAAAAGTTCTGCTAAAGGCAGTCTAAGAAAAATGCTTATGGGTTAGTTTTAGCATGATTCTATCTGCCCTAGAGATTAGCCCTATCTGATATAAAAGTTACTACATAATCTAGTAATTTTAAAAGCGTTAATCACACTTTAGCAATATATATTCCACCAAGCATTGGTGTGTTCTAGAATCCCCAGTGTGGTACCAATACACCCACAAAGCTCTTCCTTTGTGATGACAAATGTCAAACCACATCCAACCTGGTTTTTTATGATGTCTACGGTCACATATCTTATGCCAATGATTTTGAGCAGTATACAAGAAGTTAAAAAAACAAGCAGAAATAAAATTGAATAACCAATGTTCTACATAACCAAAATCTAGGATAGAGAAAAATCATGCAAAATAAAAACAAAACAACCAACCAGTAGAGCATGTTTAATATCTGAGTCTAAATGCCTGGGAGAAAAACAGGGTTTAAGTGTCTTACAAAACTCTGACGGGGTCATATTTGTATAGCTGGCAAAGTATGGTTGCCGGCTTCCAACAACTTTATTTCCAAGAATATTCCTATGCTTTGTCAGAAATGATGGGCAGCTGCCACCCAAAGTTTTGTTTGGAGGCCTGCTCACCTTCCTGGAAAAGTAATGAGACAGTAGTAAATGTCCCTGATTCCAGGAGACAGAGTGGAAACAGCATTCTGGATAATAATTTGTAAAATACACTTCATGGCAAGATCACCACCATTTTGTGACTGTCTAACCCAGGAGTTCCCAATCCCAGGCTGTGGCCTATTTGGAACTGGGTCATGCAAACAGCAGGTAAATGTGCATGCACACGTAACTCAATTTGTGTGAGTGGTGCATGCATGTGAACACTGCTGGCACAAATGGAGTTGTACATGCTCATATGCGCATTTGCCACTAAGATAGAACCATCCCCTCTCCCCACAATGGTCTGACAAGCTGGAAAGATTGGGGACTGCTGGTCTAGCCTAGGAGTCCTTAACCTTCAGGCCACAGCTCACTACTGGGACACAGCCCATTTAGAACCAGACTGCTCAAGTGAGAGGCAAACATGTATGCATGCATAGCTCTAGTTGCATGAGAAGTGGGTGCTCACATGTGAAGCTCCCGTTCCACAAATGGAGTTGTACATACTCATACACATGCCTACCACTCACAGGGACCAATCACCTCTTGCCCCCACCAGTCTGCCAAGTCAGAAAGGTTGGGAATCACTGGTCTAACTCTCTCCTATTAATTGCTTTAGTACGTGAATGATATATATGTAAATCATATGTTATTCCATATGTTTCATTGTTTCATTGCTTCTCTAACCTGCCTTTTGAACTATTATTTTAATACCAAGAAAAGGTTTAAAGTTAATTCTAGAATTTGCTTCTGATCCTTTTTCAAAGAAGACAAGATATGGACCATAGTTTCAAAGGAAGTTGGAAGCACCAACTACGGTAAACTATAATAAAAGCTGTTCAATAAATTTATACTCTACAACTTTTGAGTGTTTTCTGAGCATCCATTATATAGCCCTTTCTAAAGTGTAACATGTTTTGAAAAGCCAAGGAGGAATCTTGGAGTGGAAGGTCACAGATTGATTTTACAGAACCTCTTTCTTTGCCTACTTGTGGTAGCTAGGATGTAAATTAGAAGGCAATAAATCTGCCACAGCCAGAAATAAGCACACTTGGGCAATTTCACAATTGGTAGAAAATAAGCAGCCTTTGAAAAAGTCCTTCCATGGTACTTTTGAAGTTGGACTATTCTCCCAGTCAAATAGGTCAGGCACGGATAGAGACCAGTAAACAAACAATCAAGAAGAATCCAGAGGAGACATAAGAGGCAAAGTGAGGCAAAATCTGAGGTCCAATATATGACAAAGAAACATAAGTGTAGGTCAGAGTGGAGTTTTAAGAGTTCTTCTTGGCACTTTTAACAGGGAGGGAATGCAATAAATAATCCACATTGAGAATCCACATAATGCACAGCTGAGACACATCACAAAAGAACTGTTGAAACTTAGATGACTCTGCCTAGGATTAAAGAACTGAAATCCTGAATCTGCTAGACTATCAGTGTGTATGTGTGTCGGGCGGTGGGGTGGGGATAAGTTGGCTGGATCTGTAAATGTCAATGAAGGGTTATTGGCTACATTTTTTTGTACCTTCAAGTCAGTGTTGGCTCCTGATGCCTCCCTGGATTGGTCCCTGCAGTTTTCTTGGCAATATTTTGAAAATGGTTTGCCGTTGCTTGTTCCAAAATAGGCTTCAAACATTTTCCTAGGGTTGAGAAATAGTGACTGTTTCAAGGTCGCCCAGTTAGCTTTGTGCCTAAGGTGGGATTAGAATTTATGGTCTCCCGGTTTCTAGTCTGGTGCTTTAATCACTATATCAAACTGGGTTTCTATTGGTTCCATTACTGCTGGAATATTTAAAAAAAACTCTTGTCAAATTACACCATCTACTTCTCCTGTTTTCAGGAGGAAAGACATGGGATCATGTATTGGCAAAGAAACAGTGGACTTCTAAAAATTACTACAGTTTTTAATGCTGGTAAAAACAAACAAGGAAACAAACAAACCCTGATAACTGTCCTCTCTCATTTCAATCAGCTAAATAGATGAAAGAGATTGAATTCTTCTTCCCTGTCCTTTGTCTTGAGTCACCGGCTTGCAAAAGCAGTAGATGATCTTCTTCATTGTACATCATATTATCCACCCCTTGAGGAAGAAGTTGGCAGTAGAGAATGGCATCTCCATTTGTTTTTCCAGCTAGGTTGGAGATGCTTCTCCTATCCCAGGGAAGCCATCAAGGGTACCTTATGAAAAACAGCAGCAGCAGTTCTTCATCAGCTCTGGAAACTGTTTCCATAGGGGAAAGAGGGTTCAGGGTGGGCAGTGTGGACATTAGGATTCTTTTAACTCCATCTCTGAGATCCCTAAATCAATGAGGTTGAACTGTAAAATGATAAACATTAGTAACACCCTATTTCTGTAACACAACACCAGATATGTACAGGTAGTCTTGACTTACAACCTTTTACTTAGTGACCACTCAAAGTTACAAGTTGTCCTGCCCCCCTCACTCACACATATATGTCACTGTGGTTTATAGAATAGAATAGAATTATTTATTGGCCAAGTGTGATTGGACACACAAGAAATTTGTCTTGGTGCAAATGCTTTCGGTCTACATAAAAGAAAAGATACATTCATTAAGAGTCAAGAATCATCAGGTACAACACTTAATAATAGTTATAGGGTAAAATAAACAATCAAATCATACTAGGAAACAATCAGCATAAATCGTAAGGATACAAGTGACAAAGTTACAGTCATACAGTCACAAGTGGGAGGGGATGGGGATAAGGAGTGATGAGAAGATTAATGGTAATAGTAATGCAGACTTTGTGATAGTTGGACAGTGTTGAGGGAACTATTTATTTAGCAGAGTGATAGCATTCGGGAAAAAGCTGCTCTTGTGTCAAGTTGTTCTGGTGTATAATACTCTATAGCATCGTTTTGAGGGTAGGAGTTGAAACAGTTTATGTCTGGGATGTGAGTGGTCTGTAAATATTTTCACAGCCCTCTTTTTGACTCGTGCAGTATACAGGTCCTCGATTGAAGGCAGGTTGGTAGTAATTGTTTTTATGCAGTCCTAATTACTTTCTGGAGTCTATGACTGTCCTGTTGGGTTGCAGAACCAAACCAGACAGTTATAGAGGTGCAGATGACAGACTCAATAATTCCTCTGTAGAACTGTATCAGCAGCTTCTTGGGCATTTTGAGCTTTCTGACTTGGTGCAGAAAGAACATTCTTTGTTGTGCTTTTTTGATTATGTTTTTGATGTTAGGTGTCCATTTTAGGTCTTGTGATATGATAGAACCTAGAAATTTGAAAGTGTCTACTGTTGATGCTGTGTTGTCTAATATTGTAAGAGGTGGTATTATGGGACGGTTTCTCCTAAAGTCTACCACTATTTCTGTGGTTTTGACTGTGTTCAGTTCCAGATTAGTCCGGTCACACCACGAGGCCGGTTGTACAATCTCCTGTCTGTATGAGGATTCGTCATTGTCTTGAATGAGACCAATCACTGTTGTATCATCAGCAAACTTCAGTAGTTTAACAGATAGATTGAGTAGTTTAACAGATGGATCATTTGAGATGCAGTCATTTGTATATAGGGAGAAGAGAAGTGGAGAAAGCACACAGCCTTGGGCGGGGTGGGGGCTGTGCTAATTCAGGTATCAGATATGATTCTGCCTAGCTTCACCTGCTATTTCCTGACTATTATGAAGCTGATAATTCACTTACAAGTGTGTTCGGGTACCGCTAGCTGGTTTAATTTAGTTAGAAGAATGTCTGGAATGATGGTATTGAATGCTGAACTAAAGTCTACAAAGAGGACCCTTACGTAGGTATTTGGAGATTCAAGGTGTTGTAGGATGTAGTGCAGAGCCATATTAACAGCATCATCTTTTGATCTATTTGCTTGGTATGCAAACTGCGTGGGATATAACAGCAGATCCATTATGGTTTTCAGGTGGGACAGCACTAGCCTTTCAAAGATTTTCATAACTACAGATGTTAGAGCAACTGGTCTGTAGTCATTCAGTTCCCCGATGGAGGGCTTCTTTGGCACTAGGATGATAGTAGAGAGTTTGAAGCAAGAAAGAGCATAGCACATCTCCAGTGATTTATTGAAGATTCAAGTGAAGATGGGGCCCAATTGGTCAGCACATGGAGAGTTGTATTGGGATTCTCCAGCAGTTCTCTTAACCCAGCTTTAAAACTGTTCCAAACAAAGCCAACCACAAGAAAGCCCAGATTAATGTCCAAGACAATGCCCATAAAACAAATAGCAAGTTGCCCAAACAAATAAGTCTCATAAACGAACACAAAGCCTCCAAGCAAAAACTGAAAGTGCATCCACATTAGCTCACTGGTTATAGAAATTCAGCATCTCAAACGTCAAGTAGGAAATATGAACAAACGCATGGCCATGACCCACACACATTGTTCCCAATAATGACTCCCTCTGTCTGCCATGCTAATAACTTCCTGGTGCCGCCCATCAACAGGAGCAGGGCCTTCATCCGAGCAACCTGGCAGACCTCCATTTCTCTGTCCTGCATACTCTGAGATCTACCATGGCAGGCAGCTCTTCTCCCATCTTTTCACTGGCTTACAAGCTGTCCCCAGCCAAACCCTGTAATTCTCTTTCTGCTGGATATTCAGGATAAGTAATTAAAGTTGTCCCTGATGTGCTAGGAATGAGCTCATTCTCCCTCCAGCCAGCCTCTGAGAAAGAGTAAGAGGAGGCATCTAAGAGAGATATCACACAAGTGCACTGAAAAAAAAGTGACTTATGATTATTTTTCACACTTGCAACTGTTGCAACATCCCCATGGTCATATGATCAAAGTTCTGATGTTTGCCAACTGGCATGTATTGAGGTCATGTGATCACCTTTTGCCACCATCTAACAAGCAAAGTCAATGGGGAAGCCAGATTCACTTTACAACCATATTACTAACTGAACAACTGCAGTGATTCACTTAACAACTGCATCAAGAAAGTTGTAAAATGGGGCAAAACTTATTTAACAACTGTCTTGCTTAGCAACAAAACTTTTGGGATCAACTGGGGCAATAAGTCAAGGGCTATCTATACTAATAAATGTAGTGCTGAAGTAAAATGAAATATATGGTGTTGGTTTTACGATGATATTGATGCCATGAGGGCATAACTTTATGAATTTATTTATCAAATTGTTTGCTGCCCATCCTGCCATAAGATGACTCTAGGCATCTTACAAGGTTAATAATGCTGGAAGTCAACGTTAACAGTTTTAATTTTTCTCCGTGCCTTGTTTCACTGTTTCTCAGTTATGATGCTAAATTTCTCTGGAGGTTGAGCTCAGGTTCTTTGAGCCTTTCCTCATTCCCATCATTTGATAGTTTTTCCCTTGGACTTTTGTCCCAAACATTTTCCAATTTGCAATGCAAATTAAAATCATGTATAGCTAAAGATAAATTGAGCTTTTTTCCATATTGCTGTACCATATTCTGTCTAGTTGCACTGTGTAATATTTTATTAGTGATAGTAAATATAGACTAAATGGCAGAACAATTATGGGGATATGTAGTTGGCTCAGAAACCAATGTTAAAAAGTGATCACCAATGTTTTCTCATTAAACTGAAAAAAGCTATTAAGTGGTATGCTGGCTATGTTCTGAACTTTATCCTGTTCAAATTTTTATGAATAACTGGAATGAGTAGAGAAAATACTTCCCAACTGTGCAAATGATAAATTTTAATTTCCTGGAAGTCAGAAATAATATACGAAATTGGTTAGAAAAAAATAGGTCTGCCTCAAATAAAACATTTAAGAAACTGTAACCTTTACATAATAAAATATTTGAACAGGAACAGAGCCTTTTAATAAAGAGCAGATACAACACAAATTTGTGACCAATTATCATGAGTTTTTTAAGTACCTTTTTTAAAGTATCAAGTTAAATCACTATTGGCTACCAAGGATATTAGAACTTCTGCAAATAGCCCTTATACCATCTTTGATTATGTATTAATTATTTGGGACAAAATAATCAAGTGAAAAAAATATTGGAACTGAAATTAGGGGGTCCTAATTAGAAGACACTTGGGATACTAACTTTGGTACAGCTATAGAAAAGATAAAATGGCAACCATTATGAAAATCAAGTGGATTCATTTCAGCTTCTCAGAAAAATACTTCAGTAGAAGATCTTACACCATTGGAGTCTGACCTTGGTTAGATCATCATACATCTAAATCTCTATTCTAAAACCTAGAGAGGATATTCACAAAAAAAGACATTTTTTTTCATATGTGATTGTCATGAAATTATACCTTCTGGCATAAAATTTTCAATGACATAATTACTAAATGAATTGAATGAATTCCAGAGTTATTTATTTATCCAATCAAACTTTTAGCTTAGAAATAGGAAACCATATTATTTACTTAATAATTAAAATTATAAATAGGGAACATTAATTACACAAACGTGATGTGGATCAGTATTGCTTCTTCAACTTCCAACCGAGAAAAAAATTACACATAAAGTCAGAGAGTTGAATCTTCAGATGTAGGAACTAAAAATTTACAAGTCTGAATGCATATTATGTGCTATTTTCATAACACACTTACTAGTAATATTGTTAACATAGGTAAATATAAAGACATTTATTATTGGTTTCTCTCTAGTTTTTATTTTCTAGCATAAGTCATTTCCTCCTTTTTATGCATTATGGATTTATGTTATTCAGTTACTTATGCATGTTTGCTCATTACTGTTGAAAAAAATAGAATGAAATGTAACAGAAATTAATGTAAACCTATGCAGGTAGGAAACAGAAATAAAATGCATTTATAAAGAATGAGAAATATATCTTGTTTGAGCATAGTACTTGTGAAAGAGGTTGGCATGGTAGTTAATTAAAAAAACAAAATGAGTGAGCAGTGTGGAAAATGGAAATATGAAAGTATAATTTCAAACGTGCAGGAATTGTTCCATTTTCTTCTGCATTGGTCAGATCCTATCTGTACGACACCAGTACAAGGCAATGCAGTTTGAGAAGAACTCAGAGATATTAGAACAGATTCTCTGAAGGAAACTAGATTATCAAAGGAAAATCAATTCTTATGAAAAGTTATTGAATAAACCAAAGAAGTGTAACTTTGAGAAGAGAAAACTGAGGGGAGATTAAGATAGCAAGTCATCTTTTTTTTCTCCAAAAGGGCAACACATGAAATAACAGATTTAAGTTATAAAGAGATAGGTTCCAACCAAACATTAGGGGTAGGAAAAAAAAACCCAGCCCTTTCTAACAGTCAGAACAGTTCAACACTGGAGCCAATTACTCTGATGGGTTGTGGGATCCCTTTCACTGAAGGTCTTCAAGCAGAGGCTGCCATCTGTCAGAGATGCTTTAATTTGAATTTTTGCATTGCTACTATTATCCTCTGATTTTCTGCTGCTTAAAACTTTCAGCCTTTTAATGACCTAAGACCCAGCACATTCTGAAGACAGTATGAAAAATCCTGAACAAGATAGATAGGTAGTAAATATTTTACATATAATTAAGACAACAGTATCCCCCTATACATTTCCCTACCTCCAAAAATAATGGAATGTGTACTATAAATTTCATAAATAAATTTATAGAATGTGGGTGTATGTGCATGAATGTGCATGTGTTCATACACAAACACAGATGTAATCTCCAACCACCAGTCCAGTCACCCATCCTTCCATCTATCTACAGTACACAAAAATAATATAATTGTGCTTTGTATTCTCTTTCTATCAATTTCCTGACAAAGAAAAGCCAGGCTTCAAAGACTAAGGAAAGAAGTTTTATCTAAATTCTTTGTCCAGTTATTACAGTCTAAAATGTTTGCCATATTTTCCATTTTAGCAATTGAATTACAAACATAAGGCAGAAATTTTAGAGTTAAGCATGAGGCAACCATAGTATAATAAATTTATGAAGATTGAATTATGCGTGAGTTATAGAAATAATATACTTTCCTACTGAGAAATTAATTTTGCATAGTGCTTCTATTAGTGTTCTCTAAGACACAGATTATATTTTACCAAAATAAGAAATAAGCATCATATTGATTATTAAAAATCTTGCTTGTTTTTAATTGTAGAAGGCTCTTAATTTTTTGGTTCTCAATTCCTCCTGACTATATAGCCCAAACTCCTTGGGACCAAGTTGCTTGAAACTTCATTTCCTGCAATATGTTCCACTTCAAAGCTTGATTTCATCTTTAGAGACTTGTTTTCATCTGTACTTAACAAGCAAGAAGCAATGAAGTGTGATTTGGGAGAACTTTTTATTATTATTAATATGGGTAACATGATTGTAGAATGTCCTTCTAAGAAAAGACTAGGAAATGTGTTTATGCATATTTTGTCATCTTGGTCCTAGATGGAGTTCTTTTTATTCTTCTAGGTTCAAAGAAACCTTCTTTGAAAATATGTATTTTTAAACAAGATAAGAAAGATATTCAGACTGTACCTTCTGGGATTCTTTCTTTGCCTCTCAAAAGCAACTCCAGCCTAGGTCACATGACTGGAAGGGAAGAGGACATAATATTAGAAATGGAGCTGCTAGAAATATTTCCATTCCTTCCTAGCAACCTTTCCCATAATGGAGGGGATTTTTTTCTCAGTGTCTAGATTCCACTAATTTTCCAACTCATCTCTTCTGCAGGCTTCTGCCCTTGTGCAACCCTAATACTAAAGCATATGAAGAACGGTTTCAGGAACTGAGGATGGCTGGTCTAGTGAAGAGAAGGACCAGGGGAGACATGATAGCAGTGTTCCAATACTTAATGGGTTGTCACAGAGAGAAAGGGGGTCAACCTATTTTCCAAAGTACCTGAAGGCCAGAGGAGGAATAACAGATGGAAACTGATCAAGGAGAGAAGCAATCTAGAAATAAGGAGAATTTTTTGACAGCATGAACAATCAAACAGTGGAACAGTTTGGCTTTGGAAGTTGTGGGAGCTTCATCACTGGAGGCTTTCAAGAAGAGATTGGAATGCCATTTGTTAGAAATGGTGTAGTCTCCTGCTTGGGCAGGGGGTTGAATTAGATGACCTACAAGTTCCCTTCCAACTCTGTTATTATGTTGATTTATTATGTTTCTAATTAGATAAGTATATAAATAGTGATATAGAAATGATAAACACCATTCAGTGACTTTAATATATAGGAAAAAAGTTGATGCACATTCATTTTCACATGCATGGATGTAAATATATGCTACCTGGGATCTATGAAAAACACACATATTTCTAATAGTTGGCCTTTCCTTATTCAGAATACATAATAATACAGAATAACCAAGTTGTAATTGGAGGATTCCAATAAGTTTAATATACCTTTATTTTTTTGAACAGTTTTGGCTCTTGATTTCTTGAACTTTACAATGCTTGGGATAAATACATGTCCATCAAAAATTAAGAAATTAAAAATAAAAATAAAACATAATAACATAAAAACTAAACTAAACTTTTAAAAGTCCTCAAACGGTAGACATGTTGGGTCATTAGGTCTTTTTCTGTTTTCTATGTTTCTATATTTCTATAAAATATACAACCAAAGTTAACTAGACTGCTCAGCAAGTTTCCATTCCATCAGTCCTCTTCCCCACAAAGAAACATAATAATATGGGGTTATTCTGCAAGATTGGATCTATCTTTATATGCTCTATCACTGTCTCCATAAAACCTTCTGTATTTCTTCCAAGTTTTTGTCTGAATTTCTGAATGATTCTTTGGAAACAGCAATCACTTTCCACTGGGAAGATTATAGTAACAACAAAACTCTTTCTTTTGATTGCGTATGTTCATTGTTGGAACTGTTTGTTCTGTGGTTAAAAACACTAAAAAGTAGCACTAGCTTTTCTCCCATGCTGTATATCTCTTCTAAAAGCTGATCTTTTTTTTACTGTTTGGTTAAAACTTTTTCTGCTTTTTGAATGGCCATGTTCGGTACACCTGTGAAAAGCTATAGGGCTACAAAACATTCCTTCAACACTTCTATTACACGTTGTTGAAATGTGTTTACCAGCAAGTGATATAGGATTAAATTGTAAAGAAAGAAAGGAAAATGGTAATAAGAATGTTGGCATTATTGGAAATCAAATCTTAAGAGAAAAATCAGAACAAATTGGATATGTTTGAGAAAGTACTTTTCAAATACCCGAGAGTTTCACAGACTTTTCAGTTTGGAAAAATCCCCAAATATAGGACTACCAGATTCTGTATGTTCCCTATGCCAGGGGTGCCAAACTGGCAGCCCATGGGCTGGATGCATCATGTGCAAGCCATGCCCACCTGGCTCTGCAAAGGCAAAAATTGTCATGATACATCACATGATGCGATCGAGTTTGACACCTGTGCCCTATGCCATCTGTCTGGTAAACATGCAAAATTCATTTTTCTCACCATATACATGTATACATCCGAACTAGACTGTGTTGTTTTTCTGTGTCATATAATATATGTGGGTATGTGGATATATGCATTTTATTATTTATTTGCCTGTTTGTTTGTTTATCATGTTTATGTAATGCATATTGGAGGTGGTAACCCTTTGAGAGCTATATGCAACAAAATTTCATTTTAATGTATGCCGATCAGTGTACATTTAAAGTGACAATAAAGTTATTCTAAGTCTAAATGAAATTAAATTACTAGTGTAATTTTAGTAGAAAAATTGAGCAAGGATTGGATGTAATAAGCTATGTGGCACTTTCCAAATCTATGTGTATGCAGAGAAGTTATTTATTTAGGAGTATCAGAACCATGTTTCTCAGAATCTGAATATCCTTGGTGATCCTCCTCCAAAGGTCCTGCTAAATGCTATAGAAGGATGATTTCAAAAAGGAATATTGCACAGCAATAGAACACAAAGGTGCTTTTTTCCCCAAAAGGCAACTGGACTTTCTTGGTTTTTTTTGAAAACATTTAGCTTTTCATCCAAGAAGCTTCTTCAGTTTTGAGAACCTTCCTGGATGAGAAGCTATATGCTTTCAAGGTGGTGGTGGGATTCAAAAAAATTTTACTACCTAATTTTTTTTTACTTCTGTAGGTGTGACTTGGTGGGCGTGGCAGGAGAAGAATACTGTAAAATCTCCAGTCAGAGGTGGTATTTGCCGGTTCTCTGAACTACTCAAAATTTCCGCTACCGGTCTCCAGAACTGATCAGAACCTGCTGAATACCACCTCTGTTTCAAGGGAAATAAAACCAAGAAAGTCCAGTTGACTTTTGGGAGGAAAAAGTACTTTTGGTACAACCTTGACTGGATTATTGAGAATCCCCATAGATACACCAATGACATTTTAACTGTAAAAGGTCAAATGATCCTACACAGAATTCTTTCTGGCATTAGCTTTTGCCATTCAGGCACCAGCTCTACCACTTTCTATTCTACTAGGAATTTTAAATTCTAGTAGGTGAATGATTGTATTATGTTGCGAAGGCTGCCTTTTCTGTTTATTTGCTCTCTGTTCTGTTTATTGCTGTACTTTAGTGTAAATAATTTAATTTAAAATTGGAAATAACTGAGTTATTTAAATAATATGTAAGCCACTCACTCTATTCAGAAGTATATCTCCGAGAGTGGGTTCATGTGTGTCTGTAGCTTTGTTGTCTTCCTAGGAATAAAATAAATAACAAACAAATAAATAAAAAAGCAATAGGAAAAAAAATAAATGATAAGGAAGAAAATATGTTTCTCTGTAGGTTTTAGCTTCCTTTTAACAGATAATCTGCCTTTGTGTTCTGCATTCTTTATTTCTATCAGCTAGCTTGATCTGTTCCCTATTAATAGAAAAAAGATTGAAACTGGGCACCTGGATTGTACAAGATTAATTTTGTAAACACTAAATTGGAGACTAGGTTGTGCTTTTTAACAATCCTGAGAAAAATATGGTATGGTCTACTAGCTACATTTCCAAATAGATTTAATCCATTAAACACTGGAAACCTCCTCTAAAGCATTATTGTATAAAATCTGGAAATGGATATTCAACAGAAGGCTAACCAAGATTAGGAACAGACAAGTGTTTGGCTCATTATGAAGTCAGATGTGTTCTATGGCATTTGAGTGGACAACAGAGACACTGACATTAATGCATGGCTCATTAGAAATGAATTTGAGTTTGGCCTTTTATTCTACTTACTTCACTTAAAACAAAGCACTTAATATATACTGGAATCTCCTTCAAAATGCCAATGATGTGTCTTTTTTATGCACACTGCCGCACTTTAAGGTAGTATATACATGCTACTTTTGAACTAATAAGAACTTGGCTTCCTTTCAGGCATGAATCCATTACCTAACAAATGAAAAGATCAAATTCATTTTAATTTCTTCTGTCCCTGACACCAAAAAATGCGGCATGTTTCAGATTCCTCTTTGCCCTTGGCGCTTATCACATTAACAAAACTGACAGCGAGGGCAATGATTTTTATCCTGTCAAATTTAAAATTATTACATAGTATTTTTAAAATCAACTACCAACTTTATAATAAATAATCAGGGGACTTTTTATAAAAACCTCACACCTTTTATGTTTTTTGTTAATCCTAAATATTAATCCCTGTTGAACTAGAATTCAACATTTGGAAATTACTACTATATCAATGACTCAGAAGTATACCTATTTTTCATTTCAGCTAATGAAATAATAGTTGTTATGAATGCAGCAGCTGGATTGTGTCTGTAGCCTGAATGGTTTGTCAGGCTCAAGAGAGACTGAGAGATATAGAGATTGCTGATTGTTTCAATACAATATGCATGCCTCTACATCAAAATGGGGCATTGAAAAAGGACAATTTATCATTGTAATTTCTATGGTCACCCACTTATTTCCACTTTATTCCCTGGACAATTGCTCTTCTTTGATTAGGCTATGGTGGTCTTAGGCTAGAATGTTTAGAGAAAATCTGCCTAGGAAGAAGGACATTGAAAAAGTACCTCTTGTAAACCAAATTATTTTCTTAGGCAAGGAATATCTGAAAACAAAACACATTTTACCATTATAGGAAAATAGTCTTAGCAAATATAAAGCTCTGCTGTTCCTGAATTGTGCTTCCAAACTGTCAGGATGAACTTTTGCTGAATTGTGCTGGGACATGTTATTTCTGCAGTATCAAAACTTGATGTAAGAAAGATCTGTTCTTCGTTCTGCTGAGAATTATTTTATTTTGGTAAACCTCTTTGGGTAAAAATGGATAGAGAAGCAATATTTTGGTACCATTAAGTCCTAATTCATTGAACCTTTGTCTTGGCCATACCATTTTGGTCTGCAGATCTCCTAACAGGAGATAATGAACTCTTTTTGACATCTGGAGTTTCATGCAGACTCTGTGGAGGTTTAATTCATTTGAACTAATTTACATTAGTCATTTACTTAGAGGCAGAAGGCTGTGACTCTGGAATGGAGACAGATAATGGAAACTGGATAGTTGTCTTTCTTAACAATGTGAAAAAGAATGGTGTGAAATGATGCAGTATATGGGCAAAATAACTCATCGTTTATAAAGTAAATATTACAATTCAGCAATGTAGGATTTGAATAGTGCCATAGTGAGATCATCCCCAAAGGTTTCATCAAAGGCATTTCAATTTAGAGGTGATACTGTAATTTATAGTATTGTCTTTCATTGTTCCTATGCAACAAACCAACAATATAACCTGTCACTTTGCTATGTTTGGGGCTTTTCTATTGTTCCTTTATCAAGGAATCCAGTGATCATTGTATTTGTGCATGCAGTAAAACATGTTACCTATCTCCAATTGCTTTGGTCCTCATTTAAAGTGGGCAATTTTTTGAACAGTCAACACAAGTCTCGTCTACAAACAGAAGACATAGAATTTGGACTTTATGAGAGTCCCAATTGTTTGGAAGAATTTGGTTAGCTCTTTCTATTTTGCCAACAATAGGCGGGGGGGAAAAGAGAAGACCTAAATATCACTCCTATCAGCATTGAAAATTAACTCATTTGATATCTATATCAAATCATTGAAATGTTCTACTATTTATATTGTTGGATATGCTTCATTGGATAGTGTGTTAGAGAGCATGGAGACACAAACTGGTACATCTTATTCACATTTAACTTTAAGAAACCTTGAGATCAGGAAAGATACTTAAGTATGAAATATGAACAAAATATTATATTCAATAGTCTTGAAAAGACCTCTGCCCCAGGACTTAGAATAATATCCTTTGGTTTTTGCAATAGAATCTCAGTCATTTTATATGAAGGAAAAGTAGCAAGCAAATCTAGATACAACAATATTAAGCAAACGATTTGATATATTTACATTGGGAAAACATTTTATGTTAGACTATTGCAAAAAGTCCTATTCTCTCCACCCACCCCCCCAAAAAAAAAGTTAAAAAGAGCAAACTGTCTTTTGGGATAGGACAGGTGCAAAGCATAAGTTTTAACAGAAATACAATATAATTTAATTTAATGCATAGAATTTATAATTAAGTTGGGCATAAACTTGTCTTTTGTTTGAAATAGAGATTTTTTTTCATTTACTGGAGAAAATTTTTAAGGCCCATTCTATATATGTATATATAGGAATGAAGGGGTCAAGAGAGATTTTCCAGATTTGTTTAATCTTTAAAAGCCTGGAAAGCTTAAGATATCAGCCTCTTTTAAAGAAGTTTATTTATTTTTTTCTAGCACTTTCTCAATTCTTTCATTTTCTAGCATTTCCTCAATTAATATTATGATATGCAACTTTGTTGCATGGCCATTCCAATGTCCAGGGCTGCTGTATCTGCACCAGACTTTTAAAATATTAAACAGAGATGAAATACCTACCATGGCTACCATGTACTTAAAAAAAAACCCCTTAAGCTTTTCTTAGACCACATAGTATGTAAAAACTGCTTTAATAGGGAGTCAACTTATTTTCCAAAGTACTTGAAGGCAAGACAAGCCTCAATGGATAAAAATTGATCAAGGAGAGAAGCAACCTAAAATTGGGGAGACATTTCCTGACAGTTAGAACAATTACTCATTGGAATGACTTGCTTCTAACTGTTGGAGCATCCAGTGTTAGATGCTCCAACACTGGAAGATTTTAAGAAGAGACTGGACAACCAGTTGTCTGAAATGATATAGGCTTTCCTGCCTGAGCAGGGGGTTGGACTAGAAGACCTCCAAGATCCCTTTCCAACTTTGTTATTTTGTCTGTACAGTAAATGGGTGCCCTTACCTGATATCTAATAATTTCTGAATAGGAAGACTTATCTTGTTTTTACATTGAGATCTTGTTTGGTGTGTCCTTTGTTCTTTGATCATCTCTTTATAATTTCCATTCTTCAGATTTTCACCATTTTTGTTCTACTTTTGTTAAGCTTACACATGTTTTTATTGGTGCTGATGGTGTTAGCCAATACTCTATTCTCCATATGCAATCATGTCAGTAAACCCCTTAGTTGGATGTACGTGAAGCTTCCCATTATTTATTGCAATTTTCTTTGAGGAATATTTTTTGACCAAGCACTTTTCTAGCAACATTTATGTCAATCATACCTAAATAAGCTGCATTAGGTCTTTATGCAATGCTGTAAGTTCAAGCCATAGAAAAGAAGCTTCCTTGCTGCTACTTTAAAGTATCAAAGCCCTTATGTGTCTTGTGTAAAACCATCAAGTTTGAGACTCTGTTTAAATTTCTGCCCATTCTGAAAATTCAGTGTGGGACTTCAGGCAAAGTAGTTAATTGTGTCCTAATCTTCCCACAGGAGTTGGTTGTGAAGATAAAAACAGATAGCATTATTTTTTACAATGTGCAATAGAATTGGTTCACCAAGCAATCACATCAAAAATTTGCCATATGATTTTAAAAATGTCACATTCTCCCACTCAATCCCCCTTAAATGTAAAAGTCATGAAAAAGGGCTCACATTTCAGACTTTTTTTTAGACACAATGGGCAATAGTAATTCAGAGTAATAAAATGTCTCTTTTTTGAGAGAGAGGGAGAGGGAAAGATGAGGTCCATAAAATGTCTCCAAGATTAGTTCAACAAATGGGCCATATATTGATTTTTTGTTATAAAAGTGAGCTGTCACTTTTCCTATAACATAACAATGTAAAGCACAAATGGGGACAATAAAACAGCACAGGTCAGAAATTTGACAGCACAGCCACCTTAATAGCTCATGTTCTACTCCTTCACTGGAAGCCATTTTGGTATAAGGCATATTTTCAATTCATTCAAAACTGATTCTAGAAAGAACCTCTTGTTATATCAAAGTAGTCAACCTTGAGACTTAGGCTGCTGAGAAAGGCAGGAATACTAGATGAAATATAGATACTTCTTCCCACTACATATTAATCAAATATATATGTCCAAGACTAGAAGTGGGTAATGTGTGATTCTAGACCATGCTCAACTTTTTAAGCCCTTTGGTGTGATCCATGGAGCCTTCCTGTTCACACTAGCACATTTCCCAAACAATAGCAGTTCTTTTCAAGAAATAAAGCAGTGGTTAATATATATGTTTGGTCTGTAGAGATGCAGCTTCTATTAACAATTCAGTCACAGTGCTCATTCAATAACTTTGACTTAATTACTCTCTCTCAGCCAATCTTGTTTTCTTGTTATGAAAATAAAAATCAGACTTCTCTTTAAGCTTTGTTGTAAATGAGTAAATAAAACAGAATTATTTAAACAAAAAACAAAATCATCCAATCCAATCACCAATAATTCTGAAATAAAAAAAAATGACTCCTATGGCCACACCTGTGCCATCTTCATGCTCGTTTAGCACCACCTCTTCCCAAAATGTACACCAAACTTGATGTGTTCAAACATATCTTAATTCTGATTGTTATAACTGTTATCATAAACACTTAGCATAGAAATACATTTGTTGGCAATTCATATAAAATATTGATGAGTCCATTCAGATTCCTAGGATTTTATTTCATTTTTTTTTAATATATGGATTGCAATAGAACACCTGCAATAATACGGTATGGATAAATTGTTTGTTTAACATCAACTGCCAACTCAACTTCCAGTTCATTACACAGCAGACCTATGGGAGAGAACCAATAAAAGTGGCAGACTTTTGTTTTCTATTTTTGGGGAGGCAGGGAAAGTAAAGGGAATTTTCTTCTCTTCTTACTATTTATCTGTCTTACTTTCTTCTTTCTCCCTTTGATTCTAGCAGAAAATAAGTGAACAATGCTCAATTAACTATGGTCTAGGGTTTTTTTTCCCTATCATTCTGGGATTCACTGGAGTTATGGCATCAAGAAAGTTTGCTTCTGTCTTTGGAGAGGGAGTTTTAAAATAACCTGAACTGTTGTCCTCCTAAAGGTCATAGGCAGGGGTGGGCTGCTGGGGCTTCGCAGGGGTTCAAGAGAGCCTCTAGCTAAGATTCTGTACAGTTCAAAGAATCCCCAAATCCCACTCCTGGGTGGCCCTGCCCACCCCTCCTGCCCTTCCCAGGAGTCCCCACATGGCCCATTTTGGATGCAGATAAATGCAGGGTGTGTGTGGAAGCTCGGGAAGGGCAAAAAATGGGCCTCCTGGACATCTGGGAAGGCTGGAAATGGGCCTGTTTCCGGCTTCCAGGGTGCCTCCAGAGGCTGTTTTTGCTCTCCCAGAGGCTTGAGGAAAGCCTCTAGAGCCTGGGGAAGGCAAAAATGTCCCCTCCAATCATGGTGCAGGAGGCCAACTAGGCCATGCCCACCATGGCCATGCCCACCCAGAAACCGAACAGAGAATAGGTTGCCTTTTGTCTATAGGGTGGGTTTGGGTTTGAGTCTGGTAAGGGAGATTGGTGGTGGCGTCATGTGTTGTTTTGGGTCCGGTGTTGGTTTCCATGGCTGGGACTCGTTTGTTGATAAAGGCTAGTTTCCAGATGTCTGGTAGGCAGGAGGTATCATCCCATTTATTCACAGCCACCTGCTCAAGATATCACATCATGGAACTCAGGAGGTTACACCATAAAATCTCAGGATGTCACTGTTAAGTTTGGGTAATGAGAGGCTGAACCAGAGCATGAGTGCAACAAATACTTTATTGTGATAATAAAGGACTGAACGTGCTAGCCAAGCCTGGAACTGGCTCGCAGCGATCAGCGACTGGTTGGACCCCGCAGCCTGCTTTTATAGCTGGTTGCTGGGGAGAACCAACCAATGAGCGAGGGGGCAGCCGCCCCCGCAACGCGAACGGACCTGAGTGGGAACTCCTTAGAGTTCCAGGGACATAACACCCCTTTCCCCCAGATGCGAACACGCATAGTCTTTGAGGTAGGCAGGAGGTTTATGCTGGCGCCCAGAACGGCGCAACTCGGGTGGGTTGTCTGTCAGTTCAGAGTCTGTAGGGGAAGGCAGGATCGGTAGGGAGTCACGAACGTGTCCCTCGGTTCGGGTTGGTTCGGGACTCGTAGGGCTGGTCACTGGGGACGTGCTTCCGTTGACTGGTTCGGACTGGTCAGCCATCTGGACGTCGCTGTCCGTGTTCGGATTCCCTGGGTCGGCTGCTGGTGTAATCAGGTCACCGGAATTGGTGCTGATGTGGGGTTGATGCTGTGGCCTTGCCCCGGTCTGTAATTCTGAGTCACTGCTGACGAGGGTGCTGTGACGCCTTCGCAGCTGGTCTAGGTGTCTTCTCCAGACTCGGCCATCCTCCAGTCTGACCCGATATGACCTGGGTCCGGTGATGGCCACGATCTCGCCCGGGATCCACAGTGGGTCTCCAGCGAAGTTCCTCGCGAATACGGGTTCCTGTAAGACAAAATGCCTAACCCCCGGTGTGGAAGCGAGGGGAGAGTCAGGGCAGTAATGTGGGTGAAGCCTGTCCAATACAGTCCGCAGGCATCTGCCCATCAGGAGCTCAGCTGGGGACTTATTAGTGACTGTGCACGGAGTTGAGTGCTGGCTCATCAGGAAACGGGAGAGTTTATGGTGCCAGTCATCCTTGCTGAACCTAGCTAGAGCTTCTTTAGTGGTCCTAACGGCTCTTTCAGCCAATCCGTTACTGACAGGATGAAATGGGGCCGTGAAGATGTGGCGGATGCCCAGGTTGACAGCGAAACGGCTGAACTCGGCTGATGTGAATTGGGGGCCATTGTCGGAAACAATGGAGTCTGGAAGCCCGTGTGTTACAAACAGGTGAGTTAATACCTTGGTAATTGCTAGTGTGGTGGTTGTGGATAGTTGTGCCACGTCAATCCACTTAGAGTAGGAGTCCACGACCACCAGGAACATTTTTCCGTGCAATGGGCCGGCTAGGTCGATGTGAATTCTGGACCACGGAGCGCTGGCGCTTTCCCACTTAGTGGGGGTGGCAATTGGAGGGGCTGGATGGGATTCCTGGCAGGGATGGCAGGAGCTTACCCATCTGATGATGTCCTCGTTGAGGCCCGGCCACCATACGTAGCTGCGTGCTAATGCCTTCATTCTGACGATGCCAGGGTGCACCTCGTGCAACGCCTCCAGAACTTGGGTACGCAGTGAGGTCGGGATGACCACTCGAGTGCCCCACAGCAAGCAGCCCTGCAAACTGGATAATTCCTGCAGGCGGGTCTTGAAAGGTGTAAATTTGTTTTCAACATCACCGCCCGGCCACCCCCTCCTCACCCAGTCCAGTACCTGGGCGATCGTTGTGTCAGTCTTGGATTTGGCCGCAATGTCAAGGGCAGTGATGGGGAGGTCCAATTGGGTGACCTCAAAGATAGCATGGACCGGAGCAGGGTCTTCAGCTGGAGCCGGCAGGGGGCAGCGGCTGAGGGCGTCTGCGTGGGACAATGTTTTACCTGGGCGGTGTATGAGTCTATACGAGTATGCCGCTAGGAAAAGGGTCCATCTCGTCATTCTAGGAGAGAGGACTTGAGGGGTCTGTTTGTCCCCAGCTAGTAGACCCAGGAGAGGCTTATGATCCGTGACCAGCTCGAAAAAGTGGCCAAAGAGAAATTCGTGAAATTTCTTCACTGCTGCGACAGCTGCTAGAGCTTCCTTATCGATCTGGCTATAATTGCGCTCTGTCGCAGAGAGCGTCCTGGAAAAAAAAGCGATGGGAGCCTCGGAGCCATTGGGGAACCTGTGGCTTAACACTGCCCCAATTCCAAAAGGGGATGCGTCTGCTGCTAGCACTAATGGAAGGTTGGGGTCGAACTGAATAAGGACCGCCTCTGACGTGAGTAGTGATTTGACGGCACGAAAAGCGGAGTCTTCTTTGTGACCCCAGTGCCAAGGCAATTTTTTATCCAACAGTCTGTGCAGGGGTTCTGCCACTGATGCTTTATGGGGCAGGAAGGACGCGTAAAAGTTCAATAGCCCCAAGAAGGCCTGCAGTTCAGTTTTGGAGGTTGGAGTGGGTGCCTCGTGAATTGCCTTAAACTTGGACTCCAGGGGGTGAATGCCTGAGGCGTCAATTTTATAACCCAGAAAGTCCACCTGTCTAGTGGCAATGGCACATTTTTCTTTTTTTAATTTGAGACCATGCTGTCTGAACCTCTCTAACACCGCTCGAACTCTCTGGAAGAGTTGGGGTCTGTCCCTGGCCGAGACTAAGATGTCGTCGAAGTAGGGTACTACACCAGGGAGGCCCTGCAAAATCCGCTCCATGAGGGATTGAAAGATGCCTGGGGCAACACTTACGCCAAATTGGAGACGCTTGCACCGGAAAGCACCCCTGTGGGTGACAATGGTCTGGAGTTCCGCTGTTTGGTTGTCAACAGGGAACTGTTGATACGCTTGAGACATGTCCAATTTGGCAAAAATGCTGCCAGGTTCAAAAGTGTGTAATAAATGCTGAATGACGGGCACTGGGTAAGCGCTAACTTGTAAAAACTTATTAATTGTGGTCTTGTAGTCCGAGCAAATTCTCAGGCTACCGTCTTTTTTGAGGGGTGTGACAATGGGCGTCTCCCATTTGGCGAAATCTGTTGGCTCAATGACCCCTTGTTTTAATAATTTATCCAATTCCGCATCTAATTTAGGCCGAATAGCGAATGGGACTCTACGCGGTTTTAGCCTGATTGGGACTGCCTGGGGGTCGACTGAGAATGAGATAGGGGTACCGTTACATCTGAGTAATCAGCGAATAAGGAGTCAGTGTCAGAGGTTGAGACAGCATGGACTCCTGTTAGCCCTAGGCCGAGATGGGGAAACCAATCAAGCCCCAAGAGTGTGGGGAGGTTGCCGTTAACTACCACTAGAGGTAGGTGACCTTTGAAAGCTTTAAAATTGACAAGGAACTTGCCTCTGCCGATTACAGGAATGTCCTTCCCCTGGTAGTCCTTCAGGCTAAACTGGCACTTCTGGAGCCGGCTTCTTGATAGACTGGGCTGTAGCCTCTTGAGGGTGCTCCACGAGATAATTGAGAGCGCTGACCCTGTGTCAACCTCCATGCGACAAGGTTTACCTTCTAACAAAACGGAGAGAGAGATTTTACTAATGGTATGGCAAGTGTGCTTGGCATGGTGGTGAGTGCGACAGTTCAATACTTGCCTCTGAGGTCCAGAATGTGAGAAGGAAGGGTGCCTTTGTGCCGAGTTTTGAGAGGCTTGACAGACTCTCGCGATGTGCCCCTTTTTGTGGCAGATGTTGCAGGTGGCTCCTTTGAATTTGCAGGTGGCCCTCGGATGAGATCCACCACAGGATAGGCACAGGGTGATGTGCTTGGGTGGACTGATGCTTTCTTGCTTGGCTCCTACCTGCGGATGCCTGGCGTTGGTGAGGCGGTGGATGTCGGTTTCATCACTGGGGCCTTCCTCTATGACCACCTCCTCAGAGTGGACTGGAACTGTCGTTAGCTTGGAAGTTGGACCATGGATTTCGGTGGCTGAGTGTGCTGCCAGTTCTGCTGCCAGGGCCTCCTCGACGGCTTGTGCGAGGTTGAGGTCCTTCTTAGCAAGTAGGCGCCTTTGGAGGTGGAGATCCTTGACTCCGCAGACTAGCTGATCGAGGAGCATGTCCTCCAGGTAGGTTCCAAACCCACAATGGAGTGCTGCGGTCCTGAGGGCGGCCATGTACTGGTTGATGGTCTCTTTGTCTGATTGTTTCCTCATACGGAAGGTGAATCGCCTGGCAATCTGTGAAGGTCTGGGAGAATAGTGGTTAGTAAGGATTTCTAACAGTTCAGACCATGGAACGTTTTTTAACTCACGTGGAGCCACGAGTGCTGTGGCAGTGTCAAAGACGATGGCTCCACAGTAGATCAGGAAATATGATTTTTTCCGGTGCTCCCCTGCATCAGCCAGCCCAATTGCGTCGATGTAATGGTTAAAGTGGTTCTTGTATGACTCCCACTTCTCCTCATCCGGCTTGAACGCTGGGAAGACTGGATTGGAATTCATAGTGAGGAAATCGGTTGTACAATCTGTTGGGAAAAATCTCTCTGGGGCAGCAGCAGAAGGTTTCTAGTGCCTGTGGCAGGCAAGTGATTTCAGCTCTGGAGAGGCTTTTTCACAATCCTCTCTCTCTCTCTGGGCTAAACACGAGGTTAGGCTGCCGGCCGTTTGCAGCGTTTTGAAATTCGCGCCTGCGTGGGTGTCAGTGACTTGACTTACAGCACCGCGCTGTACTTTTAGGGCAGAAATTCAAATGACAGCCATTTGAATTTCGCGCCTAAAGAAACGAGCGGCTGCGGCTCGCAGCGCTTCACTTTTCCTGTAGCTAGGCTAACAAGCGGCTACAGACGCTTCTCACTTTCGTTGCTTGCTGACCGCTTTCTCTGGCTGCGGATCAGCGTTCGCTCTCGTTGCTTGCTGACTGCTTTCTCTGGCGGCGGATCAGCGTTCGCTCTCGTTGCTTGCTGACCGCTCTCTCTGGCTGCGGATCAGCGTTGCTCTTATCGCCGGCCGATCGTTCTCTCTGGCTACGGATCGGCGGCTAGTGATTCAGCGGTTGCATTGTGCTTCTGGTAGCCATCCCATCCTCGTCGCCAGTGTTAAGTTTGGGTAATGAGAGGCTGAACCAGAGCATGAGTGCAACGAATACTTTATTGTGATAATAAAGGACTGAACGTGCTAGCCAAGCCTGGAACTGGCTCGCAGCGATCAGCGACTGGTTGGACCCCGCAGCCTGCTTTTATAGCTGGCTGCTGGGGAGAACCAACCAATGAGCGAGGGGGCAGCCGCCCCCGCAACGCGAACGGACCTGAGTGGGAACTCCTTAGAGTTCCAGGGACATAACAGTCACAACACAGCCAATGACCCAGGAGATTACAGCACAAGACCCAGGATGTCACAACAATAGAACTCAGAAGGTCATCATACAGCCCATTACCCAGGTCATTACAACACAGGAGGTGGATAGATACACAGCCAAAACCTCAGCCACACATGTTCTTACAAAAAAGCCAGCCAATCTGGAAACATCAACTCCATCAACCAATCAAGAACTGACAACACAGCCAACCGCTCCACCAGTATATATAGGGAGATGGCAGCTCTGATCACACTTTGCTCGCAGAAGCACGAAGCTGAAAGCACGAGCCTGAAGATGGTGAGTGGGACCTCATTAAAATGCTGCCAAGATACTCTCAATCTTACATGGGAAAAGATCCGAACACACCAAGACCTGCATATATATATGTATGTGTGTGTGTGTGTGTGTGTGTGTGTGTGTGTGTATGTATATATATATATATATATTTTCTTAAGTTTTCGTGGGTACTTACATGTCTGGTATTCAGCTTTGTTCGGGTATTTTCCCACGTCATTATAGTTGTGCTTTTAAAGTTGTAGCAACGTTTCAGCAGAATCTCATCTGCCATCATCAGGCTTCTGTATTGTACATATAATTTAATCAGGTTACTTAAGAAACCTGAAATAAATAGCAGGCTATAAATTTATTGCTTTCTGGTCACTGAAAATGATTCCACTCACTTATGATGATAGACAGTTGCTATATGTTTTATTTTTGACTAATTTAACATGAATCTATCTTTCATATTCCCATGAAAATTTAAACCCCAAAGATAACCTTATTGGTCCAACTGCAGTCAATCTAGCTTGTCATGAGGACAGAAAATGAATAGAATCTATTGTTCTAATGAGAGCACTAGGGAGGCCAAATTTAGCCAGTGAATGGATGCTGTTTCTTAAACTGTGTCCAAGCTACAGCCAGGACGGATGAGTTATATTAAAATTAATAGCTTGTTTGTACTTTAAAAAACAAAACAAAACCTCAACTTATTAACAAAGCAGCATTCTTTCACGGCTGTGCAGCTGCTGCACTTCTGTTTGTGTTTTAAATCAGAATAGATAATGAAATGAGAAAGGAACTGGCATTAAATTATGCATGACAGAAAAAGGTGCAAGGAAAGTTATAATAGTTACACCCCCACCACCACTATCACCATTCAAATAAAAACAAATAGAAGGTGGAGGAGTGGGAACAAAGATAAATTTAGTACATTTAGCTCCCAGCTTTTTATTTCTCAATCAGCAGGAAAAGAAAAACTCTGTTTTGTTTTACTTTATAAAGCAAAAGTAAATTAATATTCCTGCCATCCGTATACATGTGAGTCTTGTCTTTTGTCTATTCATCATAAACAGCTGTTTCTCTTGGCCAAAAAAAAAAAAATGGTTTCTATTTGCCAGTAAACATGATCTGTGTCTTGACCTAGCAAGAGATAGCAACATTATGTGAAAGCAATTTTATGTTTTCTTTTCTCTTTCTTTTAACAAGCAGATGTAGAAAAAAAATGTCTTTTTCCGCATATCACTTCAAATTACAATGATTATCAAGGCCCTGCTGAACTGACTAGATGCGTCTCTTCATTGGTTGTTATAAAATGAGGTAACTGTATCTTATGACAAATGATACATTCTTTTTTTGTACAGTGCATGGATAGACACCTTGAAACCTAAGCAGAAATGTTTATAAGCAGCCCTCATGGCACAGTGGTTAAAATTCAGTATTGCAGGCTAACTCTGCCCATAACCTGGAATTCGATTCTGACAGGGCTCAAGATCGACTCAGCCTTCCCTCATTCCAAGTTTGATCAAATTGGGACCCAGATTGTTTGGGACTATATGCTGACATTGTAAATCACCCAGGGAGTGCAGTGAAGGGGTGGTATATAAGTCTAAGTGCTATTGCTATAACCCAGTTAAAAGTGACAAACCTAGATTCATATGAAAATACATTACTGGTAATCCTTGACTTACAACTAGTTACTTAAATGATAATTTGACATTATGATAGACTTTCAAAAAGCTACTTATGACCCATACTCAAAGCTATGATTGCTGCAAACCTCCCTGTAATCAAATGACCACAGTTTACATACTTATCTGCTACCTTTCATCTATGACCAATAGCAGCATCCTGACATCATGTGCCTGCAGTTTTTGACATTTTTTTGCCATTTTTTGGCAGAAAATAGCAAAAATGTGTATTGGATATGCTTGACTTTTAATGACCATATGGTTTGCTTAATGACTATATGATTCACTTAATGACCACAGTGGTTCACTTTATTACTGTTATAAAACAGTTGTAAAATAAAATCTGATCATATGGTGTCTTGACTTATAACTGCAAAGACTTATGACCAAAATTTCTGGTTCTATTGTAGTCATAAGTCAAGGACTACCTACAACTTCTCCAGCTATGCTTCTGGAACTTATTCACAACCAATAAACTGTTTCGTCTTGTAATTCTCCTTCTTATAATTTCCCCCATTCTTTTCCATTCTTTATTCTATATGCACATTTTGCTCCTTCACTTCTATTTATCTAAATTAAATCTACTCAGATTGTTGACAAATAGGTAGCACAAGTTTGGAAATGAGGTGGTTTGGCATAGTGTTACATTTTAAAGCAGGGGTCTCCAACCTTGGCAACTTTAAGACTTATGGACTTCAACTCCCAGAGTTCCCCAGCCAGCAAGGAGTTGAAGTCCATAAGTCTTAAAGTTGTCAAGGTTGGAGACCCCTGTTTTAAAGAACAATATAATAGAGATGGTGCTAGGTTGGAAGATTCCAGAATGGTGCTAGAAGATTCCAGAATTTTGATAAGTGTGCTGGGAAAGTCCTTTCTCTAATGCGGTGTAATTCTTACAGGACTCTAACAACATCATCCTGCCTGCAGGCATCCAGACATGTTCTCATAGGTTAATTTTTTTTTTAAACAAAAAGTATCTAGGCTATTGTGATCCTAGCATGAAACACTTGTTTGGGTACCAGGTATTCAGGTCCACTGGTTTGCAATGTATTTCCAAAGATTGTTCCTTGGTCAATTTGTTTTTCTGCTTAATCTATTAATTGTGCTGGAAATACATTTGTGGGAAGTTTGAGGGGTTTTTTTACTGAATGAAACACTTGATATTCAGTTTGGGTGATAATAAAGTCCTCAGCTCTGATATATAATAATAGGATCAGTGCCATGTATTAGAGCCAAGTGCTATTGCAGCACTCCCTGACAATCTTCATTCCATTCTTATTTATCGATGTTTTGCAATGGAAAGTGAGATAACACAAAAGACTCCTGGAAAATATTATGATGTTTCCATTGCTAAATTCTTCTATATGCTTTTACAAAAAATAGTAAGGAATACTTAAAACTATGGGAAGCCTGAAACGTCTTCCAGTCAGGACTTGGCAATAAACCATAGACTTCTTAACTTTATACAGCTTTAACCCTAGGCTAAAATTGGGCAGAAATGTCTGAGACATGATTTGGAATCCTTACTGCAAGCAAGAATGAAAGGAAGGAATTTACACTCACTTAGTAGACAATCAACTGTTTAATTTGCTTCATCCTTGCTTGCAATGCTTGTTGACCTTGAACAATTAAATTTTGCTGGAACTTTCACAAGAAACATGGGAAGCTGGGAAGTTTTTTATATGAGAGAATAGGTGGAGGAAAAGACAGATTATAGTAACTTTCTACAGTCTTCAGTAAATGGATTTTGTATTGTGGGACTGGTACTGATACAACATTATTTAACACTGTTTTTCTTTTTTTAACTTTTTAACTTCCTTCTTCAGATGAATCACCTAAAACAATAACCATGAAAATCATTTAAATAATGTCCATCAATAAAAAATATAGTAAAACAATACAGAGATGCACATCTCAAATAGATAAAGCTACGTTTGAAACACATAGTATACAAGTTGCAAAAATAAAGAGAAATATTTACTTGGTATTGACAGAAATAGTGAGTCAGTTTCCTGTAGTGGTTAAGGCATCAGGCCACAAACAAGGAGACAATGAGTTTTAGTGTCTACTATTGCACAAATAATCTTGGGCTGGTTACTTTCTCTCACCCCTAGGAAGAAGGCAAATAACCTTGCTAAGAAAATTGTAGGGATTAGTTCAGGCACTCTTTGAGAATTCAACAAAATTGAATGGAAGAAAAACAATAACTAATCTAACAACAATTAAAAATTATTGATACCAGTGGAAGAGAATATTTGAATCTCAGGGACGAACCAAGGGGCCTTGGTGCTCTCTGAGCTTGGTTGTTTTCTTGCAGGTGTTTCATTACCAGACTAGATATCATCAGTGTCCATCAATGCATTAGTGATAAATTAGCCTCCCTAAAACACTTCCATGAGTGGGATGCCATTATAGAAACAGGTCTGTTGTAGGTCATATTCCATCTCTTTTCAAATAATAATTAGGAATCTCTAATGAAGATCTTAAAAGCTACTGAGGAACATAGATGATATGGTCCTGTTATCTCAGCTTGTACTTATTTTGCACTCTTTAATAAACATCATGTTTATGATGTTTATCATGTTTATGTTCCAGTTCAAAAAGTAGATTCTAAAGAAAACGAAGTGAATAGCATCTACTTCTGTTTATTATCAAAAAGTTCTCTACTTCTGGTTTTAGTTAGATAAAGAAAGCTTAATCTACAATATTCCTTGAATGTTTTTCCAATCAGAATGCTGTACCTCATGGAACATCCAAAGAAAAAGGCTGTACTAATTCTCTACTGAAGATTGAGGATTCTGCCCATGGTCTTCAGAGATTCCAAACCCTTGGCTGGAACAGACTGCTAAAAGAAGTGGTATCATACAGATGAATGGGAAACTAGTGAAAATGGCTTCTTCCTTGTTTCCATAAGCAGAAATGTTCCCTTTCATCAGCAGCCTAGAGTCATTATTTTTTAAACAGTTCCTATTAGAATAAGACTTGGAAGTTAAGGTAACTACGTGAAAGTTATCAATTTAGAATCTTATTAAAGTACATCGACAAGTAAATTTAAAATCTTGTAGAACCAACTGGCCCAGAAAAAGAGTTAATTACAGAATAAAATCCTGTACACCAATCTTCAGTTCTTATAATGAGCCAGAGCTTGTGAGTCAAAAAACAGGGGTGAGATTACTCCAATGTGAATGCAAGTTTGGATTTTTAGTGAGACTTTTACTTAATCCTTAACAATGTTGTCACTAATATACATTTTTCTAAACATCTTTGTCACTATTCATGAATTATAAATAGATGTTAGCAGCAGAAAGTTGTGATAGTAAAAGTGATGCATTCAGCAGAAAAGTAGCTATGTAGACTGGCACACCAGCAGTCTTTCCCAAATGTTTGCTGTTGGTTGAGAGAGAATCTTAATAGAGTATAACATCTATTGACATGAATCAAATGATTTCAGCAGGGTATCTGCATTGAAAAGTTGTATCTTGGCACAAGGGAATGAAACTAGTGATTGAATATATAACTCACAATATTTTCCATTGTTCATAAACTGCTTAAGATCAATGCCTGGAACAGTGGCTCTTCATTGCAGAGCTGAATGAGAATTGGGTCTGAAAATTATGCTTTTAAAAAATTAGTTTTATAGCTTCTGTAATGGTCTTGGAGCAAAATTGGTTCTACAGCATTTTGCTGAGCTTACCGGTGTTGTTCAGTTTGTCATAATATATAAAATATCATTGTGCTGATAGCCCTGCATCAGCTTTTTCAAACTACTGCACAGCAGACATAATTAAGAATAAGCTAATGTCCTCAGGCTCCCTCTCTCATTCCTTCTCTCTCTCATTTTCTTGCGCCTGTTTTTTTTTTTTTTTTTGTCTCCATGATCTCAGCTAATAGTAGTATTTCCCTCAGTGCATTTGTACTTCCAGCACATTTAATCACCATTTCAACCTAAAATTAATTTTTAGTATCCAAGATAAGCAACCTCCCTCACAGACAGGAACACTCGTATACTGTTTAAATTGGGCTATGTCTGCCTTCACCACTTAAAAAAAAACATGAGATACTTCCATGAATATTAAACTGATGTGATGAGCTGATATGAAACTGCTGGTTTCTCTTTCTCATGTATAATTGACCTTCAGTTCTTCTTCCTCCAGTTGACTGCATTTTACTACTGTAATGCATAGCTGGGATTTGTGGAAAAAAGCACTCTGCAGATTTACTGTTGCAATGTTTCATGGATAGTTAAGGAGAGAAGCTTTGAAATTTGAATGGTTTATGACAATGTATCCTCTGAAATTATCTATACTTTCATTCATTAATTATGTACCATAATATTAACAGTAATTTACAGTTTTATAAGAGTTCTGAAAATGCCGTTCATCAGGCATTATTGCTGAGTCCTAGCCCTTCAGCATCCAAATATTCTTGGCAAAAGCATTAATTAATATTTGTGACAAATCGCATGGTGCTGTCAAAAGTTGAATGCCATTTTAACTTGATTATCAATATTCAATCTCCCTAAACCTTTGCTCTGACTAATGAAGTATATCTTGGGGCATTTTTTTTTATGAAGGTATAAAAGGTAATTAGGAAGTTGGGTGCATTTCTGAATAGGCAAAAGGGGCTAATTGCTATATAATGTTAATCTGGTATGGTTTTACTTATTAGATATTGACAAATATCAGAGTCACCTATATTTGACTCTTGTAGAGCCATAACTTGTTTTCTAAGAAACTTTTAATCTGACATAAACATAATGGATAAACACTGGCATTTGCACTATTGCTATAAGTGCAGTTGAATTCAACTCATCACAAGCCTAATGGTTAGCAAGAAATGGTGCCCCCAATACAGAAATGTATTCTCTTTAAGACCATCAAACACATATATATTTTTCTGAACAAACAAGTGTTCCAAATAAAATCTTAAGTAAAAATAGAAATTTTCTTTGATCATTTTATCTTTACAGTACATAGCATATTGGCATAGGTGATTATTAACATTCTGAATTCAGACTCTCTAGAATGCACAAACATATTTCTACCCAATTAGAACTGAAACTCCTGCCTTCAGAATTAAATAATCTGTAAACACCACTTTGCTTCATGATGAATAGATCATTTAGAACACTTTTTAGTTCCCTTAAGACATCTATTTGGAAAACAACAAGCAACTGCTTATAGGGAGTTAAAAATAATCCAAGGAAATGAATCAGGAGTCCTGACTCTAAAACATCCTGTTAATTTATACTACAAACTAATCCACATTCAGTACAAGAAATTATTTTAAATCTTGTACCTTCTTTGGTACCTGTCTGTAACAAAACTTGACAACTACTGATAAAGCTGTAGAAGGACCTTAATCCACCAGTGCAAATTTATCTACGAGAGTCCAGACTGACAGTTTTTACTGTTGTTCTTTTATTACATGCATTATATTTTTGTTGATGCACTCCTATTTTATATTGTCATGCCACCATGAGAAAGTTTCTTTGCAGGACAGGCAGGCTATAAGTAACTGAAATAATAGTGAGGGATGTATGGCTTCATGAAACAATAAGCAATTTTTCTTCAAAGTCTTTTAAGCAAGCATGATGAAAAGCCAAAAGTTTCATGAAAGTTCACCATTTTTGTTGCTGCCATAGGCATTATGGTCCCTGGTAGTTTTGATAGCTGGTGAGCATAAATTCTTAAATATGAATCAGGCACTGATCATTAGAACATGCCATATCATAATGTAATATCATCCAGAAGCTACCATATGAGCAAACTTGTCAGAGAGTTCTGAGGAAATATGAAACAGAGAGTAAGTAATTCAGTAACTCTTTGTAGTGACTCAGAGTTTTGCAGCCCAGATATGGTATTGTTAGCATAATCCAATATTGCAAATATAGAACATAACTTGTATTATATTCCATTCCTTTTAGGTCTCAGCACTGTTATTCCTCAATCCCATGTTTGTTAAAAAACAAAAACAAACCCAAAGCTTAGTTTGGTAATAAAAATGTATTCATTACCGAATCAATGGACAACTTTCATAAACTCAGATCTACTTATTTCTTTTATTCAAATAGTAACAGAACATATTGTAAGCAATTGCTTTCACAGTATGTACACTGCTCAAAAAATAAAGGGAACACAAAAATAAGACATCCTAGATCTGAATGAATGAAATATTCTTAGTAAATATTTTGTTCATTACATAGTTGAATGTGTTGACAACAAAATGACACAAAAATTATCCATGGAAATCAAATTTAGCAACCCATGGAGGTCTGGATTTGGAGTTACACTCAAAATTAAAGTGGAAAAAAACACTACAGGTTGATCCAACATTGATGTAATGTCCTTAAAACAAGTCAAAATGAAGCTCAGTAGTGTGTGTGGCCTCCACGTGCCTATATGACTTCCCTACAATGCCTGGGCATGCTCCTGATGAGGTGGTGGATGGTCTCCTGAGGGATCTCTTCCCACACCTGGACTAAAGCACCCCCCAGCTCCTGGACAGTCTGTGGTGCAATGTGGCATTGGTGAATGGAGTGAGACATGATGTCCCAGATGTGCTCAACTGGATTCAGGTCTGGGGAATGGGTGGGCCAGTCCATAGCATCAATGCCTTCGTCTTGCAGGAACTGCTGACACACTCCAGCCACATGAGATCTAGCATTGTCATGCATTAGGAGGAACCCAGCGCCAACCGCACCAGCATATGGTCTCACAAGGGGTCTGAAGCTCTCATCTCAATACCTAATGGCAGTCAGGCTACCTCTGGCGAGCACATGGAGGACAGTGCAGCCCCCTAAAGAAATGCCACCCCACACCATTACTGACCCACTTGCCAAACCGGTCATGTTGGAGGACGTTGAAGGCAGCAGAATGTTCTCCATGGCATCTCCAGACCCTGTCACATCTGTCACATGTGCTCAGTGTGAGCCTGCTTTCATCTGTGAAGAGCACAGGACACCATTGGTGAATTTGCCAATCTTGGTGTTCTCTGGCAAATGCCAAACATCCTGCACGGTGTTGGGCTGGAAGCACAACCCCCACCTGTGGACGTTGGGCCCTCATACCACCCTCGTGGAGTCTATTTCTGACCATTTGAGCAGCACATGCACATTTGTGGCCCCCTGAAGGTCATTTTGCAGGGCTCTGGCAGTTCTCCTCCTGTCCCTCCTTGCACAAAAGTGGAAGTAGCAGTCCTGATGCTGGGTTGTTGCCCTCCTACGGCCTCCTCCATGTCTCCTGATATACTGGCCTGTCTCCTGGTAGTGCCTCCATGCTCTGGACACTAGGCTGACAAACACAGCAAACCTTCTTGCCACAGCTCGCATTGATGTGCCATCCTGGATGAGCTGCACTACCTGAGCCACTTGTGTGGGTTGTACACTCCGTCTCATGCTACCACTAGAGTGAAAGCACCACCAGCAAAAGTGACCAAACCATCAGCCAGAAAGCATAGGAACTGAGAAGTGGTTTGTGGTCACCACCTGCAGAACCACTCCTTTATTGGGGATGTCTTGCTAACTGCCTATGCTTTCCACCTGTTGTCTATTCCATTTGCACAACAGCATGTGAAATTGATTGTCAATCAGTGTTGCTACCTAAGTGGACAGTTTGATTTCACAGAAGTGTGATTGACTTGGAGTTACATTGTGTTGTTTAAGTGTTCCCTTTATTTTTATTTTTGAGCAGTGTATGCTCAACAGTGAAATGCATCAAGTGGGTTACGGCAATAGAGCTCTCCAGTAGACAACAAAAAAGTTCTTCTGTCAAAATACTAAATAAACAGCATAATTATTATTATACTTTTGCAGTAGTCTTGATATTATGCATGGGTGTTTTCTACCTCCCCAGGAACATGTCTTCTTCATGCAAAACAAGTAACAGAATAATGGGAAGGATGGGACCTATCCTTTAAACCAAGGCTGTCAAACTCCGCAGGCCAGATGCTTCACATGCTGGCCATGCCCATGCCCAGTTTAGCAAAGGGGAAAAAAATACATCATGTGACAGCATGAGTTTGACAGCCCTGCTTTAAACAGTGGGTTTTTAATCCTAGTTTTTGGCAGCTGTGCCTAACAATAATCAAGTCAGGTTAAGAACAGCAGAGGAACAATTCCCTAAATTTGATTAATGGAATTTATTAGGAAAACTGTGATGTGAAAACATAAAAATTCTGGCAAATAACTTCTGTTTCCAAGTGTGCAATCCATTCATAGGCAATTCAAAGTCATTTTTTTTTAACTTTCTTCCTCCTGTATTTTAGATTGCAACAAGGATCTTCTGAGGTGACAGACTAGCCTTTATATCTTGTTTACATAATGGTCATTGTCTACATTGACACTATGAGAATCCTTTCTTCTAGAAGAGACTTTGTGCAACCTTGTGCACTTGAAACAATTTGATATGAAATTATAACAAACATGCTCCACATGCTTTACGGTTATGATGAATTTGATTCCTCATGAATCATTCCCTTCTCAGTGTGTTTACTCTGTTTATTATCTTAGTGAATGAAACCTAAGACCTTTTGAAGAATATTTGTGGAAAACATGCATGGATATCTGAATTAAAAAATGCAATAACCTTAGGAGCTTTTGCAGACAAAAATGATTAAAGAGAAGAGTAATCCATTTAATACATATAGAAGATTGGATTTTAACAACTATGCTTCAAATAAATGTTCCAGCCTCTTCACATCTGACCAGCATTTAAGTGGTTTGTTTGGGATTCTTATTTATAATGAGCTAGTACAATTGCCTTAATTGCAAGTTGTACTGACTATAAAGCAAAATTAATGTGTTTCTGATCCTGAAGGAAATCATGGAAAGCACTGTAGCATGAGAATAAAATCCCAATGTATCCAAGCAGAGAAGTTAATCATCATCATTAGCATAAACACTGTGTTGTGATAACTTGCTGAGTGCCTTAGCAATAAATTACCTGATTCAGTTAAAGCTTCAATGACAAATTTCTAAAAATCTCTGTCCAGAAATAAAAAGGGTGAAATGGTGCAGCAGTCTTTGTTAGTATACTGCCCTCAAGATATTTTGGACTACAATTTTCCAGAAAAAAAGAAATCACAGACCTAAGATGGCTGCACAAAAAGTAGAGCAGGATGAAGAGCCAGGGAGTAGACTGGCTCTTCAAAACCTCTTTGAATAAGGAAGCACATAAGATTGCCCACAAGTGGTCCAGATATCTTTTCCTCATAACAAGTTTGTAAGAAATAGTATCTCTGGTGGATTTAGAGCTTTGGGAGATCAAGAAATACCCATCTTGCTCAAACTTTAATATGTGACTTTGAAAGGACACTAAGTTCATATGCTTCCTTTTTAAATCACTTTTGGAATTTCTTGTTAACTGCTTTCCAGTTATTAGAAACCTTTGGATTAACAAGTTTGACAGCACTAGGTCACTTTCCTTTCATCCTTAGCAAAATATTTTAATTACAAATTTAAGAACTTACTTTTTTTAATAAACGGCAAAAGGTTGATTAAAACTTCAATTTTAGAACATTACACCAGACTAAGAGTCCAGATAAATAATTAAAAAAACATGTTTTATAATTAATTATAAAGAATCTTTCCTGTGGGATAATGCTTTTGTCTTGATTTTTCAAACATATTTTAAAAATTGGATACTAGAGGGATCTAAATATTATAATCAAAGGGAAAAATACATAGACTCAACTTACAATGACAAAATGAAGCAAAAATAATTTAACATTGGACATAGTGAAGAATATTTTTTTGAAAAAATAGACTCAGAAATTATTATTAATATGTCAGCAGAGACATCTATCTCCTTGGAATGACTATGTCTAAAAGATGTTATTGAAGAGAAAAGGGTTTTACCTGATAAGATCAAGATCAAGTTAAAAATGGATTTACAATTGACAGGATACAAGAATGACATTGAACAACTGTTACATTGGAACTATAAAAAATACTGCATAATGTTTTAGCACAGCAGTTAGACTTATATATCACTTCACAGTGCTTTACAGCCCTCTCTAAGCAGTTTACAGAGTCAGCATATTGCCCCAACAATCTGAGTCCTCATTTTACTGACCTCAGAAGGATGGAAAGCTGAATCAACCTTGAGTTGATGCAAATCAAACTGCCAAATTGCAGGCAGTTAGCAGTCAGCAGAATTAGTCTGCAGTACTGCATTCTAACTACTGTGCCACCACGGCTTGTTTGCTATTATTATTTCAGTGGACTAAAGATTAAGATTTTTTGGACTAAGAGAGATAGTGAACTACAGACACCAGCATTCTCGACCATTTTTCAATCATTTTTAGGTTTGAAAAAAGCTAAAATATCAGCCCACTGATTTTATTAGGTTCGAAGAATGCTGTAAAAACACTAATATGGGGCTAAATAGCTTTTATGATTTTTCCAGTGAAAAGACAAACTCTGCAACAATTTATCCAGGACAGGATTCTCACTTAATGAGTGCAATAGAACACTACTGGGGAAAAAAAAAGCTCGATAGGAGAAATTCTTCTGATTCCTTGTCATTTTTGAAATGTAGAAAGCTACATTATATTGGTGGAGAGATGGAAGAGACATAACAAAATAAGAACAAAATAAATCTACCCATAAGATATCTTCAGAGTTTTCTTCTACTTTTATTTTCTGAAAAGAAAATTCTTGCTCATTAAACACAATAAATGAACTGATTAAGGACTGCCAGGGGAAAAACTCAGAAAAAAAACCTCTTTCTGATCTTAAATAAAATAATAGAATTACTTTTCAAATCATGGATGAAATTGACATGCTGTTCATGACCTTTTGATATATGTAGTAAAAGTTATTAAATACTACATAATCAGAGACTTTTTGTTCACCAGAAGAGAAAATAATAGACATTGGTGTCTAAGATCCCTTTTTAAAATCAAATTATATTCTTAGTTGCAGGTCAGCAACCAAGACTAAATGAAACGTCAATAAAACCCACAGTACAGCTGCAAAACAACATGCATTACATGCACTACCCATGTAAAAAAGAGGTAAAGCTCCAATCCTGCAATCTGGACCTTTTCATTGTTCCCTTGTGGATGCCACCAGCTATAGTCAACCTTTCTCAAGCAGGTCAGCAACTTTTCTAGAAGACAAGAAAGACTGTTATGCCTAACTCTCTCATTGAAAATAATGGAATTTCTTTATAAATCAGTATGCGACTCATGATTTAAGGGCAAGTTGGTATAACATGTTTCTTCAGAATGATGTCTGATTTAATTTAATAGGCATAATTTTATTTTTTAAAATTATTTTAATGGGTCTTGCACTTTATCAATTCAATTAGCACTGTGCCTCAATATCTAATTTCATTTCCTTCAATAACAGTGTATCCATGCTTCTATATTTAATTGCAAGAAGCAAGAGATTTCCCTTTCCAAAAGGGGGGACATTAAATTGTGTAGAAATAAAAGGAATTTTGCATTTTATTGAATATGATTAAACATTGTTCATTTTATTTTATTCATATTAAAATTATTTTTATATGGTATAGGGACCTTTTTTGATTCCTTCTATAGCTTAGTAATTAATGCACTGTAGTCCAAGTGGGTCTGATACTTACATATGTTAATTGTTTGGGGGGAAACAGTGCTGTACTGAATTGCTGCAGAAATCTCTAAGTTAATTCAGTATTCTTTGACCAGTAATCTTTGATTTGGCATTATCTGCTAATGAAAATGAAGAATCTTTTTTAGCTTTATCTGGAATTTACTGATATGCTGTTCATATAACTTTTGATTCTTTAGCAGTATGCCATAATTGCATCATAAAATGAAAGTTGCATGGGGTTGTTTTATGTTCTTATGTTGGACATAAAAGAAATCACAAAAGGAAAAAGTAGAGACAACTACTCTAAATATATCATCAGGGATGCCATGAAGTTTACTTTCTGAAATAGTTTACTTCCGGGATGTCAAACTCATAATGACATGTCATCACATAATGTATCACAACTTTTTTCCCCTTTGCTAGAGTGGTGGTGGGTGTGGTCAGCATGTAATGCATCTGGCCCATGGGCTGTGAGTTTGACACCCCTGGTTTGCTATTACTACTACTACTACTACTACTACTACTACTACTACTATTACTACTACTACAAACCACGACATCAACAATCAGAAGAGATGATTGAGTTTCATCCTCAAATGTGAACACAAGTTTAAGAGAGAAGTCTGTCTTGGATACCATACAGTTTGAACTGGGTATGGGAGCAGTGAGAACACAAATTTTATTAGGTTTCAATAGTAGAACTAAATTGAATAGTAGCCACAATTGTCCCAGAGGGTGCTTCTCCCTGCCTCCTAAGCAGACAGTAAAAAGTGGATAGTCTACACACACACACAGAACATGAGATAAAATGCAGAAAAAAATAATCTTTATTGCTTTGAAATTCAGCATGATGGGGAAATTAAATTCAGGATACTCTCTCACTCTGTCTCTCTCTGTCTCTGTCTTTCTCACTCCCCCCCCCCCTCCCTCCCTCCCTTGTGGCTTTGGAAATACTCTGCTGGTTGATGAATGTCACTAGAACACACTTTTTTCAACAGATCATGGGTAATTAAAATATGATAATGTATTGAATATTATTTTTACAGTATAATCTATAAAGCCTGTGTATAAAGTGACTTGTCATGCAACAATTTTAGAGGTATTTTCCTCAATTCCTTTTATTAGGATTCAGTGTTCATTTCACAAGACTTTTTAAAAAAAATAGTTATACTCGTATGAACCCAGACTCTTTTTGTTTCTTTTAAAGAGTCAATTTAGCTGTGAAATCACTGAGGAACCAGTGGCAGAGGAAAATAACCTTTTCTGTTCAAATAGACAACCAGAGAACTGAATTCCACTGATACCTGAGGAAAAAAAAATGTATCTTGAGTGATTCAACACAGCAAAATCAATATCTTTTTGACAGTTTTATAGCAATTTTCATGGCCATGTGGACCACTGCAAAACAGAAGACCATTTTGGGTGCCATAAGATCATCTGTGCATTGTAGCAATAAGTACCCACAGCTTCTTTAATGCACAGGCTTTAGTAAACGTAGTTGCTAAGAATTTATCAGTGTTACAATCATGCACATAATCACTTAATACTAAAGTGTATTATCCAATTGATCACACCTACATCTATATGAATACAGTGCATAAACATTTTATTAAGTAATAACACTTCTGAAATTCCAATGTTATCTTACAAAGGTCACTGAATTCTATGCTCCCCCAATGGACCTAAGAACCAGATTCTATTTCCAACCAAACAGGTCAAAAAATAGGAACTGTCTTCTTTTTAACACTGCCTATATATTTCAAAGCCAGAGATATGCCCAATGTTGAACACAAGACTAGAGAACAAATGATTGCATTTTAATTTCAGTCTATTCAGTCTGTAGCTAATTTTAGCTATAGTCATCATTGTTCAACAAATAGCAATGTATTCTAGTGGAAAATGGAAATAAACTAATTCAATCTGCCTGTTGTCTCTGTCTTTTCTCTAAACTGGGTTTACCAATGGAAAGTCATCCCATTTTTATTCCAGTGTCCTTTAATCTAGTTCTAGACATATCTTAAAGCATTTTTTAAATTATTAGGGAGTTTTTCCTCTATTTTCTTTTCCTTAAGAAGGAAAATAACTTAAAATAACTGAATTGTTGCTTGCATAACATGTTTCAGCCATTAACTTTATATCCTTTAAAATGTTGTGTTTAATTGGATCTAACATATATTGTGTATATTGTATATCTATTTCAATATAAATATATTTTGGAGTTTGTAAGTCATCTTTTCCCTATAATTTAAAACAACACTATAAGAACATATTTTCCATGATGGATTTTTAAAGGATAGGTTGCTTTTTTGTTCATTAAATTAATCTAAAACTTTTTTAAATCTGGATGTTTTAAATCCTTCCATATATGAGCATACAATATTTGATCTCACTGAAGAAAAGGACAGAAGACTCCACTTTAACTGTGCATCTTTGTACATCTCCTGTCAAAAAAACAATGTTTTTTCATAAAAACAAGACAGATCCTCAAAAACAACCACACACTCACAAAGCCATACACACATTGAAAAAGGTCATATAGATATTTCCTTTATATTTTTGACACCTATGTGAATTGGTCTAGTTCCCTGGTCTGTTTATACATTTACTCATGTTTGATCTTTGGGTATCGAGAAAGGATCTCTCCCAATTTAAAGTTCATTTTTGTTTTAATTAGATTGACCTTTCAGTCCACTTGAAAGCCCTCTAAATGACTGATAATGACTGTTCTTTTGGAAAGAGGGACAAAAGACTGTAGACAGTCAAAGGAAATAAAATGATTTGATAGAGTGATCCTGGTGATATAAGGATATCATCATTAGTTTCATCACTGCTAACACAAAGAAAGACTACCCTCTGCAAGTTTTGTGAAGATTTTATGACAGGTTATTTCTCATCTTCCTGAATGGACATTTTATAGCTCACTTCATGACTAATATGTTTAAGGGACTTTTTAAATGGTTTTCTTTTTTCTACACTTACAGAGTTACAAATGGTAAACTTTAAGACTAAAACAGTTTCCAACTCTGACTTCAGCTGGGACTTTCAATTTGGGAAAACAAGTTGCAAACATACACAAATACTATATGCACTAACAACGTGTTTCAATTGAAAGCTGCAATTTCATGATGTGTTGAAGTTTTTTAACCAGTAAGATTTTTTTTTCTTTTTACACCACACAAACATCACTTATTTTTAGTTCCCATCAAAAAAAGGGCAAACACATTACATTTGAAAAATGTGACAAACAAAAACAAATTTAAATAAATAAATGGTGATAGCATACAATACAACAGTATATTTTTAAATGTCTTAGGCTGCAATTATTACTTGCTTACCTGAACATAAGCTCACCAGATGTAATGGAGCTTATTTCTAAGTATATCTGCATAGAGTTGAGCTTCTAGGAGAAGAAACATTTTAACCTTCTTTCCCATCACTTTGCTGGGCCAAACTGTCTAAAATTCCACTCCATTTTCCATTTAGAACCCAACTCTATTTCCTTGATGGTGTTCAATGGAGCTGAAGTTAGATATAACATATATGGTGCCATCAAGCCAAGGGCTATTACTCATAGAGCTGCCTGTTTTCTGCTTCAGTAGTGCAGCAAACTAATTGAAATTAAGAGTATCTCAACATAAATTTTGCAATGCTTGGGCTTCATTTTCTCTATTAACACTCGAATGAACTAAAAATTCATTAGGTACTGAGTCATTCCGAACTCCTTTAAAATCTTGCAAGAGCTTTGTGCATTTTACCCATCTACTGCAGGAGCAATATACTATATGTTGTAGATATGAAAGATTTAAATAAGTCTCAAAATCATTTCCTATCTTAGATTACATGGTTTTACTTATACTTTCAAAGATTTTCAAATATGGTTAAGATAGAAGAAACTGATATATATTACACAAAAACTGATATATATTCCACAGACAGATTTGGCTACATAGTAGCCAAATATTATCCTTAAATATTTTAATAAGATCCAGCAGGTCTACTCAAATATGTAAATATATCCACTGGCATTCCTTAATAGTTTGCAAACTGAGACTGTTCTGCTTTAAGCAATACATATCTACAGAATTGCTGATGCATTAAGCATATTAACATATTGGACCCCAGCATCAGTTATGCAGAGATTCCAGGAAGAATACCCTTGTGAGAAGGTACTACTCATATGGATAACAGCATTGCACTGATCAGGTGTGTACAAAAGGCTAGGCAGGTGGTCTAGTACCACATTAATTTCTGTGATGTCCTTAAATAATATTTTTCAAGGATATTGCAGCAACATAAATATTAGCAAAATGTTACCCTGTCCCAGTATTGGGCATAAGGAGAACCCAGCCAAGGAAGAGTCAAAGTTGACCCATGCTAGTACATTGGAGCTTTAGCTGGTACCCAGGAACCCCAAATAGTTGTTTTTACACTGCTTATTTTTGAATTATACAATACTACAAGTCTTGAAAATTTTAACACATTCTAGGACTGAGTTAGCAATCCTAGATTGTGTTAACTGAGTTAGTTATTGAGTACAGTAAACCCCCTGATATAATTTAATGTCCCAAATAATGAAAAGCAATGTTAAAAAAAATCCTTATGTATTAAGCTAGGTAGTATAATTTGAAGACGATATCAGTGATTGAAGTTGCTGTAAAAACTCTGCTTCATCAAAAATGTCATTTAGTAAGAATTGCTTAATTGGGCCCTCACTGGATTTTGAAAGAACTGATACACAAACTTCAAAAGTAGTTTTTTTTAAAAAATTATAATTTTTAGATTAAATATATAAATGCTATTTGTGGCCTTGTTTTAAGCATAAGAAAATCATAGTTCCAAAATTAATACACACATTCCCCAGCATTAGAACTTTCTGCAGTTCAGTTGTGAAGCATAATTTGAAGAATCCTTTAGCTTTTAGAGTAGTATTTTCAGTTTTTCAAAGAACACATTTTTGCCTAATTTGCATGATAATCATGATCTGGATGTATCATTAGTGGAAGCAATTTCAAAGAAAGTTTCCTTGAAATTTAAGCAACTTATATAGTTTTATATCTGATGGCTTTTGGAATCATTTTGCTTTACTGTTTTTCTAGTCACATCCCCCATTTGCATTTACCCAATTATTTGTATCAAGATAAAAACAACAGCAAAGGCCAATGAGTCATAGAAAATTTAATTCATCCCTGGAGGTTTTTTTAAAGATTTTTTTCAATCCAACACTACCAAATGTTTTAGATCACAACTTCAATCACTGTTGATCATTGGCCATAACGTATGGGGCTACTGACAATTGACATTCAGAACAGTTGAAGAAAGCTAACAGGATAGAATAATCTGTGGCTCCAACCATGAACTGGGAAAACATGGTTAAGAACCCATGACATCAATGAATGACTGTAATACTGGAAGTTTAATATTGTGAAACACAACCATGAAAAGAGAACTTACATTGAATTATGATGGTTACAGTGAACATTTTTTTGACCTTTAATGATGAATACTGTCATTTAACAACATTGGAACAAAGGAGAAATAAAAAGAGATTGGCGGAACAAAGGAAGGAAAGAGAAAATAAAGTTATCTTGTTAAAAAATACTAGTATTGAAGCCACAAGGTTAAGCTTTTTAGAATTCCATCAGTTTCATTTCACTAGGCTTAATACACCTATTTTCTCTATAAAATAAAAAAAGAGAAAAATCAAACTATCCTAGATGGATTGAAAAATTGTGCTTTTTTTCCTATTTCAGGGGCTTCCTGTGAGTATTGTCTCCCCTCTGACCCTTTTAAGCTGGATTTAAAAAACCGGGATGATTCTTGGTGGCAAAGAGATTGTCTGTTCCTGAGTTCAAGGCAGAAGGTAATTAGACTTATTTTTAGAAATGTATAAAGTGGATGAGGATGCTTCTTAGACTTCTTTACAGCATATATATATATATATATATATATATATATTAAAAGAGCTAAGACCCCATCCATCCTTGGTAAGTATTTGGGCTGCACTGAATCCTTGAATCCCAAAACTTCTCCCAACAAGATCTTGATTCAGTTCCCTGGATTAATAAATGCTGCAATCCTTTGGATTCCACCCTATTCTTAGAATTAAACAAAGGCATGTAAGAGGTGGAGATTTATTTCAGCAATAGAAAAAGGTGTTGTAAGGTCTTTAATTAGATATGAAGTTCCAGAGTGACAGACCCATGTATCACTTACTCTCTGTCTGCCTCTGGATTTGACATTTAACTAAAACTCTGATGGATTTGTCTATTCTGGAAATGCATTGCTTTTATATTATGGAAAATAGTCACCCATCCACAGGTACAAAATGTTCCTTGTGCATACAATACAGAGACAAAATGTAAACAACCACAGCAAATGCTTACTAGTGCCAACAATGTTATTCATAACAATATTGGGAAATGAACTTTCAGGTTGCTTTCATTAAAAAAAATTTTTTTTCTAACTATACGGCTCTCATGAGTAGCAGAGTGGAGTAAAAGAGATTTCATAGAAGATTGTGAGCACTGAAAATCCTTATCAAAGAATCCCCTTGATGCATAGTTGCTTCTAGCTTTCCAACTGATATGTAAAATTTTATGCATAATTTAACATTAAAAAGGGTTGCCATAGAATACAGGTTTTCATTAAAAAAACAAAAGCAAATATAGCCATAGAATAACAGATCCAGAATACTTACATACATTATACATACATATATAATTATATACCTGAGTTTGATTCTGAATGTTTATTGGCAATCTATAGCTCAGTGAATCAAGCCATAAATGTGTTAGGTTTAATCCTTGGCAATTTCACTTGAATCCATATGAAATTCATGATGTTTTGCAGCACAATGAAACCAGGCAATGCTGTTTAATGCTGTGATCAGAAAATCCTAAATTAATTGATTTTGATGCCATCCACATGGACATACCAATGATGTAAGACTAAGGGCTAAACTAAATACTTTATTTTGAAGTTAATCAGAGTGAATGAAGAATAGGGGATTAATTAATCTGCTTGCATTGTCAAACCAGAAAAAATATGATGGAATGCTGGATTGCACTAGGCTATTAATAAATTGGCAAACATGCTGTAAAACAAAATAAATTAAACACATTTTTAAAAATTGTATTATTTACAGTATTAGCATTGAATCAATATTGAGCTATGTTTGCAGGCTATGAAGAATGTTGAAAATCTTGAGCAATATGTATAGCAAAGAAAGGTGAGAGCTATTTAAAGTCATCATTTGTTATCTGGGCCTTGATTTACCTAGATACAAGTAATCAAATAACTATCAAACATATACTTCTAGTTGACAGCTGAATTTTAAAGCAGACATATGGGATATATACTGTATGTTGCATTCATTTCTGTCAACACCAATAATTACAAATATTCTGAGATACACATACTCTTGAACCTAGATGAAATCATTTGCAGATAACACTCCCAGATAGCCAAAAATCAAAGGGTAGAGAATGAACTACACACTTGAATGTACCAGACAATTTTGATATTTTCTTTGTCTTTGACTTATTTTCAGACTGATCCAGTATAGGTCCTGTATGGTGGACTCTTATTTTGAATGCACGGACCAAAAACTCTTTATCCAGAGCATTTTTATGAAGAAGAAAAAATATGTATGCTAAATTCCTTTTTATTTCTTTGATTCTTAAATACAAATGTACAGATAAACTTTTAATTAGAAGTAATTGTATAATTTTAGCTGGATTTTTATATAGTTCTTTTTCGTTTCCACAATATGATCAAGATTATCCTTCTTTTGCCAGATTTCCAGTTTTAGTTCAACTGAGTTTATCTCTGATTTAAATGTATATGTTATTGTATCATCCTATCCATACAGCAGAAAATGTTAAGTCTTATAAACTAATAAGATAGCAATGTAATATTCCAAGTGACTTAGATACATCAGATTTCCAATATTTCACCTCCCATTTCCCTTTTCTTCCCATCACTGGTTTCTTTTAATTTTTGAAATTCCAAAATTAGAAATCCTCAGAACAGTTGTAGAAATTAGTTATTTCTAGTATAGGGAAGAGAAGGACTAGGGAGACTTGATAGCAGTTTTCCAATATTTGAGAAGAGGGGTTTGAACTGTTCTCTAAAGCACCTAAGTGCAGGACAGGAAGTAATGGATGAAAGATCATTGAGGAGAGATCCATCCTAGAATTAAGGGAAAAAATTCTGACAGTGAGAACAATTAATTAGTGGAATGGCTTTCTTCCAGAAATTGTGGGTGCTCCCGCACTGAAGATATTCAAGAAGAGATTAGACAACCATTTGCAGGGGATTGGTCTAAAAGACCTCCAAGATCTCTTTTAACTGTGTTATTCTATTATTTTAAAAATTAATCAGTTTAAAGGGTGAAAGGAATTTCGTACCTCAAATCTCCCAATCCCCTATCATACCCTGCTAAATGGCTAAGTATACCATCCTACTAAGTTTACATAAACACATGGATTATTTTTATTAGGTTACACAGGACATATTTTAGTGTTTCATTCCTCATGGTGCAACAGGTGTAGATGAATGTTTTAAAGAAGAAAGGAATGAAATAACAGAGCAAATGACCTTTTCAGTCTGCACAGGGATTAAAATTATTACCTAACTACACTTCTAAATGTAACCTACATTATGTCTAAAATGTAGAGATAAACAAAACAGAATGAAAGGAACAAATTAATGCCCTTTTCTAACAAACTGCAGCAGTTCCACTGTGTATAGCTTGAAATGTTTAATGAAGAAAAGATTTGATGGCTTAAAATAACTGCAATTAGAATTAAAAATTAATTGATTTTGAAAAAGTGATTCAGAGGAGTATTAAATTATTTCTGCTACAATCATTAAGCCCAGAGTTGAAAGGAATGAAGGAGATTTACCTCTAGTCTTGCTTTTTTATAGTACACTATACACAGAGACACAACACACACACACACACACACACACACACACCTATATGGAGGTTATGAATAATTCTGTGAGGTAAATCATTAACAGTCCTCCTTTTCACAGTAGAAAAACAAATGGAAAAAAATGTGGAACATTTTAGCACTATTTCTTCCAAAAAACTGTCTCCAGTTCAGTGTCATTATGTCCTGTTAACTTCACCCCATCATGGCACCTATCCAGAGTTGATTTGACTGCTCATTTTTGGAAGTTTTTGTTTTTACATTGAGGGCAGGGCAGGGCAGACTCAAGAGATATTGCTGCTTGAAGTAAGGGGGAAAAATGATACTCACTATGCTGTGTGCCAAAACCAACACAGACAGGCAACCGATGTTCAATTTTGCTGACTTCCAAAAGACAGTCTATTTAAGACTCTGTCTTCCAACAAGATCTGTTTCCAAGAAGATCATATCACTCAGTTTAACAAATGCTCAGCCTTGACTAGAAACAAGGGTGGAACTTGTGGCAATAGGTGGGAGAGCCAGGAGCCACTCTTATACTCTTGCATATTTTCTTTCTATCTACACGTGGAATTTGGGAGGATATTTTTCAAAATAGTTAATGGAATTTAGATAACTTTCTGTATATACCCCACACGCTACATTTTTTTCTTCTCTTTAAGGATTTTTTGGTTCATAAAACCAAATGGTTTTGAATTTTACATTATACCTCCCCAGTTAAGCAATTGTAATTCCTCACCCTTCCTCTTTTATTTAGGAGACAAAAAGGTACAGATATCATTTATGTTTGGAAGTTTCTCACATTTTCTATAATACTGTAACCTGTTCCCTGTACTTATGAAACCCTTCATTTTTGTTTAAAAGGGAGAAGGGGGGGTCCCTTATCTTTTGCAGAGAATAAAAGTTGTTTTTTAATAAGTCTCTGCAAAAAGATCAATCTACCATATAAGTAGTCTCTCTCTCCCCTCCCTCCTTCCCTCCATCCCCCCTCTCTCTCCCTCTCCCTCTATCTTCTATTTATTCTTTATTTATGTTTCTTCCTCACAAATGCTCTGCACATTATATTCATATTTATCTAGGACAGCATAGGAATTCTTCTCATTGTAACTTCTTACAATGGCAATTCTTGGCATGGCCTGTTGATGATTCTTAGACTGGTCAGGCACTGGGCCATATATCAGACTAGTCATTTAGCAACAACACAATATTTTATTAAAATTCTCAACCCTCAATTCATCTTTCCCAAACATGGGGAAATGAAGCAGAACAGACAATTCAGCCCAATTGTGTAGGTTATATCAGCCTAAAGATGTAAATGGAGCTGACAGAGACTACTGTCTCTATATATGGGATTGGAAATAAGTTCCATTCATACCAATGCTCTTTAAGATTAACTCATGCATGGGTTAATTGTTTTACACTTGAGTGGTACCAGAATTTGAAAACTAGCTTAGGGTAAAATAGTGTGTCTGAGGAGATATGAAAGTCTGTGAAAGATTAGTGTTGTATTTATTATCAGTTGACAAATACTCAGATCTGAATCCAATGCTGTTTCCATGTGATCATGCTTACAACTGGGAGGCTTCTGAGGTAAATCCCAATTAAATTCAGAAAAAAGTCATTTTACTTTGAAAGGCAATATTTAGAAGCAAATATTCAGGTTCTCATCTTGAGAGAACTCCTAAGCTATTAAGAATTGACTGCAGGTACTGAAGTTAATTTAAGAAAAAAAAGGAAAAATTTTCAGAAGGATTAGAAGCATTTTCAGTATGATCTCATATCCTTTGAACTTTAGTTTATTTTAACATGCTTTTCTATTAGTCCTCTAAAGAAAAGGAATTGGCATGTGTCATGTTGTGCACCATGTATAAGAAACAACAAGTATTGACCTTTTAACTATTCAGTAAGATACAGGAATATATATTTCTGTTTTGTATGCTGTCTGGACCAGTGAGGCATAGCAAGATAGAGCAGCTGGCTTGGAATACCTTCTATTTACATCTTATAACTCTTAGAAGCCTGTAAATGCAAGTAGTCCTCAAATTATGATGGGAACTGAGGCCAGAATTCCTGTTGCTAAGAGCTATGATGGTGCAGTGGTTAGAATGCAGTATTTCAGGCCAACTCTGCCAACTGCCAGCAGTTCAATCCTGACAAGGCTCAAAATTGACTCAGCCTTCCATCCTTCTGAGGTAAGTAAAATGAGGACCAGATTGTTGGGGCCCCCAATTCTGACATTGTAAACCACTTAGAGAGGGCTGTAAAGCACTGTGAAGCAGTAAACAAGTCTAACTGCTATTACTATGCAGCTGTAAGGCACAAATCCTAATTAATGTTATTAACCAAATCTCATAAACTGTTAAGCATGGAGCTATCCCTTCATCCTTCCCATTCTAGAGCCTTGGTAAGGTAAGAGGCTGTCTTCTCTTCAATTCCCCACTTCACCTATTACTTCACATCTTTCCTCTTTTGGCCATCTTGCTGCATTTGCTGCCATTCTGCTCACCTTGCTACCCTGCCAGTCCTGCTGGCCTGCCAGCCTTGCAGGCCATCCCATTGTTTTTTTTTGTTTTTTTAAAAAACCCTATTCTTAGATAATAATTGAAATTAATTGGTACAGAAAATCATTTGCTAAAGCCCTCATGTGGATATTTCAGCCAAAGACTGATTCAGCCATCTGAGAACAATCTGGACATGTTTTTTTCTTGCTGAAAATATAAAAATGAGAGAATGCTGACTCTAGCTATCGCCTATGTGTTACTGTACTCTGAAATAAAAAAGTCAAGCAATTTGATACTGTAAATTTAAGCATTATTTTTTAAAAAACAGTTGATAGTTTGGAAAACAGGGAAAATCAAATTAGATAATAGCTGCCGGTACACAAGAAAAACTTCAATCATCTAACCTTGAACTGAGTTATTAATATTCAGAAATAGTTGCTATCTTTTAAAAGAAAAGTTAAAATACTCTGGTATTCTCAGCAGAGACTGAGATGTAAGGATAATTTAGAATGCCTCTGTTCTCTCTCCAAAGACAGAGGCATTTCAGTGTCATCCTCCCTCTTTTGAGACCTGCATTATTAGTTCATCCTTCCTTTGCTTCCTAGTATGAGAACATGGCAACATTTTATAGAAAAGCACAAAGTTAAATAGGGCCTAAAAATAAATGTTTAAACATTTTTAAAATAATCTTTAGAGATAGCACAGAAAAAGTTCTTGAAAACATTTATTATGTTCCTCCAACCAACCTCAGTTCCCATACCCGCTAGATCTTTCTGCCAATCTCTAGCTTCAAGGCTTGGATCTGCACGATTGGCCTTTGAAGTAGTCTACCATTGGCCGTCTTTTCCTGATGGTTTCCTCTTCACTAATCCTCGCATTTTTCTTTTGCTTTCCGAGATGTTTGTACACATGGATGCCTTCATCCCTCCATTTCCATATTATCTACTTTGACACTAACATTATTTTTTCCTCTTTTTTTGCCCATATGACACCAACCTAGTTACAATGCTATAATAGTTAAACAATAGCTAAAGTTGTTCATTTGCTCTTATTCATCTGTAAGTCCATAGGAACTTTGTAGCAAGAACAAACTGATAATTCAGCTTCATAGAGACTAAGTAACAGAATTACTATGTTGCAATGTAAGACATTAGTGGGAGGGTAGGAGGGAGGGAGGGAGGGAGGGAGGGAGGGAGGGAGGGAGGAAGGAAGGAAGGAAGGAAGGAAGGAAGGAAGGTAGGTTTTATAATACTGTCAGATGGTGGGAAAGAAAAGGATGCACGCTTCATCCTGCCTAGATAAAAACTGATAAGGTACCTTTTTAGAAACATAAGGGTTACATGGAACATGTGCTTCCAGGGTTAAAAATAGTTGCATGACTAAATGGGCCATTATTAAATAATGATAGGATTATTTAAAGATTAAACAAAATGAGTAACTTCTGATTACTAGAGAATGTAGCAGCCCAGAATGAGAGTGATTATTAGATTTTGGAGGGGTAGTCTCATGTCCAGCACAGAAACCAATAAATTCTGGGGCCACTCATAGAATGAAAAGAAATATTGGAGATCATCCATTCTGGAGAGCTTGTCGGCTTGGGTCAAAAGCAGCAGTTTCTTTTTTAAATTAAAATTAGAAAACATGGCCACAGACTACATTTCCAATGGGGTGGGAGTTAAAGGAAATTGTCACCATCTGTACCTGCACTCTGAAATTAGTGAGTAACTTATATAGATATTGGGCCAAACAGAAAGTATGAATCTGTCAAAAGAATTTTCCACAGGAATTTTTAATGAGAGCATGATAATCTACTGGCATAGAGCACTAAAAAAGTCCTACATGCATTTACATGCATCTACCCAAAACACTTACACCTATCACGTTAGCCATCTATCCAAAAGTCTCCAATTCAATCTTCACTTTCCATTAAGGAGAGTATTTTGTGGATATGTTCTTGTCAGCTGAAGGCATTTGGAAGGAGAAAAAGACAATAGACCCATAACAATATATTATCCATAAGGCACCCTGTATCCTGTACATAAGAACATCATTTGTCATCATTCTGCCTATGGCAAGATCAAGATTGGCAAGGAGAGTAGCAAGGTTCATGCTTGCATAGTTTTCTGGTAGGAAAGGTAACCCGTATTTTAACTTGAATATAAGGAATATCCCCACTCCTCGTCTTTTTTATAGTTGTGACATAGAACAACTTGGTCTCCATCACATATCTTGACAGCTGGTGAAGCAAGTGATTTAGATGTCACATCCAAAATCCTTCCTGCCAGTTCTCCTTTCTTCTTATTTTAACAAAGCCAGTTTGTAATATGATGAAAATACTGGACTGGAAACTGTAAGTACCAGTCTTCCCGTATGCATGAAAACATTCTAGATGGCTTTGGATCAGGGGTGGGATGCTACCAGTTCTGCCCAGTTCTATAGAACTAGTAGCTCTGAAGAGCAGCAGACACCAAACCAGTTCTGTATTTGCTGCTGTTTGGTCAACCGGCCTGCCCAGGCTCTTACTTGTCCTTTATTTCCTGCTTTTTCAACCTCAGCTGCTTTGCGCGGCACAGCCGATGTTTAAAGAGCAGGAAAAAATAGGCTTTTCAAATACTGCACACCTGTGTGCAGCGTTTTTTCAGCTGTCTGGGCATCACAGCTGATGTTTTTTTTACACACGCACACAAAACATAGTCACCAAACCGGTAGTAACACTGGTTGAATCCCACCCCTGCTTTGAATCAGTCAATATCTCTTTGCCTCCCAAGGTTTTTGTTAAGGGGAGAATAATGAGGCAACATTATGTAAGTGGATGGAGTTGTACAAAACAAATGCAACATATAAATCTAATTATTAATAAATCATGCTATAACCTTTTCATGGAAAACTATTTATTTCTATTGCATAAAAATAACAAGATATTATTTATATTGAAATTGAATTTCTATTTTTTTTAGTTTTATGTGACTTTACTTTGATACTGTGTGAATAAGCCTTGAGCTTGCTCTCTCTCTCTTACTTCCACTCCAGGACTATTTCTTACACAGCAAACCATGGATGAGCTGGGCTTGCAACAGCAAACTCTAGTTGATAATGAAATATAATAAAAAGCAAATATCTCCACCAGGTTTTATTTCCCATTATACTTCTATTCAGAGATGAGTAAGAAAAGATGTTTTCCCTTCTGCATCATAGCAAGACACACTTCTGTATGTGTTTAGATTATATTATTATGGTTAAGTTAAATATATTTTCATTAATAGGACATCATCCTTGACCCAGAAAAATTTGAGTATTCTATATTGAGTATTATAATTCACTATAATAGTTTTGGTTGCCACAATGTAAAAAAGATGTTGAGACTCTAGAAAGAGTGCAGAAAAGAGCAACAAGGATGATAAGAGGACTGGAGGCCAAAACATATGAAGAACGGTTGCAGGAACTGGATATGTTAAGTCCAGACATCTGCAATCTTAAACACTCAAATTTGGACCCATTTCCCACAGAAAACACTGAGAGCCAATAATTTAACAACCAGTGTGACTGGGTGGGCGTGACCAACTCGACATCACTCACTCCCACCACGTGCTCTGGAATATGGAGTTAGTCTCCATCTCCTGCCATCATGCTTACTTTCTCAGGCCAGGTGAAGAGTGATGAGGAGGGGAGGGACCATCCAGTGGTGGCTTCAGCTGACAGAGAGCCACAGCAGAGGGTCAAAAGAGCCGCATGTGGCTCCAGAGCCGCAGGTTGCAGACCTCTGGTCTAGTCTAATTAAAGGAAGGACTAGAGGAGACTTGATAGCAGAGTTCCAGTATCTCAAGGGCTGCCACAAAGAAGGAGGGTCACACCCTTCTCCAAAGCACCTCAGGGCAGGACAAGAAGCAATGGGTGGAAACTAATCAAGGAGAGAATAACTTAGAACTAATGAAAAATTTCCTGACATTTAGAAGTTGTGAATGCTCTAACACTGGAAGTTTTTTTTTTTTTTTAATGTTGGATAACCATCTGTCTGAAATGGTATAGGGTTTCCTGCCTAGGCAGGGGGTTGGACTAGAAGACCTCTATGGTCCCTTCCAACTCTGTTATTCTATGCACATGTGTTATACAAACAAACTGCTTACTTAAACAAGTGAAGTTATTCTATTTCTTTTATTGACAATAATGACCATTTTTGAAAACAACCTAAAGTTTGTTCCTGGGGCACAGAAGGCCCATACATTATTTTTAGAGCCAATTTCCATAGTGTTTCATACATTGGTGTGCTACCATACCCCAAATTTAAAACTATACCTATAATAGAACAGTAATATTCAAGCTATGAGCATACCAATAATAGTCTCTGACACACTCATCTGGCAATTATGTCATATTAGCTGACAATAGCATGCTGACATTTCAAGCAGAAATATCAGTATCGAGTTAATATCAGGCTGAATATTTCAAAATAGTAATAATACCTTGATTTTGTGCAACCTTGATACTGCATTGTTGTTATCCTATTATGTATTCTATCAGCTTGAACACTGGCCATTCTTGAAATAAATATAGGACTATTGTGTGCAATTAATTCTTTCTTCTGCTCTGCTAGAGAATGTCCCAGAACAAAACAGATCCAGACATTTCCAGATTGGTTGCTCTATATGAGTCACCTTTGTGTTTTATGGATACTCTTCAGATCTAATTGTTATTCTCCGCAATGTTCTTTGTTTATTCAAAAAATATCTCCCACCTTTCAAAACAAATATTTATCCAAGGTGATTTACCAAAACTTGTATTTAAAATGTTAAATTAAAAGCAGCAGCATAACATATGTCACAAACCTTTAAGTTTACATTAAAATAATTGATAGAGGATACAAATAAGATTAATTTAGAATGATCATTTCAGCATCAATGTTAGATGTCAAAGACCTTAGTGATTTCATCTGATACTAGAAAGGTAATGAAGTAGAACTCAGACTTGTGGTGAGGATAAAATAGAGAAGATATGTCCCATCTCTGTTTAACTCCTTCTTAAAGCATAGGTAATGTGTAACAATTAATGAGAAATAAACCAAGGTCCACTCAACTTTGCATGGAAGATAGATCAGAAAATAGTTTCTAATCTGTATGCAAATTAGTTTGAATCAAAGTATTGAAGCTTAACAAAGCAGTCTAAATTGTCTAAATCTTTGTGCCCAGGTGCTATGATTTATTCACTGTTGTGACAAGATGGTGAGATGCTGTATATAAACATGAAAAAAATCTGCTAGATCAGTCCACACAGTTATCATAATGATGTTTTATCTCCCTTGTTGGCTGCCTAGTTATTGAAGTTTGCATGGCAGAATGTAAATAAATTAATAAAATATGCTACACAAGAAAAATACAGTACATAGCAAAAGGGGGGGAAATAGCAATGCTATACGTGATGTAGTATAACTAGAATCAGCCCAGAGCCGGAAGGAACCTTGGAGGTCTTCTAGTCCAACCCACTATAGGATACCCTATACAATAAAATCAAAACAGAACAAGGGGAACATATATTTTAAGAGACTGAGATTAAATGCTAGTTTAACATCAACCATGATCCTGAAGGTAGGCTCATTTAAAATGAACAAACAGGCATCCCACTATTCAGCAACAAAATTATAACCCATCGGCTCACAAGAAATCAGACCATGTCTCAGTAACAGCCAGCTACTCAAACTATCAAACAAGCTAAAACCAGACCATGACTCAGAAGCACCCAGATAAACAACTCTAATCCTAATCTGCATCACACAGACAGTACTTAACTACAGCCCAGCAACAGCCAGCCAACCAAACAGTCCAAAATCAGACCATGTCTCAGAAATATCTGAACAAACAACATCCAGAGTAATTTGCATCTCATAAAAAGGTATTTAAAGACCTGTGTTCTGACAGATGAGCACAACTCAAAACGCACTGACAATGTCTCCTCGAATGGTGGCAAAATGTTTGCAACCAAATTGCCAAGCTCAGAGCTCAAACCAGTAGCCTAGCTAGTTTAACTGCTTGTTTGTTTAAATCTTTCATATAGCTGTCCATCTTACATCAGTAGTTCTCACAGTGAATAAGCAGATACCAACTGAAACTCAGTGGTACTATTCTACTGGATCGGCCTGGTTCTGGCTGAAGATCAGCCGAGACCGAACCTGTTCTCTCTAATGAGCTGCTGTTGGGCCTACCTGCCCACCTGGGCTCCCATACTGACCTTTATTCCCTGTTTTTGAAGGTGCAGCTGATTTGCACGGCACAGCAGATTGCTGCACATCAGCTGTAGAAGCTACAGGTATTGCAGGAAGTGAGTAGGAAAGCCTCTGCATGTGTGCAAAGTGTGCGTTGGGCACGTGCGGAAAATGTATGCATGCACACACAGAGCATGCCCACCAAGCCATGCCCACTGAACCGGTGGTAAACCACTTTGAAACCCACCATTAGTGAAACAAATAAACAGATTATAAATATAACAGGATTGTCCAAGTCATCTCTCCCCACAGTTCATAAGCCTGTGACTGTAAAGATAATATATAAAGATAAATGACCTCATGTTACTGTCAAGCATAATCAAAGTAAATACTGTAGTAATAAATATTATAACTCCTATAATATATAGTAACAAATACTATGTAATAGTGCCACCATTATATTCATATTTTATATTAACATTTTCTATGCCTTAGGTTAAGTATTTTATCATTGGGCTGGAGAACCTTGTGTGAAACATCCCATAAGCCTGACCCTGGAAGCTAGTTTAAATTTTTTTTTTATCTCCTTTTCCACAAAAGATACTCGGAGCAATTCAGGAAAAAAAAGTCAAGCCAATATCAAAGCACAATTAATTATGCATTAGCTGCAAACAAAGAACTGAAATAATGACAAAACCTCCAAATGTCAATCACTGATTAAATGTCTAGGAAAAAAGACCAGTTTTCATAGATTGCCTGCATAGAGTGAGACAATCAATGAGAGGTTGTCAGTACTAGACAATCCTGAGGAATTGGTTATGTAAATGGCATTCTGCACCTTTTTTTCTGAAGTAATCCTCAAGAGTGGTTTCAAAAATGTATCTTACCTATCAGATTGAAGGCACGCACACACTTTGGATGCCTGTGTGGCTGATTTTGCCTTCTCTTTCAGAGAGGATGTAGCAGAGGTGGTATTCAGAAGGTTTTGACCAGTTCTGGAGAAACGGTAGTGGAAATTTTGAGTAGTTTGGAGAATACCACCTCTGACTTGCCCCGCCCCAATCTATTCTCTGCCTCCCAAGTCTCAGCTGATTGGCTGGGTCTTCATTTGTGCCCTACACAGGAGAATGGAGCTGGAAAGCAGGTTAGTGGGGTGGGGTGGGAATGGAGATTTTACAGTATCCTTCCCCTGCCATGTTCACCACACCATGCCCACCAAGCCATGCCACACCCACCAAACCATGGCCACAGAACCAGTAGTAAAAAAAAAAAATTGAATCCCACCACTGGGACATAGGAATTGCTGACAAGGGTTTAGTCATCCAATGGGAATCACTATTCCTTACTTGGCTGACTCTCCACTCCTCCCTCCATAAGGGAACAAATTAGCAATTTAGCAGGAGCTGCAGATTTAAAAAAAAAAGAATATCTCTATTTCTCAATTCTATTTATTCAATTTTTAATGATCAATGCTGATATTTTAGCTGAACTTAAGGATATTATAAAAATATCTTGAAACATCACAGGGAGAGGTAGTAGCACATTTCTGAAGCTCAAAACAACAACAATAAATACTTTATTACAGTCAGAGACTCCAGTGGTGGGATTCAATTTTTTAAACTACCAGTTCTGTGGGCGTGACTTGATGGGCATGGCAGGGAAAGGATACTGTAAAATCTCCAGTCAGAGAGATTTCATCAAGCCACTTGATATTTGCCGGTTCTACGAACTACTCAAAATTTCCATTATTAGTTCTCCAGAACTTGTCAGAACCTCCTGAATACCACCTTTGAGAGCCCCATATAAGGAAAATGGGATACAAACAATAATTTTAAAAGCTAAATGATGTAAAACCAAAAGTTACAAAAGGTTAAAAAGCATAAAATACAACATATAGATGGTATATTAGATGGATATGTGTTATGACTCCCCTTCGAAATTCAAACGAACAAAACAGAAAGCAGCCGTTTCACAATTAAATCAAACGGAAAGAAGTCTTATTAGATAACGGCTGGCAGAAACCACAGCATAAATCTTACTCTGTCCGGCAAACCAGTCCTGGCAATAAATCCTCAACCTCAGAGCTCTTTGCTGTAACGTCCTCACTCAAATAGTCATTTTGTTCCTGGCGAAATGCACCAGCCCAGCTGTGTCCTTTTATACTCATTAAGGCAACGTGCTAATTTACTGACTTGCTCTTCTCATTTGCTCCAGCTGATTTTGCCTTTTCAACCGTCTTCTATTTTTTACATTTAACCACAAATTTTCCAAGTTCTCATCTCCACTAGAAGACTCTCTCAAAACTTCCCTGTCAGCCATTCCCGGCTGTTGATTAGATAAATAACCAGAGGAGATCAAAGGTCCTGACAATTCTAATACATCAGGTCTGTCGTCCTTTGTCACGTCCATCTCCTCATCCTGGTTATCAGTCCAATCAGTAAGCCAGGCTGGTTCAAATTGTTCTGACGTAACCTCTTCACTTGAACTCATATCAATCACAGGAGCTGAATCCAAGCCCGGAGCCACAACAGATATGGAATAGGCGTATGAATAAAGATACATATATTAAAGATAAATGTCTATAAAAATCTATAAGGAAAAATTTAAAACATTAAACAAATACAGGGGGATATATTTATCTGGCAGGAGAGATATCATGGAGGAAGATAGGATAGAAGTCATCTCTTTTTTATCCAGCAAATTCTATCAAGCAAAAAAGCTTCAACCTTCTAGAGTAGGGGTGTCAAACTTGTGTTGTCATTGTCACATGACATATCATGACTTTTTTCCCCTTCACTAAACTGGGCATGGGCGTGGCCAACACATGACACATCTGGCCCACTGGCCATGAGTTTATCACCCCTATCCTAGAGACTCTTTCAACCTTCAAAGTAGGATGGCACTTCAAGAAGATAATCTGACTATATAAAGGACTTGCTTCATAATCCCACAGTGAAATCACTTTCAGCCCCATTCAGGTATCTATTATCCATTAAAACAATTTGTAGCAGACAGTCTCCTCTGTGTTTCCATGTACTGTCCCTCATTGCAGATCCTTTACTATTTTAATTAATATAAATTATGATCAATTTTATGTCATCTTCATGGTATATGGACAGATAAACCAATGGATGGTGCATAGTAAACTGAAAATATCTGATTTTAGAATCTATGAAGAACTCCTGGTATTTTTCAGCATAAAACACAATTATTCTTCATTTGCTCAAAATTGGGGATGAGGAAAAGATATCATTTGGTTTGCATGTTCAAACAAATTTACATAAATCATACTTCCCAACATGATTTAATAGAAGCTAAATGAAGTTGAGGGTGGGGATTCATTCTCCAAGCTTGTGGGTTCGTTTCCAAATGTTTCATTACCAGGCTAGGTAACATCTTCAGCAGAGTTTAGGGGATGTCCATGTCTGTATTCTTCTGCTTATAAAGGCTCTGTGTGGTCAGTAGGTCACATCAGGTGAAAGAGGTCACATCAGGTGAGGGTCTTCTGCTGGGTCTTGTGCTGGATCAGGTGTGGATCTTGTAATGAGTCTTGTGATGGGAAGGCCATGTCAAGTGAGCGTCACTGGTTGGAAAGGTTGAGTGGGTTGGTTGAGAGTTAGTGCTGTCATTGGTTAGTTTGAATTCTGAAGGGTTTATAGGCTGGTGGTAGGTCAATGTGTCTGTTGATGGAGTGCCAGGCTTTGATGAACTCACACGCATGGTGGGTGATATCATGGCCAAAAAATCTTGTATTGCCAACTAAAAGCTCAGAAAATGAACCTCCACCCTAATCTTACACCCTGAGCTTACAGATATTCGACACTGTCACATAGCTATAGTTGCCTTGGAAATAAGTGCATTTATTAGAAGAAAGTGTATACAAAAGCAAATACATTTGAGAGAAAATGTAATATAACAGTGCATTATAGATGGAGAAATGGATTCCAAAATGTCATATGATGTTTTACAAAAATATTGACTGATATAGTCAATAGAACCAAGTTGGCACTGAGACATATAGTACTACTGAAATAGGCCATAGAAAAAAGAGACTGGCATAGGACAGGTGCCATTTGATACTTTGCAAGTAAATTTTTAGATCAGTGTCTGTATCAATAAGGCAAACTTTTGCTCACTATTCAGACACTAATATCAACAAATTCAACAGGAGCGAGCCCAACCAAAGGAAAAGCTTGGTAGATGCATCAGAAATCCTGATTCAAATCACATTGGAGATTCAGAGAGAACATGATCTTATTCAAGATTATTGGGAATAAATATTAGTTTGCCTTTGCGAAACTGCATGCTTTTGATGTTCAAGCAGGTTGACAAGTAGGACAAGCAGGACATATAAACAAGAGGAAAAAAATAAAGACTGGGATAGGAATGAATAAAACCATCAAGAATTCATCCAGATTTAAAGTTACATTTTTCAGAGCAAGTTAAACATGTGCTGAAAATTTTTTCCCATTAACATTTTTCAGACCCAAAACAATAGAGTTATGCAAAGCTTTGAAGGTGTGCTTCAATTCAATGAAGCTTTGATCTCACCAGAAAGAGTACCTGCTTCAAAGCTGTGAATTGAACTAAGTGGCTTTACTGTCTTTTGAACAACTCCATAGATTTGATGGCTCCCCCTCCCCGTTTTTTACAGTTGTTACAGGCAATATACAGTGCTGAAAAGTCTCTTCTCTGCCAGCCAGTGAATTTCATCATCTTGTTAAATTCTCTCACTATGATAACAATTTTGGAGGTGGCAAGGATAATGTCGCCCTGGGCATCATCATTTTCTCTTTTCTCAACTTTTTAAAGGCAGCCAGCCATAAATCTTAATTTTGTTTTCTCTGATACTAATGGAACAATACATGCCCATACTGTTCCTTACAACACAGCTGGGAGCTCAATTCAACTTTTGGATTGTAAGCTCATGTTTGATCAGCCCTTTATGTACAGTTGAGCCCAGCCTTACTTTTAAATTCTGCATGATTATGTTAGGTTTAAGTATTTTTTAGTATTTTTTAGTATTTATTTGATTTGTCAGTTGCTTACAAGATATAGGTATAAGAATAAATATAGTTTGGAATACATGAGATAGATACTTATAAGAAAAATAAAAAACAATAGGACAGGGATGGTAGGCACAACTGGTGCGATTATGCATGCCCTCTACAGGCCTCTTAGGAAGGGGGTGAGGTCAACAGTAGACAGTCTAAGGTTAAAGTTTTTGGGATTTGGGGAAGAAACCACAGAGTCAGGTAGAGTATTCCAAACATTGACCACTCTGTTGCTGAAGTCGTATTTTCTGCAATCAAGTTTGGTGCGGTTAACCTTGAGTTTGTATCTATTGTGTGCTCTTATATTGTTATGATTAAAGCTGAAGTATTCATTTGCAGGTAGGACATTGCAATATATGATTTTATATACTATATTTAGATCGGACCGGAGGCGGCGTAGTTCTAGGTTTTCTAGGTCTAAAGTTTCAAGTCTGGTGGCATAAGGTATTCTGCAATGAGTACAGGAGCAGAGAACTCTTCTTGTGAAATATTTCTGGACTTTTTCAATTGTATTAATATCAGATACATGATATGGGTTCCAGACTGATGAGCTGTATTCAAGTATAAGTCTAGCAAATGTTTTGTATTTATGTTAATCTCTGGATATCGAGCAAAATTCTGCTGTAGTAATACAGACACTGATCTAGAAACTTACCTGCAAGGAATCAAATGCCATTTGTTCTATGCCAGCCTCTTTTTCTCAGTGGCCCATCTCAGTGGCACTATATATCTCAGTGCCAGCCTGGTGCTACTGCCTTTGCTAATTAACTGTCACAGAGTATTGTCAGCCAGCCACAGTCCTGATCCAGCCTAGTTCTTTCACTGAACTTCAGGAGGTCTTCCTTAGATGTGAACCCTGTTTGCCTTTGCTTGTCCTATGGTACTTGTCAACCTGCTTGGACATGCAATTTCCCAAAGGCAAGCTAATATTCATTTTCAGCTAAATTTGAATCAGGTCATGTCTTCATTAAATCTCCAGTCTGATTTGAATGAAAGCTTTCAGTCCATTTGCTAAGCATGCATTAAACTTTGGCTGGGCTCTGCTCCATTGAATTTAGCAATAGCAATAGCACTTAGACTTATATACCACTTCACAGTGCTTTACAGCCAACTTTAAGTGGTTACAGAGTCAGCATTTTGCCCCCAACAATTTGAGTCCTCATTTTACTCACCACGGAAGGGTGGAAGGCTGAGTCAACTTTGAGCCTGGTGAAGTTTGAACTGCCAAACTTCAGACAGCTGAAAGGCATCAGAAGTAGCCTGCAGTACTGCACTCCAACCACTGGGCCACCATGGTCATTTATTTTTGTCATACATGTTTAATAATAAAACAATAGTTTTCTTTGATTGTCATCAGATTTTCTTACATTTGTATATATTGAATTAAGAATTCTAGATAAGACAAAATTTTGAATGTGTATAGTAACTTTTGTTTTTATTGGGACAATTAGGAGGACATATATATAGAGTTTATAACAACTCCCATAATAGACTTTATTTACTTTTTTATAAGAAATACAGTAAACAATAATCACAACATATTGATCTTCTTTCTACTACCCTTACAGAAACAAATTAAGTTTCTGCATTTAATTTTAAATCATTCATAAATAAATAACAAAGCAATTTAAGAACCATTCTCCTAATCTGGAAAATGAGCCATTTATATTTCCTTTATGATTTCACAACTTTTTGAATACAACAATTTTATCTTATGTATCTCTTCTGCATTGTTGTTGTTTCTTTCTTGAGTTCAAAAGGTTTCTGATTCAGTAATTTATTGTAGAAAACCGTTTACCTGGTCTTGTCAGTCAACTAAGAAATTAATTCAGTGGTCCATTTACTAGATCACCATAAGATATTTATTCAACCTTTAGTGTTTTTCTTCATTTTAATAGGTACCCAAGATAAGTGCATTTTTTTCTCTTCATGATTACATTTGTGTGCATATGTGTATTTTGTATCTCTTTGTGTACATTCTGTGTACATTCCCTAATTACAAATTATTTCATTTTGAGAATATAATGAACCATCCTATTACTTTCTATGACAACTTCATTTAATATCATCATCATCACCATTATCATCATCATCATCATCAAAGTCATTATCTATCCATTGCAGGGTGAAGGCTTCTTCCCCATGTTTCCATTTAATTTAAAATTTAATGTACATTATTTAAAATACATACTTTACATATACTATTATTACAGGATTGTGGTATACTGAGTGTGTCAGTACACTGCATGTACTTCTGAGTTGATGGGGTGCAGACAACGTTATATTAAACTGAGAAGGGATTAATTAGATTACTGATTCTAGCTTTCACAGAATAAGCCTGGGGAAAAATTGGGCTTTGGCTCAGCTGTTCATCTATTGGCTGAAAATGTGTCAAAGCTGACTAATACTGCATTTAGCACTGTTTGGAAATTCTGACTATGTCATGTGTACAACTAAATCTGGGGACATAATTTGTATCTTTTCTATATTACTAAAAAGTATTATTTGAAAGCTATAGGTGACCTAAACCATGATGACATGCAAAAATCCATATTAATGGGCCTAACTGGTGAAAACTACAGCATGTGCGAGATTGTGAATTAGAATGTAAAAAGGGTAGAAGGAAAAATCAATAAATGGAATGAAAACAAGAAAGAAAACTATACAAGTTTTTAGGCTATATAAAACAAAGAGAAAGAAGGATTTGTTAGATCTGAGTGAAAGTGGTTTCATCTTGTGGAATGGCGTTGATGAATTACAGAACTGATGGATTAGAAGATTCCTCTATGTTAGCTCCTTTCCAATACAGAAATTTCAGCATCGCCAAGAGATGGCCTTATTGTTTTTCTTTAAAACCTCCAGTAAAGGTGGGGAGGCAGAAGCAGACATAGAGGCACCCGAAGATATAAATTTCTTACTCATTTTAAGTGGTTCCAACTCTTCAAGTTTTTTCAAATTTTAATCCACAAAAAAAAAGAGAAAAAAATATGAAATTATAATCCAAGGTAAAAAGGCCAACAATAAAAAAGCCAAAAGTGAGAGAAAAAAAGAAAAAAGGAAAAAAAAAATTCTTCAAATTCTTCCTGACCTTAGTCCAATAAAAAGAGGAAAAAAAAAACCATAAAAAAAAGTAACAGTAAAAATAAAAATCCAATAATAATAATAAACAAGACAAAGCCAAAAAAGAAAAAGGGAAGAAGAAAAAGAGAAAAAACAAAAAACAAAACAAAAACCAAGAAAAATAAGTTTCTTCAGATTCCACACCTTAGTCCAGCCAGAAAAAAAAAAAAAAACCTCAATTGAAAAAAGGAAAAAGAAATAGTCCGCTGATGTACATTAAAAAAAAAAGGAAAAAAGAAAAAACAGGATCCAAATAGGCAAAAGAAAAAATAAAATCAGTTAAATCAAAATAAAATAAAAGTAGAAAAAAGAAATTCAGAGGCTTCCCTTTGCAAATAAATCAAGCTTAAAAGTAAGGACCTTGATGTTAGTGAAGGGGTTGGCAGAACTCAAAAAAAACAACAACAACACTGCACTCTATTTAATTATCCAAGGCTCTAATTATAACTCCCTTCTCTTTCCCACAAGCTTCAAAGCTGAGCCATGTATATCCAGAAAGACACCTGTAATAATATTCCACAAAGTGCTTTCCTCTATCTTATCAGGGGATGTCCTTGAGAAGAAGAGTCTGTTTTTTTTTTAAAAAAAATATTTCCGAGCCTCTAGGTGGCAGTGTTACAAAGTATCATAGTTCTCACTTCCCCCCCTCCTCTCTTAAGGGAAAGCCGGCTTGCAATACACAAAACAGAAACAGAAAAGTCAAACAAAGTCAAGAGAAGCCTCTAGCCCAGAAAAAAAAAAATAAAAAGTCCAGAAGAAGAATAAAACATATGAATATATAAAAGAAAAAAGAAAACAGTCCAGTTATCCAATAAATAACAATAGAGTCCAGAAGCAAAGAAAAGAAAAAAAAATGGATTCTCTCTTTGACGTTTCCCTAAAAAAACGCCGCTAAGTCAATTTTGTCAATAAACAAAACAAAAATCACACAGGTTTCTTCAGATAATTAGAGTAAACTTTCAAAACTCAAAAAATTAAATAAAAAAAAAGAAGTTCTCACCCAACCGACAAACTCTTTCTCAAACTCTTTCCGTCTGGAGCCGCCCCGGCCTCAGCAGCATGGGGGCTGCCTCTCCGCCGCTGGCAAGAAGAGCTTCACCCGGGCTCTCCAGGGATTTTGCGGTATCCCCGGAGTCCTCAGGGTACGCTCTTCACGATAGCTGTCCCTACGGGACAGCGTAGGTCCGTTGGACCGGCCGGTGGCGGAGATATCGGCTGCAATCGAGGAGCTCGATTGCAGACCGTATCGCCACGGCGCAAGCTCCTCCCTTATTAAAGCAAGATAAAGAGAAAGAAAAAGAACAAGAAAGAGTATCCTTCCAGATGATTATGCAAGGAATTCAAGATCTTAAGGTAAAAATGGATACTATTGAACAAAGAACAGGTAGGATGGAACAGATGATGGAAAAATATGAAGAGAGACTCCAAAATGTTGAAGAGGGAGGCAAACAAAGAGAGGAGAAAATTGGAAATATCGACAATAGATTAACAGCGATTGAACAAGAAAAAAGTGAGATGTTGAAGTGGGAGTTGGATAGATCAGAATTTTATCTTAGATTTCAAAATATAGAAGAAGAAAAAGGACAAGATTTGGCTGCGATAATGGTAGGAATTCTGGCGGAGGCGCTCGAGATAATAGAAGAGAAGATGATGGATGGAATTGATGAGATATATCGAGTTTTTACAAGATATGCGATGAGAAATAACCTACCCAGAGAAGTTCATATTAGATTTATTAAAAAATCTTTGAAGACACAAATATTGCAAGCAGCAAGAGAGAAGCCACTGAAATATAAAGGTAAAGAAATTTTGGTTTTAAAACAAATACCTAGAAGAGTGAGAGAGATGAGAAGAGAATACCAATTCCTGACTAAAAGGTTATTGGAAAAAGAGGTGTCTTACAGGTGGTTGATTCCAGAAGGATTGATGTTTACGTGGCAGGAACAGAGACATAGAATTGATTCAATCGAGAAAGCAGAACTGTTTTGTGCAGAGGTTTTTGGAGGCAGAGAAGGAGGAGCAGGAAAGGAGGTCCCATCAATTGAATCCCAAGAGGAACAAATGGAGGTTGGAAAAGAAGAAGGTGCAGTAGGTGGACAAGTGGATATTAAAGATCAACGTGAGGCAAGACCCACGAGAGTGGTTAAATCTAAATATAAAACATAATTATGGAAGAGAAAAAATTGATTACAATGAATATAAATGGACTGAATTCAGCTGCTAAGAGAAGGAAGACTTTCCATAAATTAATGAAATTAAGGTTCGACATAATTTGTTTACAAGAAGTTCATATTAAAAAGCAACATGAACAATTGTTATTACAACCAAAATTAGGGAAATTGTTTACCTCTTTGACACAATCCAAGAAAAGAGGGGTGGTTTTATATATTAAAGAGGCCATTCCAGCAAAAATGATTTATACAGATGATGATGGGAGAATATTAATGGTAGAAATAATGGACAATAATAGAAAGATACTTTTGATTGCAATTTATGCACCGAATGATAAACAGGAAGAATTCTATAGAAAATTATATACTAAGACTGCCGAACTTGACTATGCTAATGTAATTATGATGGGAGACTTTAATGGAATTGTGGATAATAGACTTGACTATATTGCAACAGCAGTAAAGCATAACAGGAAAACTCTTCCTAAATCCTTTTTTAAAATGATAGATGAATTAACTTTAAAAGACATATGGAGAGAAAGAAATGATAAATCTAAGCAATTTACGTTCTATTCAAATAGGCATCTATCATGGTCCAGACTGGATATGATTTGGATCTCAACAGATTTAATGTCTAGTATTCAAGAAGTAAATATTGAAACAAGTACTTGGGCTGACCATAACCCATTGACAATTGAATGGAAGGGACAAAGGAAAAGATCGAGATGGACATTAAATAATTCTATTTTAAAGGATAAGGAATTTATACAATGGATGGAGAAAGAATTGGCCTTCTTCTTTAAAGAGAATAGAAAAGAAGACACCTCAATACAGAATGTTTGGGACACAATGAAGGCCTATGTTAGAGGCTTGATAATAGACTATACAAGAAAAAAGAATAACAGAAAAAGGCGAACTCTTAAAGCCTTGGATGATGAATATAAGGGACTTGAAAAAGAATTACAGAAAATGCCACACAGAAAAGATGTTAAAATGAAACTGGATATAACTAAACATAAAATGGACTTAATAGAGAAAGAAGAATTGGCACAGAAAATTAGGAATGCTAAACAGAATTATTTTGAGGATGCAAATAAGCCAGGTAGATGGCTAGCATACAAATTGAGAAAGGAGAAAGAGTCGAGGAAAATACCGCAGTTAATAGACGACCAAGGTAAAATTTGTTATGGCAGCAAAGAAAAAAAAGAGATTATTTATGATTTTTATAAGCATTTGTATAAGAAAGAAGACAATGATGAGGAGAAAGTTAAACAATACTTGCAGAATGCAAATCTACCTAAGATACCTAAAGAGATTGAAGAAATGCTAGAAAGTAATATAACAATGATGGAGTTAAGCCAAGCACTTAAGAAACAAAATAATGGAAAGGCACCAGGTCCAGACGGGTTTCCTGTAGAATTTTATAAAATCTTTCAAGTATCACTGTGTATTCCACTGTTAGAAGTTATGAATGAAGTTATGTTAAAAAAGATGATACCTAAAACATGGTCAGAGGCTTACATTACACTTATTCCAAAAGAGGAGGCGGACCTACTGCAAATCAAGAATTATAGACCGATTTCTTTACTGAATGCAGATTATAAAATTTTTGCTTCAATTTTAGCAGAAAGACTTAAAAAGTACTTGAATAACTTTATCCACCCAGACCAAAATGGGTTTTTGCCAAAGCGACAAATCAGAGACAATATGAGAGTAATTCTGGACACCCTGGAATACTATGAGGCGCATCCTGAAAAGCAAATGGCTTTGATATTTTTAGATGCTCAAAAGGCATTTGATAACGTGAATTGGAGATTTATGTTACTTTTAATGGAACAGATGGGCTTTGCTAGAAGATTTATTCAGGCAATAGAAGCAATTTATAATGAACAAACAGCTAAGGTAATGATGGAGGGAGAATTTACAGATCCTATTAATATAAGAAAAGGCACAAGACAAGGTTGTCCTCTTTCTCCCTTGATATTTGTATTGACTTTGGAAGTGTTGAATAGAAATATCAGAGAAGATAAAACTATAAAAGGAATGAAAATTAAAAAGGAAGAATTTAAACTACAAGCCTTTGCAGATGACCTAGTCTTTATCTTGGAAGACCCTATAGAAACAGCCTCGAAACTGTTGGAAAAGATAGAGGTCTATGGGGAGGTGGCTGGTCTGAAAATAAATAGAGATAAAACAAAGATTTTGTCAAAGAATATGTTGCTGAAACAAAGGGAAGACTTGGCAGAACTGTTAAAAATTCAAGTTACAAACAAGGTTAAGTATCTGGGGATATATTTGACATCAAGATGTAGTACATTGAAGGAGAATAATTATATTAAACTTAAACAACAGATAGCTCAAGATTTGAAAAAATGGGAGAACTTACAATTGTCATTAATAGGAAGGATTTCAACAATCAAGATGAACATTTTACCCAGAGTCTTATTTTTGTTTCAAACAATACCAATTAGGCTTGGAAAAGAATATTTTGAGGATTTAAATAAAATTGTTTTGAAGTATATATGGCAAGGCAAGAAAGCAAGAATAAAGTTAAAGCTTTTACAGGATGCTAGATTTAGAGGAGGGTTTGGTCTGCCTAATTGGGAGTTGTACTACCAAGCTGCAAACTTGACGTGGGTTAAAGAATGGATAACATTAAGGAAAACCAGATTGTTGACATTAGAAGGTCATGATTTGTTGTTGGGCTGGCATGCTTTTTTATGGTACAAGGGAACTAAAACACAGGGGTATTTTAGAAGACATTATATACGGGAGTCTCTGTGGTTGAATTGGGAGAAGATAAAAAAACAGTGTTATTTGAAAATTCCAGTTTGGTTATCGACGATAGAAGCGTTCTCTTATCCTATAATTTATAAAAAGGAACAAACAGTTAACTATGGGGAATTATTAGATGAAAAGGGTGAACTTAAATCGATGCAAAAATTGGAAGAACAAGGTATACAGATGAATTGGTTTTCATATTTGCAAATACATTCAAAGTACTATGAGGATTCCAAAGCAGAGGGATTTTATGATAAGCAAACTGACTTGGATAAGATTTTGATGGGTACTGATGAAAAGGTGATTAAAAAATTGTATGGTTATTTATTGCAAATTAAGCTTGAGGAAGAACAAGTTAAAGAAACTATGATTGCGTGGGGGAGGAATTTTGGATATGGGATTGATTTAGAGAAATGGCAGAAATTATGGTCGCAAAATTATAAAATGACAATGTCTACAGCCTATAAAGAAAACTTGTATAAGATGTTTTACAGGTGGCATTTTCCCCCGACAAGGATAGCAAGAATGTTCAAGAACAAATCCGAAAAATGCTGGAAATGTCATCAGAAACCTGGTTCATACTATCACATGTGGTGGACTTGTGAGGATGCTAGAAAATATTGGACTAAAATCCACATGTGGCTGGAAAAAATGACAAAGAAGCATATAGACTTGAAACCGGAGTTTTTTCTATTGGGAATACTACCAGATACTTATAGTAAAGAGTTGAAATATTTGATTGTAAATGTATTGACTGCTGCTAGGATTATATTTGCAAAAAATTGGAAAAATGAGAAAATTCCATTGCAAGAAGAAGTTGTAAAGAAAATTTTGGAATGTGCTGAGATGAGTAGATTGACTTTTGAAATTAGAGAGCAAGAAGATAAACAATTTTATTTAGTTTGGGATCTTTTCTATCAATGGTTGAATGATGAAATATTAAAATATAAAAGTTAGATAATAAGGAATAATAATGACTTTATTTTCCCTTTCCTTTTATTGGTTTTTGATACTATATCTATATAATAGTTTTCTTTGTTTCTTTCTTTTTCATATTTGGGATAGAATTGGTATGATTATAAGATTTGTTTTAGAATAAAATATTTAAAATATAGTTATCTCATAAAGGCATGACCGAATAAAAGTTTAGTCAATTTTTTTTTTCTTCTTTAATAGCGATACTAGGATTTATAAATTTGTATTGATAAGAGTATTATATAAAGTAACTGTAATTGTGACTATGAGGTGAATGCACAAAACCGATGGACCAACCGACTTACTGTGTGTACAAAAATATGGGGGAGCTGATGTTTATGTTTTGTTGTTGTGTTTTTTATGTTAAAAAAATAATAAAAATTTATTAAAAAAAAAAAAAAAACCTCCAGTAAAGGAAAGTCCACTTCCTCAGGCAGTCTCTTCTATTTTTGAACCGTTCTTATATTTAGGAAACATTTCCAATATTAAGCTGAAAATTACGTCCTTGTAATTTAAAGTCATTATTTCTCATTCTGGCTTCTGGAACAACATAACAATTATGTCCTGGGTTCTATATGTCAGTTTTCAGACATTACATGGCAACTATAGGATTTCTTTCTCCAGAGTGAAAATATCCAGCTCCTCCCCTATTGTCTCCTATACATTTTTCCTCTCCCATCCTTTATCATATCTGTTGCTCTTTTGGGGGGGCAAACTTTAGTTTATCAATGTAAGTAATTTAACTGCAGTGCAAAAAATGTCACTTAAAACTATGCATAATAAAACAAGAAGAGATGGGGTCAAGAACAAAGAGACAATACATTCATTTGTATTGTAAAAAATATACAGTGACAGTATAAAATAGAGACTGTATGTTGAGGTAATTTAATTCCATGAAAAAAATGAGGACTATTCTTTATCGGCCAAGTGTGATTGGACAAAAAAGGAATTTCACTCCAGATGAGGACCATGTTATAAAGGCTAGGAGAAACAGGAGGGGAAAGAAAGTAAGCATTCAGATAATATCATCCTACTATTTCCCTGCAATTCTAGTGTTCACCTTCCCTAACATTGCTAGTCTTCTTTGTTCATTCATTGGTCATAATCTGTACCAGTTGTTAACTGATGGGCTAAATGAAGGTAAACTGTATTACTATATATACTATATGGTATACACTATATACTATAATTACAATACATCTTAAAAAAATATATGTCTGGAACAATGTTGGGATTCAGGTTTTTTTTACTTCTGGTGCTGTGGGCGTGGCTTGATAGGCATGGCAGGGAAAAGATAATGTAAAATCTCCAGTCAGAGGTGGTATTTGCCAGTACTCAAAATTTCCACTACCGGTTCTTCAGAACTGGTCAGAACCTGCTGAATACCACCTCTGGTCTGGAAATGAAGACCTGAAATGAGAAACTTCAGGGACAGACCTTAAAGAAATTGTCCTGGCTAATGTTTATCACTACTGGCTGGAAGGATTTCATTCTTCATATGGAATAGCAAAACAAGAGACCTCCACTTTCTCTAATCTTCATATGTTCTTCATTTCATCTTGGCTCCCAAAGTTCCTTTCTACCCCTTCCAGCCTCCTTTATTGATTACACTCAAACATAACAGATGAATCTCTAAGAACAAATATGAAATGTTGGCAAAGCTTTTTTCTCTTCTGATATAACATAAAAACAGCACAGAGCCTAAGCTTATCCAAATGATTGTTAAAAATGGATCTAAGTCAGGACTATTATATTAAATTGATATTAATAAGATGAAGTATTGAAAGGATCCCAGAGATTTAATTCCATATAGCTTTCGAACTATAGTCCTTGAAAAAGTGTCTCAGGTACATTTCCTTCCCTAAGACTAAAGAGAGGAATCATGCTTTAGAGAGGAATATCCAGTGTTGGACTCCTTTCCAGGTTTCCATGGATCTTCTCATTTTGATGCATTTGAAACCAGAAACAAAACAAATCAAGGAGAACCAGAAAAAAGTGCATTGGATACTTTGGGAGATAATTTGGATTGCTATAGCTTTATGTTTTCTAGTTTCAAACATATATAGGGTGAAAAAGATGCCCTAATTAAAATATACGGTGGTAAAGGGAACAAAACATCTAACTGATCCATAACCTTTCATTCAAATAAGCACGAATAAAACAACTGTACATATTCATGGCAATTCTAAATTTATCCTTTCAGACCCCTATAACAACAATTATGGATTTCAGTGCATTTGAAAAATCAATAGCTGACTGCACAATAATTCTTCCTTCTGTATATTGGAAATATAGTTCTATTGAATCTGTTTTAGATTCTGAACCATGTAATTCTTATATCCCAATTCACAAGAAATAATTTGTTCTACAGAACTTTATCATTCTGCACTTGCCAAGTCTCTTTGCCAGGGGCCTGGCTTTGGTGGATGCAATCCCCAAACTTTAATATCACGTTTGTAATTATTTTTATTTTAAAAGGGGAAAATTGTAAATGGTGGGTATATGCCAGCAGAACAAATATTTCTTTCCCTTTTTTAAAAAAAAATGGGTCTCATCAGTCAGAGAATTGCATTTTAGAATTATGAAAATTAAAGAAAAGAAGTGATCCACATGCAAGAAAATATTTTTTGTTGTTTGCATTCTAGAAAAGTTGAAGCTAAGACTCAAGCTAATTTTAAAAAGTAGTTTTATATTCAGGAGACTGACTGAAGCCTTTTTACACATGAAAAATCTTGCTTGTACCATTGGTTTACAATAATTTATATATTATGTATCACATTTATTTTGAACAATGCTGGGTAACTGTTACACAGAGCCAATAGAATGCCATACTTTTAAAGTGTGGCCATGCTGGGATAAGGAACTTAGGCAGTAGGGCATAAATTGGGTGGACCAGAGCAAATAGTAAATTCATACCCCTCCCCCATTTTTATGTACACCTTTTTAAAATGACATTTCATCATTGTCTACACTTTTTCTTCCTTTTATATATACAATAAGCTGCCAAAGAAGAACCTTTGCCAGAAGTCTAAATTGTTTGTTTAACGAAGGCTTTTCAATTTAACCCAAGGTCAACTGAAATATGGTCATGGGCTGAAAGTAGCCCTTTGATTGCAACTTGCTAGTCCTTCTTTTAAACTGTATGGTTGCTAGTTCATTTCTTGTTCCCCTTTGGATGCTAAATGAAAGAACTAATACATTTGCTTTGGAAAGTTCATAAGATGTGCAGTTCTACTTACACAAACTTGCACACTTTCTTTAAAACTCAAGCAAGGAGTTAATTATGGCACAATTCTAGCAATAAGGGAGCATATTATTGATTTTTTTTTCCAAATCACTGATGCCAAATGTGAAAATTATTTAAAATTGCCTTTCTAATAAATGAGTGAGGGCTAGGCAGTAGGAAATCTAGAAAGCAACAGTTATACACATGCAAAATAATAATATAAAATATACAAATTATTAAAAAGAAAGAAACTTCGGAATAAGAAACCTCTGAACTCAATATAGACCTACCGTATATTCTACAACCTGAATATAGCAGAAAGAAGATGTGCCCAATTAGAACTGTTTGTTTTCATCTAATGGTTGTCACAATCAACAAATAAAGTAATGCTAACAGAGTCCATTAGTTGGTTGGGCTGCATTTGAATCTTGGTTCAGAAATATTTTATTACTGTTGAAAATTTGTGAATATGAGTTTAACTTTACTTAGTTAGAAATTCATTTTTCCACTCTGTACTCCCCCTTGAGTTTTGTTGTTCTTGATATTGTTCCTGCCACTGTTTGTATCTTTGTTTTTCCTTGAAGATGTTTCACTTCTCATCCAAGAATCTACTTCAGTTCTGAAGAAGCTTCTTGGGTGAAAAATGAAATGTCTTTAAGGAAAAACAAAGTCCAGTTGCCTTTTGAAAAGAACACCTTTAGGACAACCATGACCTGGATAATTGAGAATCTCCATAGCCATTTTGCCAGTATTTTAATTTTCTTCTGTATTTTTTTTTCTTGAGATATTAATTAATTATTAATTATTTTTTCAGGTTGTCACAAGGGTTAACAATGCCTTTTTAATTTTCCTATGTAAGTTTATCATTTTTTTTATTTTAACAAAATGTTTTAGAATGAGTTATTGGACATTGGAAAAAATAAAACCAATTTCACTACCTTCTAGGACAACGTTTCTCAGTGTTGGCTGGAGAATTCTGGGAGTTGAAGTTCACCTATCTTAAAGCAATCAGGTTTGAGAAGTCTATCTTACAGCTCTGAGATTTTTGTTGGCCTCCCATCCAAACATATATCAAGACCAATACTGTTAATTTGAATCCAGACAAGGTGCTGTGAACCATTTATTAATACATCACAGTTGTACATACTGTATGCAGTTCAGAAGACTACATTACTGAGGAGTAAGTTTTATGCTGCCATTTATTGCCTATACAAGTAGTCCTTGACTTACAATCACAATTGAACCCAAAATTTCTGTTGCTAAGTAAAACATTTGTTAGGTGAGTTTTGCTCCATTTCAAAACCATCCTTGCCACAGTTGTTAAGTGAATCACTGCAGTTGTTAAGTTAGTAACACAATTGTTAAGTAAAATTTGTTTCCCCACTTTGCTAGTCAGAAGGTAGCCAATGGTGATCACATGGTCCCAGAATACTGCAACTGTCATAAATACGAGTCATTTGTCAAGCGTCTGAACTTTGATCACATGACCATGAGGATACTGCAATGATTGTAAGTGTGAAAAATGGTCATAAGTCACTTTTTTTTTGAAAATTTTATTGATTTTTAAAAACAAACATAAACAAAACATAAAACATAAAAACATAAAACATCTTTTTTGAAAGCAACTTGATCCCAGGTTACATCTCTTCGTACAGACACAAATTCAAGTTCATGCTCATTTTTATATACCATTCCATATCTTATTACCATTCTACATTTTCTATATAGCTTCTCCCCTCTTTTAACTTTCTTAATTTTATTTTATTTATTTCATCTCAATTCAGATCATTATACTTATATTCTTTGTCTGTCCTGTTTCAGCTGTCTATTATTTTTTCTCATTAAACAAAATTTCTCCTGTAATCACTGATTGGAGTATGACGCCTTTATATCTTTCCCCTAAAATTATAACACTTAATATAATACATAACTTCCATTCAGATTCTGCTTGGTACATTCTAAAACTACAAACTGTATTTTTAAAAAAGAAAAAAAATTATGAATATATAATATAATTAAAACAACAATCATACCAATTCAATTCTATCGTTACTATTAATATTCATTTAAATCTTAAACATTTTACACATTACTTTTCAAATAATTATCATACTTCTATGGGAACACTTATAAACTTTCCAAAGTTACTTCCCCCCCACTTCACTTATATTTTATAAAATATTGAGTAATTAAAATGTTCCCATTCCTTCCTAATTCAATTCTCTCATTTATTTCATTTCATTTATTTTGTTCACAAAAGTTTCACTGAATTACACTGACTATTTTATCCCACTTTTTAATCATATGTTGTTTCCAATTTTCTAACATTATTTCTAATACAAATATAACAATACAATCTTATGTACCTTTGCAGATCGCTTTTTCAGTTAAATTTTCACCCATTATCTCTAAATAAGTCCTGTTTCTTTACATCTTGCTCCAAACCTTTCTAACTTCTCTCCCCATCCTTCCTCCCTTGCTTCTTCTCTCTCCCCTTTTTACCCCCTTGTCTCTCCACCTCCATTTCCCTCTTCTGTATTCCCATTTTCTGTTGCTTTCTAACATTATATCCACTTTTCACATTATTTTTCCCTTTTTTGGCTGTTTTTTTAGGTCTTAAATTCTCCATTTTCTTTCCCCCCTTTCCCCCTTCTACCCCAGATAAAGTTACTTGTTCATTAAAGATTGCTTCTTCTTTGTCCCAATTTTCTTGTTGTGCAGTCTTTTCTTGTAGTTTCTCATAGGTACAGATCGCCATTTCTAAGAATTGAAAAACGGAGCCAAAAGAGCCCTTTCCTTCTTGTTCCTCTTTATATTTTTTAAATTCCATTTTCCATTCATTCACAAGTTATGCCATTGTAGATTTGTTTTAAACAACCACCCGTGTTTTTAATCATTCAAATATAATTTCCAGAAGTCCCAAAGTCACCAAGCAATCCAAATACACACAAGCTGTTTCTTTTAACACTTTCTTCTTTTTTCACTTTCTCTTCCTGGGGTTACTATTTAGTTGCAAAGTTCCAGTTAAAATGTATCTTTTAGAAGTCTTATTAAGATTTAACTTTAAATTCTTTTGAATTCCAGGCGGACCCCTCCTTCCAAATCCTGCCCTTATTCTTTTCCTCTCCCTTCCCACTTATAGCAAGAAAAGAATTTTTTAGTGTTCAGAAATCTTTATTGTCCCCTTGGCATTTAATTATATTTCCAGTTTAATTACCCATTGGTGCCAAAGTGGATTTTTCCAATTTCTCATTCATCTCTCTTCGCTGTCAATGTAACGAAGGAGAGTGGAAAAAAAAATCTTTCCTTTTTCACTTTCATTCACTGCTTCTGAGTCTTCTTTGGGAGCGATGTATCTTTTATAAAATTTAAATTCCAGGATACCTTAGCTGTTGCTTCTTATCCCGGCCAGCCAAAACTCACTTCTTAACTTCCTCCTGCACTTTCTTTTCCGGATGAGTGCTTCTTCGAGGCGGCCATTTCTGACCACCACTCTTACCGCCTTCAGGAAAGGGAGTTTAGCCAGCTGAGGAGGAAAGATGTGGCTTTCCTCGACCCTGCTGGGATCTCCACCCTCTTCACCACCTCTACAGGGTGGCTTAGCCCTGAAGCCAGCTGGCTCGGGGAGCTCCAGCGGCGAGCCCATGCAGAAACCATGCACGATCGTGGATTCCTGCCTGCCGGCGAAGCCCTGCAAACCGGAAGTCCCAAAGTTAAGTTAGTAACACAATTGTTAAGTAAAATTTGTTTCCCCACTTTGCTAGTCAGAAGGTAGCCAATGGTGATCACATGGTCCCAGAATAATGCAACTGTCATAAATATGAGTCATTTGTCAAGCGTCTGAACTTTGATCACATGACCATGAGGATACTGCAATGATTGTAAGTGTGAAAAATGGTCATAAGTCACTTTTTTCAATGCCGTAACTTTGTAATGTACAAAAATGTACTTGCAACACAAGGTTTTTAATTTTGGTTATTATTCTAGAATACCCAGTTGATCTTAATGAACTCTGGAAAGAGATGTGGAATACAGGCTTTGAGTTTGTTTGAACAGAATCCAAGTCTGTATACAAAAGTAAAATGAGTTGAAAGAGGGTAAGTTTTTTGTTTTTGTTTTCCTGTTCATAGATTCTCTTTCGGTGATCAAGACCTGCCTTATGGTAACCAGGAAAATGCCTGCTTCTTCTTCCTACAATTGCAATTTATACTTACAAAGGTCAAATAACTCAAGCAGTTAGTGAGAGTTTGAAGACTGACTCCAGTGAGTATCTCTAGAAATATTTGTTTTCAATTACGCAGTTCAAATGTTGTAGAACCAAAATGCTGCCAGCACTTCTGAAAGCCAAGGAAATGTCCAATGATACTTCAGGAGAGACCAAAATTACATTAAATTTAATGTGGACAATATATGGTTGATCTATTTAGCAGAGGAAATTATTCTTTCTTATCTTCATTTTTCCCCAAATTGTCCGAAATTAATGTTTATACAATGAGGCCAAATACTGAACATTCAAGTCCTGTGGTTCTTTTTATGACCAAGTCAGATGGTCCATTTTCAAATCGAAGTTGTTATTATTTTCTTCATTCAGTTTGATGCCCTGTCATTTGTTTCTTCAGAATTCTTTCATATCTTCAATCTTCCGAAGCCACATAAAAACACCAGAAACTTCTATATGGGCCAGGATCCATACCAGAGGCGGTATTCAGCAGGTTCTGACCTGTTCTGGAGAACCAGTAGTGGAAATTTTGAGTAGTTCAAAGAACCTGCAAATGCCACCTCTGACTGGAGATTTTACAGTATCCTTCCCCTGCCATGCCCACCAAGCCATGCTCACAGAACTGGTAGTAAAAAAATTTGAATCCCACACTGATCCATACAATAATGCATCTTCAAGAAATTAGCCATAGTTGCATTAGTAACACACTACTTACAGTTTCTTGAATTGACTGCTGGAAAATGCAAAGTTTCTGGAGTCACTGTGAAAATGTGATTGGGATTCCTTTTGTACTCAGTTGGTTTCATGATTCACAACCTGATCAAGCATCTCTGGTTTTTGATGTTGGGTAATAATCCATTTGATACTCTCGGAACAACTATGCAAGCAGAATTAGAGGAAAAAGACTTCACATGAAACACACCCTTATAATGAACATACTGTGTAACCTTTACCAAGTAATCATCCTTCAACTTCATATGTTTCTATAAAATAAAATAATCACAGTTAAAGAAGCTGCTGTTTTAATATTTTACAGCTGCTATAAAAAGTGAGAAATCATATCACTAGATGCATGAATATTTGGATAAAAAAGAAGAAAAATATTATTTAAGGATGCTGGGAATCTTACACTTCTTTCAAATGGCACTAGAAAAAGAGAGGATGAGAAGTAAGAAAAAATATTTTTGTTGCAATGGAAAGATTTTTTTAAAAAATGAACATTCTTTAATTTTTAATAAAATATGTTTATGTTATTGCAGTCATAACTGGAGGGGTGATTGTACTGAATCCTGATGAGCATGATATTTTTTTTATTAAGCAACTGAAGAGAAAAAGAGACATAATGATGAAGAGGGCCTTTAACAACCCATAACGAACAAGAAAAATGCATCTGAGATGTTTCTGGAAGGTAATGTTTCTTTGATTTGGGAACATTCTTTATAAATGCCACTATTACTTTCATGGTTGTTATGTCTGACATCAGCTAGTTTTAAGATTGTGCTAACATCACCCTTAATGGTCTTCCTGCCTCATCAGTGGGGGGCTGTTCAAGTAACAAAGGGCCAATCAGCCGCTCTTGTTCCTCTTTAGTTCAAAGACATTTAGCTGAAAGACTGGTGAGGGTTATTCTTTTTTCCTTTTCTTTCTGAGACATTATGCTCTCTCGCACTTTCTCTGTGCTTGCTGTGTTCTTTATTATAGTTTCAGTGGAAGGTCTCTAGCATATCTATTATAAAGGACTAATTCTCCCAGGCTGTGAAAATACACTCCTACATAAAGCCGAGCATACTAAGAGCCTATCCTTAATGTGATGTGCTCACATGATCTCCATTTGCTTTAATAGGCATTCTTTCCATTTCCCAGAAGCACTTGAGAAAGAGAGGTGAACCATCTATACTGGCTTGAGCTATATTTATGAATAAAAATAACCTTCCATACTGACTAGCTCATATGATAGCTTTCAAAGGCAACAGGTATTTAACACTAAAATAGTTCATATTTCCAACCTCCGAAAAAAAACACTGGAGAAACAGGCTGGAGAAAAGGCTGTGCAGGTTAAAAAAGCTTTCATTATATAATAATGCTATGCAAAGCATTTGAAAAAGGATATCGACAAAGCACATTGCACTGAGGTTGGAAGTCCTCTGAAGGTGAAAACAGTCACATCCCTTGTGTGATTCTTTCAGGCATTTTGAAAACTGTTACAAACTCTGTCCACCTTTGTGTAGGAGTATTTCCACTTCTAGTAATCTTAGAAGGACTGCCTGGAGAGAAAATACCAAATCCTTCAAATAAACCCTCAAACCTTCCAAGGGATTCGATTATTTTAATGCTTCAAGAAGTTGTTGAGGTATTCTCCATTAGGAGAATGAGTGCACTCAGGGAAACTTAGTGAGAGTGGTGAAGAATAACATACAACCAGCATACAGATACACTGAATAGTAAAATGTAGGTTTTACTTCCAGTAAATGGGTAAACAAAGTCCAATAGACAGTCCAAATCATACATGGTTAAAGCAGGTAGTATTCAATATAATCAGTCCAGGGATAATCCCAAAACGAAGTCCAGTATCATAAACAAAGTTCAGTAAACGGTGTTTGCTAATAGTTGGCAAGACTCACAGCATTCCAAGAAGAACTACGATCAGGCAAAAGGCAACAGGGAAATGCAAGAGAACAAACCAGGTTTCTGGCTCCATCTTATGGCCGTCGGAGGAACCTCAGCCAATCACAATTACAGCACTCTCTTAAAGATATAACAGTATTAAATAACTATCCTGGTTTATATATTGCCAACCCAACTGTTAGGTGACTATCATTCCTAACATAAGTGCTCTTGAACTTTGTGGAACACCTCTGTCAAATATTTTGTACAAGCTCACTTGCTACAGTAGTGGTTTCCTGTCCCTAATAGGACCGATCCAAATTTTTCAATCCCTGAATTTCTTAAGATTATACTTTTTAAATTTTGCTTATTTAATTGATCCCATTTTGGCACCACCAGAGTGATTCTGGGCAGCTAAGAACAGGAAAAATAGAAATATAATAACTTAGACATAACTGGGTATCTCCAATCTAACAAAGAGAAGGACCAAGGATGAATTGAGACTAGCAATCTTCCAATATTTGAGGGTCTGTCACAGAGAGGAAGGGGTTAACTTATTTAGCAAGGCACCTGAGGGCAGGACAAGTAATCATAGGAAAGTAATTAAGAAAAGATCCAACTAAGCATAAATTTCTTGGCAGTGAGAACAATTGATCAGTGGAACATCTTGCCTCCAGAACTTGTGGGTACTACATCACCAGATATTTTTAAGAAGAGATTGGACAACCAGTTGTCTGGAATGGTATAGGTTGCAACAAAAGAACTCCAAGGTCCCTTCTAACTCTGGTACACTGTTGCTGTTATAATAGTACATAAAAATACAACAAGAGAAATAACACAGGTTCAGCACAAAACATAAAGAGTTCCAATCATCTCTTAATTTGTCTGTGTGTGTGTGTGCACACATGCCTGCATGCATGCATGCAGGGGCCATCTAACATTTATTCTACCATAAAGCCTGGCAAAACAGTGAAGTCTTTAAAACCTTCCAGAATGCCATGAGTATGAGAACTGACTGGATTTAAGGTGGATTTTATTCCAGAAGCAGGAGGTTTTTCAGGAAATCATTGATTTTCAGAACAATAATTTTTAAATCTGCTGGACTAGGATGTGTAGAAGAGAGAGAGACATATCTTTGTTATTCATTCATTCAGTTTGAATTTATTCAGTCAATCAGTTCTCAATTCCAAACTGACTCTGGGTAACTCAAAATAAGCCAAACAGTACAAGATAAAGAGGAAGGGAGAAAGGAAGGAAGGAAGGAAGGAAGGAAGGAAGGAAGGAAGGAAGGAAGGAAGGAAGGAAGGAAGGAAGGAAGGAAGGAAGGAAGGAAGGAAGGAA
>NW_020769309.1:35695774-35716835 GCF_900518735.1 Pseudonaja textilis | reverse complement strand
GAAGGAAGGAAGGAAGGAAGGAAGGAAGGAAGGAAGGAAGGAAGGAAAGAAAAGATGGTAGGTCTATCCAATAATACCAATATACAGAAACATATCCACCATATTGAGTAGCCTCAGCTACTCAATCCTATGGCCTGGGAGAACTGCCAAAACTTTAAGGGTTTCTAGACTATTTCAGTTAGATTACTGTTCTTCACTTAACTAGTGATGGAAGGTAAAGCTGATACAGTATACAACCTATGGGCTTTTCAGTGTCATTAAGTTTAGAAGAATAACACCAATATTGCAAGAACTGTACTAGTTCCAGAATTCTACACCTAATTCAAGTTGCTGAACTATGAAGTCTCTAATGGATTGGGCTTTATTACTTTGAAATCATCTACTACAGGTAGAATTTGTCTGTCCTGCATAATCTAAAAGACAGAGGATGCTCTGCTACTTATCTTAAAAGAGAACATCTTGAATAGCTTCCTCCTGGCATTAGATGTACCTCTAGAATGATCGACTAAGGATGAATCCATACTAAATTGTCAAATTCAGCAGCTATCTGGACATGCTTCTCTGAGTTAACAGCATTGTGTACTGTACAATTCTATAAAATGAAAATTGATACTGGCAAATCCAACTCCCAAATATCAAGTAATTTACTGGAGTTCTAAACAAGCCACTTGTAAGTAATCTAAGAGATACATGAAGCATTCAGAAAATTGGGGTCAAGTGTCATGAATATGTTGCTGACATTCAGTATATTTCTCCTAGATAAGGAAGTTTAATTATATTGAGTCAGATTATTGGTTCACCTGGAGTTTTAATGGTGATTTTAATCTCTATTTTGCAATCTGTGATATATTGCATATTTCCACAGCTTCTGACTCCTTGCCATCCACAAAAATCCAATTGCATTTTTTTTGTTATTCTCTGTCTTAGGTAATAGATGAAACCCATGTCCCAAGAGCTCAATATAATAAGTTAGTATAATTCTGATGGTATTTTTGGCAATGATCTTGGATTACTAACTTTAATTTTCATATATTTTAGGGTAGCTAGGGAATTTATTTTAAAGAAATGATCTTAGTAAGCACTTATGGTCTATAGTTTACTTAAAGACTCCTTTATGAATTTGTAGCATCCCTGCAATCATTTTATTGTGTGGTTTAATCAGATTTGTAGAACAAGCCAAGTTATTTGGAAAGCTAACTTTCCCAAATGTCCCAAAGGTGCTTTTTCAAAAGGCAACTGGACTTTGTTTTTCTTGGATGAGAACAAAACATCTTTAAGGAAAAAGAAAGTCCAGTTGCCTTTTAAAAAAAGCACCTTTGGGACAACCATGACCTGGATGAGAATCTCCATAGACATCTAACTTTAAAATCTTCATCTAGTATAGCAGGATGTATACTTTATACTAAGTAAACCTTTTGCCATACCTAGAAAAGACTATTCATTATGTGTGGGCAGTTATCATGCAGTGATTGTGAAATGAGATGTTAATTATTCTTTAGTTCTGATTTAACTGACCCAATCTTACAGATTTTATATATACAACAATGTGAGACTCATTCTCATAATGATAAATGAACTGTTTATCTATTTTATGCAAACAAATCCCTTTTTGAGTAGATTCAATGCACACATTATTGTTCTGACCCAAGCTTTGTTCAAATTAAACAAACACAAACTGTGTATAAAAGCAAACCTTTTTTAATGTGGCACTGGGAATTCTTTGCATTCCCAGCCAAGACTCATTTAAACCTAATTGTCCAAGATAAAAACAAGCCCTTTCAAGGTTATAAAAGGCTGCCAAGAACAGAAGTCTAATTACTGATAAATATTAACCAACAGAAGTTTCAAAAATAAACTGGAGTTCACAGGGCTTCCATGAGGACTCACAGTCTAAAGAACTTCTTTGCTTCCTGCAAAGAGCACATCTCCGAGGGTTGATTTTTATCCCTTATGGGAGGGGCAATCACTTTCCAGCCCTACTCCAGAGTTGCTCTTGCTGCTTCAGCTGCTCTCTCCTTTGAGTAGCCCTGCGCATACATGCACTGGGCACAGGGTCTTCTGCTTCCCTACTGCAAGATTTTAATAGCTCTGAAAGCAACACTCAACCATCTGATAGTCCTGGCCCCATCCCTGCATCAGATGCAGGACCCTCATCCACATCCTCGCTAGGCTCCCTGACTGGTTCCCTTTTGTCCTTGCTGCCAGAGACCTTTGCTGTCCACACTTGCTGCTGGTGAACCACAACAAATATATCTTACCCATTTCATTATATTCTGTTGGGACAGTATGAGAACTGTAACTTGCCTGCCATTAAAAACATGTTAAATGTTATAAAATGTGTTAAAACATCATAAAAATAAATATACAAACTTTAGGCAAAAAGGAGGATAAGAATAGCCACCTCAGTGATTTTTAAGTAGATTAGTAAGTAGGTAGATCATCTAAGCATGTTCTAGTTGAAAGCCTCGGGCTTCATCATATAACCGGGTCTTAAAAGAAAGTTCCAAAATGTTAAAAGTGATGGTGCTAAACTAATTTTGGTGGGAAAACATTCATAAGGCAGACATCACAAGAGAGAAGGCCTGTTTTCTGGGACCCCTCCCTCAAAGTGAAGATCCCACCTGATGGCACCTACAGTTTGCCTCTTCTGCCAGATCTAATGGAGAAGGTTGATGTAACCAGGAAGAAGTGATCCCTCAGATAGCCTAGCGGCTAGCCCCATGCCAGGAAGGGCTTTAAAGTTTAAAACTAGAACCTTGAATTGAACCCAGATGCAAACTGTCAACCAATGCAGCCTGTGAAGCTGAGGTGCAACATGCTCTGTTTTAGGAGCAGATATAACTGCCTGCCCCACTGTATTCTGTCCTAGTTGAAGCTTTTGAATAATCTTCATTAATCTTTCTATGTAAAATGCATTTCAGTAGTCAAATCTGGAGGTGACACTCTCACCCTTTGGAAAAGTGTCTTGGAAATAGCAATAGCACAGACTTCTATAACATTTCACAGTGCTTTACAGCCCTCTCTAAGCGGTTTTCAGAGTCAGCATATTGTCCCCAATAGTCAGGATCCTCATTTTACCCACCTCAGAAGGATGGAAGGCTGAGGCAACCTTCAGTCGGTGAGACTCAAACTGAAATAGCCTATATATATTCAGATACATTACAATTGATTAATTTCCATCCATTGTTTCTTATCTTGCATTCTGGTGCTTTGGAAAATAGGTTGACAAATAGGTAGAAGAAACAACAACTTTCAAAATGTAGGAAATGACCATTCTAAACACATTCAAATATCAGAAGCTTTTGAAATGAGTTCTGTTGTTTTAATCGTAGAGGGCATTACTTTCCCGCCTGCCAATATTAGTATGTGCTCTAAACCGACATTTGAAAATTGAGGCAATAAGCCATTTAACATGACTTTTTTAAAAAAAATACTCTGACTCAATTGCAATTACCATCAACAAGAATATTTATTCAGGAAAGCCAAATTGAATGCATGGATTATTTGGGTGAATAACATTATAACATCTTCTCATATTTTCCAAAATATAATTAACTGGCAAAATGCACAAGCATATGTGCACACCCACACCCATAATACAATAAAATATTTTCTTATTCTTCTGAATAAAGTTGTAGATTTGTTTTGTACTATGTTATTTTTGAATTTACATTAGGATTAGAACTCATGAAAACCAAGAAATTACCAAGTGAAAGAAGAGAAATCTGTTTACAAATGCCATCTGGGTTCTAAGTGTTGAATTAAATCAAAAAAGTAATCCAAATTAGTGCAGCCGTTGTCCTTGTTAGAGTTCATACAAAAAAATGTTCCATAAAGACTATTTTAAAATAACAAATTCTGGAGGACAAATCAAAGAGTTGATTGTATTCATTTCCTTCTTGTGAGCTTCTGGGAATACTAAGACTAACATCTGGCTGACCTAGATGCTCCTTTGATGTTCCAACCAGAACTGTTTTGGCTTTTTCTTGGGCCATAACACACAATAGATTTGCATATTTCAGCCCTTATCTGACATTACATGATTCTGAAGCATCCATTTTAATTTACTTAAATTATGCATGAAAAACTGAGCTGCCAAGAGTCAAATTGATTGCACTGGAATATAAATACAATAATAAGTAAACAAATAAATAAAACCCAATCTTATATAAGGTTAAAAATATACGTAGCACAAACCTTAGTGGGAGACTTGAAGAATAGTAATTCAGCTTCCAATGAATTACTCAAATGTTTATATCAAGAAAATGGAGGGACAAAGGCAGGGGTAGGATGCTACTGGTTCTGCCTGGCTCTATAGAAATGGTAGCTCTGAAGAGCAGTAGACACCAAACTGATTCTGTGTCTGCTGCTGTTTGACCCACCTGCCTGCCCGGGCTCTTACCTGTCCTTTATTTCCTGCTTTTTCAACCTCAGCTGCTTTGCGCGGCACAGCTGAGGCTGAAAAAGCAGTAAAAAGGTGCCTTTTCAAATGCTGCACACCCACCTGCAGCGCTTATCAGCTCTCTGGGCGGCACAGCTTAAGGTTTATTACACGTGCGTGCGTGGAAAAATGTACCGAACCAGTAGTAACACCGGTTGAATCCCACCCCCGGACAAAGGTTATTTCAGTGACATTAAATTGGCCCTTTGGTTAAAAAGCAGACAGAAGAAAGAATCTTCAAGGAAGAATTTATCATATACATTGTAATATTCCTCTTAGTTGCTCTACTATTATCTGCATAATAGTCTCTATTTACTCTATTTATTTTGAATTTAAAAAATACTTTGAATAAAGCAATCTAAATTGCAGTTCTGACAGGTACCAATCACTTTCTGCACAACTTCTCTGAAAAGCTAACAGGTGAGGGGTTTTTCATTTATGGGTTTGTTTTTTTTGATATCATTAAAACTATACGGGATGATTTAAAAAAGTATTCAGGATTTTCTTTAGTCAGAATACACCGGACTGTTTAACTAAAATACTGAGATTAGAGAAATTCAAAGAGCATACGATTGCATTAAGGAAAGGGAGAGAAAAATCTGGAATGTTGAACATATCATTGAAGATATGTTCAAATGAGAAGGAAGTAGATTTTGGAAATATTCGTAAATATCTGGATTTCCATCATCAGCTGCTTCCAAAAGCAATTTCAAATCAGCCAGGTCTGAATTAAAATTTTCAGTGTGACTCAGAAAGCTGAACTGATTCAATATGAATCATCTAGTAGATCCAATTCAATGCATCATTGCATGCATGTGCCAATTTCCACCAAACTTTTGAATATTTTTCATCTTTTTATAAAATGTATATTGGGATATTAGTTGAATTACTATAATCTAAAATGGTATTTTTGTCTCTTTTAGGAGCTCTGTAGGCATGAAAGAGAGAGCGATGATTGTTTATTGACACTGCCAGCTGGAAGCAATGCAAGAGGCAAACTTGAAGTAGTTATCAAATGCTTTAAACGACAAACAGGAGATGAGATTTTTAACTAACATGATTAAATTTAAATTAAATTTGCTGACACACTCAAATTGTCTTGTTCTTTTTAAAGTCTCCCTTGTAATAGTAGTAGTAGTTGTTGTAGTAGTCGTAACAGTAGTAATTCTGCAAACTAATATTATCGGAGCTGCAAATTAACATATTTTAGATGATATCAAATCCTAACTATATAAAATAAAAGATGAAACTGTCAATTATCTAATTAGTGGTTGTAGTAAAAGTATGCAAACCAAGAAAGATCTATGCAATAATATAATTGCAAAAAAATTTCACTGAAATTTATATCAGAAATTTGGCTTTAGTGTTAACAAAAACAATGGGAACTACAAACCTGACATTTCTTAGGAGGTCAAAATGTTAAAATGCAGACTGGCAGTCACCTGAAACACTGCAAACCATTACTATTATTGAAAAGAAAAAGTGTAACTCATATATGTCATGGCAAGATGGGCAGCAAGCAAACAAATAAACAAATCAATAACTATTGAATTTATGAAAAGCAAAATGAAAATATAATACTTAAGAATTAAGATACTATTTGCTGGACTGGATCCCTAATCATCTAATCCAGCAGCCTGTTCACACAGTGGCCAACCAATTACACTAATTTCCCAACCTTGGGAAGCAGTCAAATTGCCATAAAGACTAATAGACATGCATTCCCTGGTGGTGCAGTGGTCAGAATGGAGTATTACAGGCATTCAGGAGTTTGATTCTAATGGACCTTGACATTAACTCAGCCTTCCAGCCTTCCAAGCAGAGGTGGTATTCAGCAGGTTCTGATAAGTTCTGGAGAACCGGTAGCAGAAATTTTGAGTAGTTCAGAAAACCAGCATATATCACTTCTGACTGGAGATTTTACAGTATCTTTCCCACCAAGCCACGCCCAAAGAACCAGTAGTAATAAAAAATTGAATCCCACCACTGCTTCCAAGGTTGGTAAAATGAGGATCCAGATTGTTTGGGGCAATATGCTGACACTGTAAACTGCCCACAGAATGCTGTAAAGTCTAAGTGCTATTGCTATTGCTATTCTCATGACTATCATAAATTGGTCCAAACCATTTTTGAAGCCAGCCACCTTAATAGCCAGCACATCTCATGTGACAGGATTTCAAAGTCAAATGTTCTATAACAAAGTTCCTTTTGTCTCCACATCAGTGAATACAAACTCTATATTGTAAGGTTACCATAAGAAAGTCATCAATTTTGAAATTATGCATCCTATCCTTCCTTTTACCCTACAGAAAACTAGGGAGGGTCACTTCTGAAATGCTTTCCAGATCACTTTGCTTCCATGGACAGCGATACCTTTTGCATGAAGTGTCTGTTTTTCCTCCTGTCTTTCAAGGTCATTCCCATATAGCATTACACACAAATGTCATAAATAATGGGGAGATTATTTTTTTTTCCCATTGCTGTTTTCTGTGAAGCCAAAAAATAGAATAAAAATCTGTCTTTGATCACTATGGAAATTATCTCTGTTGCTTGAAATCCCAGTGAGCCTGCTATCCTTCAGTTGAACATTTTTACAATGCTTGGCTTGTATGTTCCTGGAACAATATTATCTTACTAGGAGTAGTAAAAAGTTAAGCAGCTAATAGACTGCTCAAAACACTCTCATTTCTTCCACATCTCATCAGTCTTGCCACCATTATTGTTTGTGACTGGCCTCCATAGGAATGAGACTGACTTGATTACATTGTCCATTTCTTTGAAAGACAGTGCATTCATATCCATAAAATACCTTCATTTCTATACATGTATTTGTCCATGAACTTAGAGGAACTGAAGGCCTTTGGGTTAGGGATGTATCTATAACGTATTGTATTATTTTGATATTGCTGGGGTGTCAAACTCAAGGCTCATGGTTGGGATCTGGCCCATGCAGTGCTTAGATCTGGCCCATGGAGCTGGCCTGAAAATAGCAAAGGAATGGCCCATGATGCCTCTGCTAGCAAAAAGGGGGCCAGTTTTGATCGCCAGAGTGCTGCAGGAGGCCATCCAGGCCCAAAATGGGGCCACCGGAGTGCTGCAGGAGGCCAACCTTGACTCAGAAGCTTATAAAAGGAAGGATTTTTTTTAAAACTTTTCAGGCTTGCAGGATTCTGCTAGTATAGCCTATGTCAATAATTTATAGTTGTAGTCTTCCTATGGATCTGGTCTCTCTCTCTCTCATAAGGTGATCAAGTAGATTAAGTAGGTATTAAAAAAACAAAATCACAGAAATGTATGCCTCTGTATTTTTATAAGTGTATAAAACCATGTGTGTGGAAGTGCAGTCCCGTGTCACACTCACCTTGGCCACACCCACCCTGCCCACGCCCACCCATGCCATGGCCCTCCGAGGTCAAACACAACCCTGATGTGGCCCTCAATGAAATTGAGTTTGACATCACTGTGTTACTGAATTATTGGAAGAAATGTCCATCTGGGTTCAGTTCCAAGCGGGAAGAAAGACGCTGGAAACATGGAAGCTGCTTGGAAGGATGAAGGTGAAGTTTAACGGTAAAGCAGAACCCCCAAGCACATGTGATTCTGGATAGATGACCACATGGAGTGGAGAGTGGGATACATTTAAACCCTCTCTTAGGCCTTGCAAGAAATGTATCCTATTGGTTGTCAGACTCCCAGGGGGCTATGTGTGGGTCCAGCTAACCTTGTAGGCTGTCTGTGTCCCAGACTTGGTTGAATCTTCCTAGGTGATGATGTAATGAAGAGGGTTGTGTTCTGAAAAGGTGTTGGGCAATTCCTATTATGGCTTAATGGCTTTGTCCTGGTTTGGATCTTGAGTAAGGGCTAATCCCATCACCCTGGAGCTGAAGGCCTTTGTCTTATAGATAGGATGGCCCAACCTTTCTGGGGCTATTATCAAAGGTGGGGGCTGCTTTCCAAGAGCATGTTTCTCCTTCTCTCATCCATGGTTTAAAAACCATTCTGCTTTTTAAAGATTTCCAAGCATATTTCATTCTTCTAGGAGGGGGTGGGTACTCACTTTCTACAGTATTATTGCAATTAATGATTGATTAAAAATCTCTTACATGTTACTCAATGACCTTGTGTCCATATATTGCAATTTTTGCAGAATTATACTGGAGTAGCAAAGATGCTTTTTCAAGAGGCAACTGCACTTTCTGGTTTTTTGCCTCTTAAAAAAGCACCTATGGCACAACCATGACCTGGATGACAGAGAATCTACATAGATATACACTGGAGTAATTTTCAGTAAAGCAAGCATCAAAAAAGCTTTCTCCCAACTCTAATGTCTTCTACTGGATCTGTAGAAAAAATAAAACAGTAACCCCATTTCCTTTCCATTTTTAGCATAATAAAACTGGGAGGCAGTGTAAGAGGGATTGTTGTTATTATCATTTTCAGTGTTGTTGGAATTATAATGATGCAGCATATAGACTGTATTTTGTGACACATGAATGGATTCTGAAATTAGTCAGAAACCTCATTAAAAAATAGATTCACACCAGCAAAATATAGATTTATACTTTCTGCTTTCCTCACTTTTAGACAGCTCATATTTTTCTAAAGAGATTTATATGCCCCAACAAACTGAGATAAAAACTGTTTTGATGGGTTTATTTCTTCTTCCTTTTAGATTTTGTCTCACATTTTTCCATGGCCTGCTTAGATTGTGCAACTATTTAAAATAAACATGTGTATAGAATGCATTTAAAATATCCCACAAAACTGTAGGAAAGTAATATAGAATATCTTCTATCATATCCACCTTACAGTTATGCTTTTAACTTTAAGCATGTTGTTCATATATTTTACAATGAACTTTATATTGCTGTGACCAGTAATGGGATTCATTTCTTTTACTACTGGTTCTGTGGTCGTGGCTTGCTGGGCGTGGCAGGGGAAGGATACTGTAAAATCTGCAGTCAGAGATGGTATCGGCTGGTTTTCTGAACTACTCAAAATTTCTGCTACCAGTTCTCCAGAAACAGTAAGAACCTGCTGAATACCACCTCTAACTGTGACTGAGACAATGCATCTTAATGCTTCAAGACTATAGAAAATCCAAAGATACCAACATTAGCAAATGGAAAGTAGTTCAGACATTCAATTGCTGCCCATTAGGATTTAATTAGCTCAAATGGCCTGAGAGGAATTGTCAATCTAACAATGGTAGGAAAGGTTAATGAAATTCCCCAAAGAGAGAAATTGTGCCCTCCTCCTGTACCACTTGATCCTTTTCTCAGACCACAAGGATTTTATTAACCTATTTTACACTGAAAAGGAAATCCTTGAGTTCAAAACAATTCTAAAGGAGAATATCATCCACAGTACTCCTCTATATCTATTTGTGAATTCTCATCAAGCAAGAATCCTTGTCTTTTTCATCTTCAAGTCTTTTTTTCTTTAGGAAGTTATGCATTACCTTCACTACAAGCCTGCTTTTAGCCAAATCCACCTAAGTTCTCCTAGCTCTCCACTTAGAATCTCTTAGCTCTCCTTGCTTTACCCACGTAATATATCTTGGATGTTTTATTGTTCAATATAAATGTTTTAAAGTTATAGTGAAAGAAATAGTCATGGAATATAATTACCTGAACAGTATTATGAATGTTTCATATCATAACAATTTCCAGTGTAATGGGTAATTTAAATAATGCATATTTATATGCAGCCAGTCAGGCAAATACTTTGTTAGTAGAGGATCCCATTGGCTACACTCCTCAAAGTCACTAAGCAAAGCATCCATTCAAAAATTCAATGTGGTTCTTAAGTGAACATCAAATAGAGACATTGAAAAGCAGGCCTGGGTGGCCTTCTACAGAGGTGTAGGTACAGAGCTGAGACAAAAGCAGGGTTTTATTTTATGACAAAGGGTTTGCTTGCATGATAGTGGATAGAATCCATTGACCTCAACTAGTGTACAAGTGCATATGTGTCAGTTTGTAATTTACTTATTGAGTGAGTCTTACATGCTGTATTAATGAAAAAAAGTCTGAATGAATTACAACTCTAAAATATAGTATGTGGATTAACACATATAACTACCGTGTTTCTCATATAATAAGGATGGGTCTTATTTATTTTTTTTGAGCCCCGAAAAAATGGCTAGGCCGTCTTTTGGGGGGGGACTTAATTCCCCCCCCTTGCATCATCGGGTGGGCGGGCAGCAATGGCTTGGATGTTGACCTCGGCGTTGGTGGGGCAGTTCGTATTGGGGTCAACACAGGCAGCACGATATCCAGGTGTGCAACAAAAGTACTTCCTAACGGCAAACCCCCACTCGCCATTCCCCCCCATTTCTCACGTTTTAATATAGGCCTTAATTTGGGAGGGAGGGGCTTAATTTCATTTCATGCCTATAAAACATGCTGGGACTTCCTATTGGGGGAGGCCGTATTGTTGGAGAAACAGGGTAAATATAGCAAGGTGTAGCACCAAGGAAACCAATAAGAGTTAACCCAAGAATCATTCTATAGGAGAAATCAAAACTTCAAGTCATCCCCCAAAATCATTTTGGAAAAGCCAGGTCTTGAAGACTTTCTGAGATTTTACTAAAATCAGGATGGTTTTAACCTCTGGAGGTGTAATAATATATTGAAAAGACTTTAGGTGATGAGGCAAAGAAACATTGCCTAAAGAACAGTTAGGTAAGGGACAACCTAGCCCAGTACTGAATAAGAAACTCAGAAGAGTTTTTCCCTAGTTAGTGTAAACAAGATGGGAAGACATTTGTATTTTCAAATTTACAAGATTCAAGTAATGTAGCTTTACAATAAAGTAAAATTAGCTCATCTGTTCATGTTCCCTGTTATGTCTGCACAGGCATGACACGTAATCCCCCCGCCCCCCACAACTAGCATGGGAAATACAAACAAACTGGGTAAAGGCATGGCAGACACCCCCTATATAAGGGCTGCCTACCAGCTGTTATGTTGTTGTGTGTGTTCCATACTTAACCAAATAAACCATTGTTGTGGATCCCTGGCTCTGGATCTTCATTCCAGCAGACTTAACAATTGGCGATGAAGGTGGGATCACCAGAATAGACAGCCTCAGATCGCCGCAAGCCAACTGATCAGAGCCAGCTGATCAGAGCCTCCATGGAGCTGCTGGAGCTAGCACCAATCATCGAGGCAGCGTCGCTGAACCAGCTGAGAGCCATGGAGCCAGCAATAAATCATGGAAGGCAGCATTGTGGAAGGAGAACCAGTTGACTGGGAGCTGCTGCTGAAGCCACAAAAGCCAGCTGATGAGGAATCATTGCCAGATTACTGCAGGAGACTCCGAGAGTGATGAAGAAGCCACCGCTGAGCCATGAAGGTCAGCTGGCCAATAGCCATTGCTGCGGGAGATGTCAGGATCCACAAGGGGCAGCCAGATTGAGCGCCATCACCAGGTCACCATGGGAGATGCAGGACAGCATCCAACAGTTGGATCACCTGAAGAAAAGATGGGAAGTACTCAAATATTCGCCCCGTTTGTTCACAAAATGGAAACATGGGACTCTTATTTGGTGCAACTTGACTGCAACTTACAAGCAAATGACAACATTACCAACAATTGAAAAAGGCCACTATTCCTTAGCAAATGTGGCAGAGAGGTCTTCAAAATGGCTTGTGCCATCATCGCTGCAGACTTCCTGCAGACAGTCTCCTAGACCATGCTAATAGAAAAGCTGACCCAACACTACACTCCCAGATCTTCCTGCATCTCAAGGTGGAATTCATTTTACCAGAGAGATCAGGTGGACCAAGTCCATATGCCATTATATGTCTGCACTCCAAAATGCTGCCTTGTATTGTGATTTCCACGACCTAGACGAAGCCCTCGAGACCAGTTACTGAGCAGCCTGAGGGCTATAAGATTACAAAGGTGCTTACTTGTCAGGGCCACCCTAATGCTCCCTAGATGAGGCCATTGCTGCAGAGCAGTCTGGCAGGTCTGTGGAAGAAATCCAAACATGAAAAATGAACAGTCCAAGAACTGCCAGGGCACCATGGTTCATTGTGAAGAAACCGAGGACATAGAGGGAGATGAGGACAAAGATGACAACAAGGAAAATGTACATAGAATGAGAACAGCAGCCCCCCCTCCCCCCCAGGCATGACAGAGAAGTAGAATGGAAGGCAGCCCAGGGCATGGGGTGCAGGGGAAACCACCCGAGAGTGGCATGCTGACATAAGAACACGGTCTATAGGCGGTTCAGGAAAAAAGGACACTTAGCACATGTCTGCCATGCAGCTTTTCCCAAAGCTACCCCTACTAACAACAAAAAAAGGAAGCTCAGGCTGTCCACACAGTGGAAAGTGGAGTCAAACAAAATGGAAGAATAGAGAAGAGGACTGTTTCACCATTTGTACAGACCTGCGACTTGTGGAAATAGTTAGCCACCAATCCGGGAGCCTTCCACACAAGAAAATATATGTGATTGTTAGCATTGAGGGGGCCATGAAAAATGGACGTAGACACACAGTTGGCCACAACCATCATATTGCAAGCCACATTAGAAGAGATCATGGAAAAGAAGAAGCAACAGAAGCTAAAACCCAGCTGTGTGAGGCTCTGGGACTGCCAGAGAAACAACATTCCTATTGTAGGCAGTGGACAATTCTTCATAAAGTATGGACATTTTGCGGGATACTTACCTAGTAATCAAGGGATCCTTGCCTATTCTTTTAGGACTACATCCCTAGCATTGGGAGTTACGGTTATCCATGCAACAATCACAGAGACAGCGAAGGACTTGAGTAAAGAGTTCACAGATGTATCCAATGGCACATTGGAGGAATACAAAGGCAAGCCAACATCCTTCAGCCTAGACCTACAAGTGGCACCCATCAGACTAAAACCTAGAAGGGTGCTATTTGCATTGAAGCCCAAGATCAACGAACAGCTGGACAAGTTAGTCCAGCAAGGAGTCCTAGAACTGGTAGATCACGCATGGTGGGAGACCCCAGTCGTGATGCCCATGAAGCCCAATGGGTCAATATAAATTTGTGTGGATTACAAATGCACAATAAACAAAGTGCTACATCAGAGTGTGTACCCTGTCCTGGTGGAACAACACCTACTACACTCCTTGGCAAGATCTTTGTGAAACTCAACCTCACCCAGGCCTACCAGCAACTCCCCATGGATGATGAGACAGCTGTGGCTCAAACGATCGCCATACACAGGGGGCTTTCCGGTGCAGATGACTACAGTTTGGGGTAAGTGTTGTCCCCAGACTTTTCCAAGGTCTAATAGAGAGGACGTTGCATGGAATCCCTGGAATCATCCCATACTTTGATGGGATCTCCACTGCAAACAAACCAGAACTATTTGAGCGCCATGCACTCAAATAGCACTCCATTTCACCCCGCAGGAAATGGCCAAGCAGAGACGATGGTGCACACAGCAAAGAAGGTTCTCACAAGAATGGGGCAAGGAAATATACAAGAGAAACTAGAGAAATACTAACACAGCACGTCACTTTGTGTGTGGCTACAGGCAGGAGTCCTGTGGAGCTATTAATGTGGAGAAGACTGAGAACACATCTGGATAGAGTACACCCTGACTATGGGACAGATATTCAATGAGGAGACAATGACAAGGTCAGAAGATTCCAGCAAGGTGAAAGGGTGTACACAAAGAACTATGCCAGAAAACCTAATTGGGTACCCGGCCACATATTGGAAGTCATGGGCCCCTGGTCATATTGTGTGGAACTTGGTGATGGTAAGGTGTGGCGCAGACACATCAACCAACTGCGGAATGACAGGCTGAGAGTGAGTTGGAGGACACCAAATCACAGGGGGATGAGGACAGAGACAGACATGGAAAGGGAAGCACAGTGCCTTAGGTGACACCTGTCGCAAACGCCCCACTGGTGGGAATCCAGAGAGAGACATCCAATGACCCTGAAACAAGACAAGGTGACACCAATGAGAGGGATGAGCAACCCAGAATCCAGGAGGATCAAAGGTTGACTCAGAACCGCAAATGACCCACTGTCAGTTGGTGCTCCATTCAAAATCCAAGAAAGAAATACTTAGACTCCATAAATTAGAGAAAATAATTCTTTTACTGAAAAATGAAGTGGTAGCATCAAATAGGATTCTGAATCTGAGAATTTAGGCATGCAGATCACATATACAAAGTGATGAAGTTGTTCCCACCCCCCATAGTTCAAAAGATTCTTCCAATTAAAAGTTCTGAATATGATCATGTGGACATCTTCAGGTGGTGATGAGGCCTCTGTCCGTTGACCTTGGCATATTTTGATAAAGGTTTGCAGCTGCGCAGAGAAAAGAAAGCTAAGCGAGAAATAGAAACCTAAAAGCAGGAATTTATACTCCCCCCCCCACTCCTCATTTACACAACACAAGAATGTAACACCTCCAGCTCTCTTCCCAGACCATATTCCCCCTCCTCCCACCGTTACTTATGGCAGCCAAAAGATTCAAGGCAGTAGAAAAGATGCAAAGCAGTAGATCTTGAAGGATGACACCCCCATACTTAAGAGACTAGGACTGTAGCTGACCATAATTAAAGTTCCAGCTGGATGGTGAGGGGTGTTGTGTCTGCACAGGTACGACACATAATTGCCCCCCCCCCCCCCACAATTAGCATGGGAAATACAAACAAACTGATTGGATAATGGCATGGCAGGCACCTCCTATATAAGGGCTGCCCCCCAGCCATTACCGTTGTTGTGTGTGTTCCATACTTACCCAAATAAACCATTGTTGCAGATCCCTGGCTCTGGATCTTCATTCCTTAGACTTAACATTCCCTGTCTAGTCTACCTAGTAAGGCTGACAATTATCTTGTTTCATATGGAGACATGACCTAAAAAGTCTGCATCAGCAGTCCTTGGTGGCAGGTATCCTGAGAGATGAAAATATAAAGTAAGTCCAATATTTCTGATCATATCAAGTAGATGAATGCCATTTGAAATGGTTTATCTCTGAGGTACGTAGGTCAGGAGCTCTATAGGATTTCAAAGATAACCACTAGCACCTTGAATTTCATCCGAAAGTCAATGGCAATGATTGCATGTCTCAAAGTAATGGTATCATATTGGCAAATCAAGATACTCCTGTAATTATTTGAAGCATTCATTGTAGACCAGCAGACATTTGTTCAAAGGCCACCTCAAGCAGAATGAATTGTAATAATCTGAGAGGTGGTCAAGGGTGGAATGACATGTACAGTCTCCTTATTGCATAAGCTCCTCTTGATCAAATTTATCATCAGATCTTTAAACAGGATCTGCAAGCTCAAAGGCATTGAGCACAAAATGAGAGAATAATTTGGGTTCTCTATCGGTTGGCTTCTAAATTTGCTGAGATTAGGACTAAACCTGTGTTTGTATTCCACCATTTGAATCCTAACAGATTCCAGGTAACAGGACAGAATCTCAATTTATGTCTTTATTTCACCCACGGTCAAGATGCCACCAATATGCTGATAATACACGGTGTTTAAAAAAGGTGCCCCATTTTAATATCCCCAGAAATATGAGACTATTGTACCATTAGAAAGTCATAGATATATGTGCAGATAGTCCTTGACTTACAATCATTCATTTAGTGACAGTTCAAAGTTACAACAGCACTGAAAAAATGACTTGTGAGGAGTTTTCACTCTTACAAATGTTGTAGCATCTTCTTGGTCGTGTGGTTCAAAATTTGGGTGCTTAGCAACTGACATGTATTTATGACAGTTGCACTGTCCTGTGGTCATGTGATCCCCATTTATAACCTTCCCAGAAAAATGGCATTTCTCCTATAACCTTCCCAGCAAGCAAAATCAATGGGGTAAACCAGATTCGCTTAATAACCAATTGATTTGTTTAACAGTTGCAGCAATTTGCTTAACTGTGGTAAAAAGGTTGTAAAATGGGGGTGGGGGACCTCATAATGACTACCTGACTATCTTGCTTAACAATAGAAAATTTAGTTAATTGTCAAGAGAAAATCAAGAGCTGTCTGTAGATTGAATCATGATTGCTGCTGCTGCTGATTTTATCTGGCAAATTTTTCCCTATGCAAGTTCACTTGCAACATAACATCGATGTGTCAGGGTTTCAAGTAACACACCTAATGGAATCAGAACTCCAAGTCAGACATATTATTCAAAGTATAGATTTATTAGGCATGTCATATTGACAAATCTAGGGAAACCCTACTGTAAATTCCCCTTGAGTCTTCCCCCTAGTTCCCCCCACCGCCCATGTAGTCCATCACACAGTCCAATCCAGAGGTGATATTCAGCAGGTTCTGACCAGTTCTAGAGAACTGGTAGTGGAAACTGAGTAGTTTGGAGAACCAGCAAATACCACTTCTGACTGGCTCTGTCCCCATCTATTCTCTGCCTCCTGAGTCCCAGCTGATCAGCTAGGTCTCGTTTTGTTGCCCTGCATAGGAGAACAGAGCTGAAATCAGCTTAGTGGGGTGGGGAGGGAGTAGGATTTTGCAGTAACCTTCCCCCAGGAGTGGGGAGGGAATGGGGATTTTACAGTATCCTTCCCCTGCCATGCCCACCAAGCCATGCCCACAGAACCAGTAGCAAAAAAAAAAAAAAAAAATTGAATCCCACCACTGGTCCAATCAGGCTATAGTCCAAGGGTTGCTTGGTCACAGATCCCACCTCCTTGCACCTGGTTCTCAGAAGAAAGAATTTTATTATGGCTACAATCCTTTAGCTATCTCTCCCCCCGCCTTCCCATTCCCACAGTTTGACTCACTTCGCTGCGGCAACCCTGAAAGTGCCTGGGGGGGATGGTTCCAGGGCTGAACTATGAATGTTTAAATCATTATCTGTGCATTTTTATTTTGTGGTAATCCTTTTCATCATTCCAATTAAGGTGGTTGTTCAATATGTGTTTATATTATGGCACTTGATTATATTTTTAATGGAAAGCAAATAGCACATTAATACTTTAATATGACATAAGTACAGTGCAAGATTAACATTGCCAGACTATCAATGGGGGGTATCTGAAAGTTTCCTTGCATAGTGAGAGATCAAACTGCATTTGGATTGTAGCACCCATTTAAGCCGTTTAAAAAAAATAGAAGAAAACTTTGGCTAATTTGTAGTTATTAACAGCAGGAAACATAAAATCAATAGCATCTAATGTTGGTCATCACTAGAAAACATACTGTTAAAGACTGCTTTTCTAGAAACTATTCTAATTGTATTTATATTCCCATGGCTTACTGAGCCATGGTATTTAAGTAAAGAATTAAATAATCATAAGCATTTTGTAATTTTGCAGAGATATTTTTTTAAAAAAAACAAAAACTCTAATTTACTGGTCTATGGGATGTGAACATACTACAATGCAAGATTTGGTGAAGAATTTCTATTAAAAGCAGAAGACAAAATCCCATTGTAATAGCTTGTGAATCCATACAAAGTTTATAGATGTACAACATCAAAGCACATCAATTGATTCCCCTGCATAGTTAAATGAAATCTTGAAGTGTTAGTCCTCATAGGTATCTTCACCTATGAGGATAGACATGATGGAAAATGGAGACAGTTTCTCCCATTGCCTCTGTTCCTTGGATATCATCTACACTTATGCATCTGATAATCTTTCTTTTTATTCATTGTTGAATAAAACTATTTTTTCCTGCTGTGTTTTATGCTAGCCTTGTATAATTTTTTAAGAAAGAATTACTAGAAACCAGATGATGAATGTTACTACTTAATTATTTAAGCCTCTTCAAAGCCATCATTAAGAGCAAAGGTGCTTGCACGCTGCCCAAAGATAGATTGCACAATTAGAGAAAGCCTGTACAACAATAAATAATAATAAAAACACAAAGTATGAAGACCATCAGATAGAAATAGAATGAGTGTGGCAAAAGAAAGCAAAGGTAGTGCTAATGATAATAAGCTCTTTTGGTACAGTCCGAAAATAAATTGAAGACCACTTGAAGACTATCAGCATTGACAAAATAACCACCAGTCAATCACTAAAAGCAGCTTTATTTGGAAGAACTTAAATCTTGTGACAATACCTTTAATATCAGCAATCAACTTCTATCACAGATACTTGTAAAGACTCAATAAGTAGATAAAAATGTCAAATAAATCAAAATCCAGCAAAGATGCTAAACAATTGGTTGACTATGCAATGAACCTTAATAATAATAAATCCAAAAATACCCCCCTCCCTGATTCTGCTAAAACTTAAAACACGGTTACAGCCAAAACAAACAACAATACAATAAAACCCTTTTGCAAAATATGAAAGAGCAAGTACTTAAAAATCTTATGGCACTGGGCCTGGGAAGATGTGACACAACGACTTGTTCTTCTACATTTCCCCCCTCTTGGAATATATTACTTTGTGGTCTTTAAATTTCTATCCATTCATTTAATCTTCATGACAGTCCAAAAAAAAAAAAAAAAAAAGCACCAGGCCCTGGCTTGCAGAACTACTGGATGCAAATATACCCAGAGGTAGTAAGAAAGAGTCAAGATGGTGTCTGCATAGTTGAAATCATCCCCTCCTCTGACTTTTTTTACAAGAACTGCATGAACTGGAGGCTTGATTTGTAAATGGTGACCACTATACTAACTTGTTTTATATTCCTCTAGATTCCCTTGAATGCACTGTAAACTGTGACGAACTCCAAGATCTGGTAGTGCTGTCAGATCCTGTCTGGTGTGGTAAACCATATCTCCCTTTGGTCAGTAGGGTATCTGATGACTGGCAAGGTATACATGCTGATGCCGTGTATCTTTTTCTTCTCATTGAATTGGGTCTTCAGGACTATCTTTGGTGATACTTGGATATTGTTGCCTTCCTTCTCCCCTCAGAGTGGTTCCCCTGTATCTTCAGGTTACCAAGGTCTTTATAGCTGTTCTGTACATTTGCTATGTAGCCCGCTGGTAGGTCTCAACTATCTTCCCTCTGTGATGTCCTTGGTGCTATCTGAGCTTGGTTGCTTTCTTCCAGATGTTTCATTATCAAAGTAGGAGGCACCATCAGTGCTACAAGGGAGTGGGGTTTGCTCTCTGTTTATGTAAAAGCTCTGACAGTGATTGTAGGAGTGTTCTTAGTAGTCCTTGATCATCAGTTCTAGAAGGGAGTGGAATTTGCACCTAGCTGAATAATGAAAGCCCACAGCTCAATCCTAAACTACAAAATTTCTCTTCTATTAATACATTTTTGAAGCCAAGGGTCTTAGTACTCTGGTCTAGGCAAGGCTTCTCAGATTTGTGGGGATGAGGTCAGAGAAATAAAAAATAATTCTTTTATTTTACAACATTGCTGATTATTGTAATCTAGGAGTTTTCTGTTTAAGACAAGAAATTGCTTCGCTGTTTGAGAAACTTAATACAATATATAGCCCATAATACATGACATTATATTGTGATTATTCATTACACATATAACACAATTAATGAAATTAGAATTGGTAGATTATTACAGAGATATCTATCTCTGACCATTTTCTCCTTTTTGGAAAGTTCAAATGTGGTAATCATAGTCCTGAGCAATTTAACAGCCTTCAAAGATAGACTAATAAAGATCTTCATTACTGATTATAAACAGGCTGATATGTTTGAAAGGAAGTCCTTCAAGTAATCTGCTGTAATAAAATTAGAGTTCATAGATCAAAGTTAAGGAAGAATCAGATTAACTCATTAATTTCAGTATGCATATAGAACAAATTATATATTCTAGAAAAGGGGTTGCCAACCCTTTCGACCTCAGGGACCATCAAACTCATAATTTTAAATCCTGTGGACAGAGACCCTGGGAAAATCCCAAAAGAAGTCTGCAGGAAAATTCCCTACCCTGTTTTCCTACTGATCAATCATTCTTTATTTGGGATTGCAGGATACCGTCTCCAGCTCCATTCTCAGGGAGAGAAATGGACAGACTGACAGACTTTTGGTTTCATGCAAGAAAAGCAGCAGAAGTCTTTCTTTCTCTCCCCCAAACTCCACCAGAAATGAGTCTTTGTGAGACTTGTCACGCTGGTGCAGCCTCTTGGAGCAGGGTGCTTTGCTGGGTCCCAAAGATTCATTTCTGATGGAGTTTGGGGGAGAGAAAGAAAGACTTTTGCTGCTTTCCTTTCATGGAGCCAAAAGCAGAAGAAGAAAGAAGCAGAAAGAAGCAGCCCGGTTGCCAGGCCAGGCCAGGCGTGTGCAGCAAGTTCCCCCACTCTGCCCTTTCCCCCTCCCCTCACTACCTTGTGTTTTTTGCAATGCAAATGACGCAAGCCTTATCTCCCCATGGGCCACCTGGGTGGTGCACCCTTGTGTTCCCGTGCAGCCTGGATTAATTGCTTTGGGGGTGACATTTATCTGTGGACCACCAAAATTTTTGCCATTTACTCTCTCTCAACTCTAGGAAGGAGAAAATAGCAAACCACTTCTGAACTCTTGCCAAGGAAATGACAAGAACATATCCAGGCAAACACCAGGAGTCAATGCTAATTAATTACATGCTACACAATATTTCACCTCCTTTTGTACCCAGTTTTGATCACTACAAAACAAGAAAGTCACTGAATGTCTATGGAAATTCTCAGTCATCCAGGTCATGGTTGTCCCAAAAGTGCTTTTTCA
>NW_020769309.1:35637622-35695374 GCF_900518735.1 Pseudonaja textilis | reverse complement strand
AGAATTTTTATGGACAGTTGTCTCTTGAAAAAGCACCTTTGGGACAAGAAAGTCACTGAGAAACTGAAACATTTGCAAAAAACAAAAACAAAAAATGACAAAGAGAGTGAGAGTCTTGGAAACTAAATCCTATGAAGAATAGTTAAGAAAAGTGGGTATGTTTAGTCTAGCATAGAGAAAGCTAAGGGGAAAAATGATTGCAGTCTTCCAATTGTTGAACAACTGTCACAATCCAAGAAGTATAGATTTAGTCTCCAGAGCTTCCAAGAGAAGCACAAGAACCAAAGAGTGAAAGCTTTATAAAGGGAAAATCCAAATGCCTGACTTTAATTGCTATTGATCCTGGAAACCTGCTGGAGTTGTGACTATTCCTTCACTGGAAGTTTTATTTTGTTTTTCTTTTGTTTGTTTGTTTTTTTAGCAAAAATTGGATAGCCATTTGTGTGTGACAGCATAAAGATTCCTCTCTTTATTTTTCTGATAGTGAATTCAGAACAGAAAGACTTCTATTGTATGAAGTGTGCGAGGGCAAAAAGAAAAAAAATCAAAGAAAATAATGTGCAATTTACAGGTGTACGAGACATGAGTGTATGCAACAAATATGAGCCAAACATAAGCAATATTTTCCTTTTGAATGTTTAGCTTGAAATATAATAAAGTAATCCAATCAAATAGATGATTTCTAGGATTATTATTGAACTCTTGGCTAATATCAAAATGACCACCAAGATGACAGCATCTAATATTTTAAAATCAGGGTCATTCTGACATCAAGCAAGCAAATCAGGTTCATTCACTTTTCCAATGGCAAGGGACTAAGTGTGTTGTAATTCAAAACATCTAGATAAACATCAGGCTGTTTGTTCCCAATATAAAATCCCTGGAGTAGCAACATTAGATGCTGCCTGAGAGATTTTTGCCTTCCAAACATAATAACACCTTTTCATGTAACATGAACAACCATACTTCAGGGCATCATTCCATTATATTTATAACTTTGATATAAAAGGAACCTATCCAATTTAAATCTGTCATTCTGTAAAATGTGCATTAAAGTTACAATGTATTGTAATGCTTCCTTTTCATTTGCAAAAACAATTATTTCCTGCACTGATTTCATTTTACCATGCCTGGGATAAAGCACATTTGTTTTCCTGATTTATGTTTTGTGATGAGTTACTTCAGACTAACTTGACACAACTGGAAAAGCTAAGAACAAAACAAAACACCTTTCTTGAACTACAGAAAACTCTTCATGGTTCACAACAGCAACATAAGCCCAAACTATACAACACATAAAATATATAAGTCAAAGCAAGCTTGGTATTCCAACCATTGCTTTGAGAGCCAACTTTTGACATCCTTATTCTGCCCCAGTGCCTATGTAAAAAGCCAGGTCTTGATGGCCTTCTGAAAGGCTAAAAAGATGGGATCTTCTTTCTTCCAGCCAAACAAGATATAGAGGCAACCACAGAGAACATACATTTCTATGTCAAGATTTCAGGAAAGATACCTGGAGTATGCCTATGCATCTGAATTGGTAGAATGGGCAGATCTTTCAGGGAGAAGTAGTTTCCCCACTCCAAAATAACATGCCTTGTAATGGTTTAAAGGTAATAACTAGCACCATGAATTATTCCTAGAAGAAAATTAGGAGCCAGTGCAGCTTATACAAAATAGATGTGACATGGTTGAACCTAAAAATACTCGATATTGTGCATGCAACTATTTTTGGATTAGATGGTAACCTCAAGGGCAGCCCCACATAAACACATTGCAGTAATCCAAACTGGATTATTATCCAAGAATCTTTTAATTCTATTTTGAATTTTATCTGAATGTGTTTGAAGAAAGGAAATGGATAATTACTTTCCCAAAAAGAGTGGGGAAATGTAAGGAGAACTTGCCATGTTTTCAATTTTTGCAATATACTGTATATTATTTTGAAGTTTTTGTATTTTGAAGTTTTTGCAATATACTGTATATTAGTTGCTGGTAGACAAATTAGCAACTGTTTGATTTATATTTTCAAACACAGAGAGAAAAATTGATGAGCATTTTATCTTGTTATTTTAATTTGAAGGCAGCTGGATTTGTAAGGTTAACATTGTCAATATATTAACTTAATTAAAATTAGGCAGATATACTCACAATATGAATGCATGCAAGTTAACTCTCCTTGTTGGAACAATTTTCAGAAGTGCTTCATCAGGAAAAAGATGGATGCCAAGAAAATCCTGTTGCACTGATCATGTGTCCATGTTCTCTTTCCTTTCAGATATATTTATTTTTATTTATTTATGTAGCAGTCCATCTCACCAAGATGATGTTGTGTGGGATTCAATCTTTTTTACTATCAGTTCTGTGGACATGGCTTGCTGGGTATGGCAGATGAAAAATACTATAAAATCTCCAGTCATAGGTGGTATTTGCTGGTTCTCCAAAATACTCAAAATTTCCACTACTGGTCCTCCAGAACTGGTCAGAACCTGCTGAATACCACCTCTGGTGGGAAACATATATTTAAATAACAAAATAATTCAACATAGAAGCAAAATTAAAAATGGCATCCAGGGATAATTCCTCAACAATAACAGTACCGTAACCCACTTTATTAACGTTCCAGTTGGCATGCCTGGGAGAATAACCAGATCTTAAGCACTTTCCAGAGGCCAGTAGGAATGGAACCAATTCTAATCTTGAGTTGAATGCTGTTCCAAAGGACAGATTTCACAACAGAAGAAACATATTTCCTGGATTATTCTAGATGGCATTCTCTACTTAATGAGACCCAGAATCTGCCCCTCCTGCCAGATCTAATGTGGTGGATAGAGCCAGTCAGAGAGAGGTGGCCCTCAAATATCCTGGTTCCATGCCATGAAGTCCCTTTGTAGGCAATAACCAGAAGTAAAAGTGTAACAATGACTAAACAGGAGATGCCTGTAACTACCACTATTACCACATTTTGAACAAATTAAAGCTTCTTAACCTTCTTCAAGAGCCATCCCATGTAGAGTACCTGTACGTATTCTAGTAACTGACTGTATTAATACCAATTAATTCTACGTGGTTATGAATAGATCTCCAGTGGATGATTTTGTGCATTCTTTCTCCAACCTTGATGCCTATGAGCAATGTCTGGTTTTGCCAATATACTCTCATTTTTGACACTGAGTTGACCTTAAAAAACTAAACTTTAATTAGTTTATTTTATTAGTTTGCTAAAGGTCTTCCATTTAGTATGCTGAACTCCTGGTCACTATGTGGACATGGAAATGTTATCTAATAACAGCAATATGGAAACGGTATGCTTCTATATTCCTTTGGGATTTTTTTTTAACTTTACAATCTAATTTACAGTTTTGATAGTTTTTGGAAGATTTTGATCCAAGTATTGATAAGGCCTGACTATGCTTGGTTTCAAAGCCAGGTAATGTCAATAACTTACTTTAAAAAATGTAAATTACAGCCCAGGACTATTAGACACAAGTACTTTTATTTTAACAAAAGTAAAAATGTCCTTCAGTGCTAAATTACAGGAAAAAACCCAAAAGTTAAATCTTCTCTACTGAAATTTTTATTTTTTTCAAATCATTGTAATTGAGCTTTCTGTGAAAAATATCAAAAAATAAATGGGAAATTCTAAATTATTAAGAATGGGTTAAACTGTCCATAAATGATTATTATCCTTAGCAAAATGTAAAACTCTTGAAAAAATTTTATAATCCTTCTGCTTGCCTTCATTGGGTAATAAATGAAATGGGTTTCCAATCTCCCTTTGTAGGAGCTAAACATATTTCTTCATATATGAACTGGGGAAAAAGCACTGTAAGAAAAAGTAGCTTTTTATTTATAGGAAACAAAATTTTAAAGAGTCTTCTCTGTTCTAAAAGTTTTCAGAAATACATCTTAACTGACTCTGGAGGTATAATACAACATTATACACTATGTTTCAAAGGGAAAAATTGTTTAATTTGTCTCTCTTTTTGCAAATGTCAGTGCATTACTATGACTATGACTATTACTATTGCTCCTAATATATCTTTCTTATCCAGAATGGAATTATGTACTCTGAATCATTGCAAAATCTATCTTCAAACACCTGCTTGTTTCTACTACTTTGTGAGCATTTAAACTAATATTACCATATTGATCTTTGCTTCAGTGGTACTTAATCATGCAACTTAGTAAGCTACAATCTTATAAGCCCTAAGAGAGTATTCAAGGGTTGAGAAAAATCTCTGATCTCCAAACAAACAATAATTCATTCTCAACCTCCTTCAGAAAGTTCCATAAATCTTCTGGTTTTGATACCAGAACTCTAGGATTTACCAAGTAGAGGTGAAGCAAAAGACATTCTGGTGGGTGTCTGGGATTTGGGTTCTGGAGCAAACAAAAAATGGATCAGTGAAATAGCCCTTGTTCCTATATTTTTAATGTACTCTTTCAACTGGAAGAATTTTAATAGCTCTGGGAAAGGTGTACATTTTTTTCATTGAAATCAAAATAAAAATCTTATTTTCTAAATAAAAAAATGAGAGAAAATGGTTTTAAAGAAAGCTAAAACTTATCTTGCCTCCATTCTGCTTACTGAACAAGCGTCAATCTTCCCAGGTAGAGCAAATAGCAAACACAACCAGATTGCAAATTCTATTTTATTGTAAAGCTACATTGATAGAATCTTGCAAGTCTGAAAGTACAAATCTTCCACTGTCCCTTTTTACAGCCTAATAAGTTACAGATATTCCTTTCTGAGTTTTTTTCTCTTGTCATTTTGCAGCAGTGGGCTCCACATCCTCTTATCCAATCATTGCCAAGGCAACATTTTCCCCATCTCCCACATATCAATACAACAAGCCAAAAGAACTCCAGATAAAACTCCAGATCGTTTATCTTCCAATCTCATTTATACCCCTCCAATCAATTCCATTGTTATTCCTTAACTTTATCTTTGCTGTTCAGAATTCTGTTCATTTGATTTAAAGATAGTAGCAAAGTCATCAACTATCATAAACAACTATTTTACAGAAAATAACATTTGAACAGTTATCAGAAGGCACCACTCTGTTATAGCAAGAGAGCCACTTAGTATATGGTGGAAAAAAGGTACCAGATATCTTTTTTTGCTATGCTGTGTTGTAATATCCTCAACTGGGATGGTCCCCAATTCTTTTTGAAAACTAAATCAGCAAAGGAAGATTTTGAAATAATTTATCAATAGGTAACACATGAGTAATGATTAAATAACCATAATTTAATAATACTAAATTATTAAACTTCCATGCTACCCAACCCTCGGTTTATTTTATATATTTGTATCCTACCTTTATTATTTTTATAAATAACTCAAGGCAGCAAACATATCCAACATACCTTCCTCCTCCTACTTCACCCACAACTCTATGAGGTAGCTTGGACTGAGAGGGAATGACTGATTTAAGATCATGCAGCTGGCATCCATGGCTAAGGAGGAACTGCAATACAGTCTCCCACTTTCTAGCTTGGTACCTTATCACAAACTGGGTAGCGGTTAATGCCTCTGAGCATCCCATAATAACCCAAGGAATTACAATAAAATGAACAGAATATAAAATATAAAAGTAAAATATAACAAGTGTAATGAAGCAGTAGTCTCATTCTTCCTGGAAAAGGTCTGGATGAAGTCTTCTAAACTAGTGGTTGCCAACCAGTGGGCCAGGGACCGCTGGTGGTCTGCAAGAAAATTTTGGTGGTCCACAGAGAAATGTCACCCCCAAAGCACTGCCCAAAGCAATTAATCCAGGCTGCATGGGAACACAAGGCTGCATCGCCCACATGGCCCAGAGGAAGACAAGGCTTGTGTTGCTTGCATTGTGAACAACATGAGGTAGTGAGGGGAGGGGGGGAAAGGATGGAGGGAGGGAACTTGTCCCACGTGCCTTGCCTGGCCACCAGGCTACTTCTTACCACTTCTTTCTTCTTCTGCTTTTGGCTGCATGCAAGGAAAGCAGCAAAAGTCTTCCTTTCTCTGCCCCAAACTCTGCCAGAAATGAGTCTTTGGGACCCTGCGAGGCATCCTGCTCCAAGAAGCTGTGCTGGCATGACAAGTCTCACAAAGACTCATTTTTGGCGAAGTTTGGGGGAGAGAAAGAAAGACTTCTGCTGCTTCTGCTCCTTTCCTTGCATGAAGTCAAATCTCTCTCTCTCTCCCTCCCTCCCTCCCTCCCCCCTGAGAACAGAGCTGGAGATGGTATCCTGTGATCCCAAATAGAATGATCTATTGCTAGGAAAATGGGGTGAGGAATTTTCCTGCAGACTTTTTGGGGGATTTTCCCAAGGTCTCTGGTCCATGGGAATTAAAATTATGAGTTTGGTAGTCCCTGGGGTCCAAAAGGTTGGTGACCCCTATTCTATAAACAACAGCAGAATGAGGGACATTCAGGATGAATCCCATTCCATAGGAAAGGTGCTGTAAAACAGTAACATACTTGTCTTTTCTCTCAATATTGCACAACTTCTGCATACCAACCAGTCTCACTACCCAGAAATATGTACCCTGGGGCAATTCATGAGCAGAATCAATCAATTAGTCAATCAATCTTGCTGTCAGCTTTGAAATTCAGCTGCCACATTTTTTTTGAAGGGAGTTGGAGGAATTGAAAAGTTCAAGGTTATTCTGTATGTCATATTAAGAAATTCCAGTTGCAGTTAATTGGTTCTCGTGATTTATGAAGTGTAGAAGTGGGAGGAGAGAAGGGAGGAGAGAAGATGGATTCTGTGTAATGCATGAAAAAATTTCACTTTGGGAAATTGCTTTAGACATACTAGGTCTGTTTCTAAATAAATCAATTGGAGGAGTTCCGGTTTGCAGCGCTTCGGGGCAGGCAGGAATCTGCGACTGTGTGCGGTTTCTGCCTGCGCTTGCTGCTGGAGTGCCCTGAGCCACCCGGCTTCAGGGCTAGCCACCTCCGTAGAAAGTGGCGAAGATAGGGGGGATCTGGCAAGGTCGAGAGATATCACACCTCTCTTCTCTAGCTGGCAAAAAACCCTTTTCCAAAGGCAGCTGAGCGGCGGTCAGAAATGGCCACCACATGGAAGCGCTCAGCTGGAAAAAGAAAGTGCAGGAGGAGTTGAGAAGAAGTGAAAATGTTTTTGCTGACCCGGACAAAGCAATAATGAAAGTACCCTGGAACTCAAAATTTGTGAAAGATACATTGTTTCCAGAGATTTACAAGCGGCAAACAGAAATTAAAAGGAAAAGTTTTTTTCTTTCACTCTCCTTCCTAACATTGACAGTTAATAGAAATACATGAGAAATCGGAAAAACCCGCATTGGCACTAATAGGTAATTAAATGCTAAAGGGATAATAAGGATTTCTGAATACTTAATTTTTTTTATTTTTTTTGTTGCTGTAAGTGGGAAGGGAGAGGAAAAAAATTGGAGCAGGATTTGGAAGTAAGGAGATTGCCTAGAATCTTAAAGAATTACTAAATACTAACAAGACTTCTAAAAGATACATTTTAACTGGAACTTTGCAACTAAACAGAAACCCCAGAAAGAGAAAGTGAAGAAAGAAGAAAGTGCTAAAAGAAATAGCTTATTTGGATTGTTTGGTGACTTTGGGACTTTTGGAAATTATCTTTGACTAAAAACACTTGGGTGGTTGTTTTGGAAAAACTTTTTCTTTCTACAGTGGCATCACTTGTGGATGAATTGAAAATTGAATATAAAAAATACAAAGAAGAACAAGAAGGGAAAGACTCTCTTGGCAGTCTTTTTCAATTCTTAGAAATGGCGATTTGTACCTATGAGAAACTGAGTGTGCAACAAGATGATTGGGAAGAAGAAGCCATCTTTGATGAACAAGTAACTTTATTTGGGGAAGAAAGGGAGAAAGAGGAAAAGAAAAAGGGGACTTTAAGATTTCAAAAAAACAACCAAAAAAGAGAAAAATAAGGTGAAAAGTGGATATAATGTTAGAAAACAACAGAAAGGGGGAAAGCAGAAGAAGAAAAGGGAGGTGGAGAGACAAGGGGGTAAAAAGGGCAGGGAGAAGAACAAGCATGGGAGGAAGGAAGGGAGGAGAAGCCTCAATGGTGGGGAGCAAGATGTAAAGAAACAAGATTCATTTAGAGATAATGGGTAAATTTAATTGAGAAAGGGATTCTGTAAAGGTACATAAGATTGTATTGTTATATTTGTATTTAGAAATAATATTAGAAAATTGGAAACAACATGTAATCAAAAATGGGATAAAATATTTAGTGTAACTTTGTGAAATTTTTGTAAAAGGAAGGCAATGAAATAAATGAGAGAATTGAAATAGGAGGAAATGGGAACATCTTAATGATATAATGATTTAAAATATAAGTGATGTGATGTGGGGAGGAAATAACTATGGAAAGTATAAGTGTTCCCATAAAAGTATGATATTTAATTGAAAAATAATGTGTAAAATGTTTAAGATTTAAATGAATATTGATATTAATGATTAGATTTGAATTGGCATGGATAGTTGTTTTAATTATATTATATACTTATACATTTTTTCTTTTTATAAAACATAATGCGTAATTTTAGAATGTACTAAACAGAATCGCAATGGAAGTCATGTGTTCTATTAAGTGTTATAAATTTAGGGGAAAGAGTTAAAGGCGTCATACTCCAATCAGTGTACAGGAGAAATTTTGTTTAAAGAGAAAAGATAAATAGATAGCTGGAAACAGAACAGACAAAGAATAATAAGCATTATGATCTGAACTGAGATGAGATAAACAAAATAAAACTAAGAAATTTAAAAGAGGTGAGAAACTATATAGAAAATGGAAAATGGTAATAAGATATGGAATGGTATATAAAATGAACATGAATTTGAATTTGTGTCTGTACGAAGAGATGTAACCCGGGATCAAGCAGCTTTCAGAAAGAGATGTTTTATGTTTTTATGTTTTGTTTGTTTGTGTATTGTCTTTGAAAATCAATAAAAATTGTTAAAAAAAAAATCAATTGGAGAGAAAATGTCTTGGAGTGACTGATATCATGGATAATTTCTAGATGCCTTACATTTATTTCCCAAAGTCCACTTTTATTTTTTGAAGGGGCTTGGCTGATACCCTGGAATTCTTTTCCCAGAGATGGAGAAAGATCAACAATCAGCTGAAGTTGGAGATGTGCAGGGGGGAGCATGTGGGGGGCCTCCCTCCGGACTATTAATTGAATCTGCCAGCCCTTGTTTGGAGGAGATGATGGATGCTTTCAGAATGGCAGTAGGAGAAAGAGATTTGGGAGCTATACTGAAGCATTTCAACTCAAGTAGTTGTTATAATCCAGATGTCTGAAGAGAAATGTTTCTCTAGCTGCAGACATATTGCTATTCTGTCAGATTGGAGGGAAGAGAGACAATTAGGGTCAGAATTCTCTCAAGAAAACACCCCCCAGATTTATCCTGGAAGTCCATCAAGGGTAGATTTACATCAACAGTTCCAGAATTTAAAGGTGACAGGTTTGGTCTCACAGTCTGTTTGGATGGGTGGAAGCTTGAGACCACCCATATTCACTTACCCAAGTATCGTGAGGAACGAGGAGACTATACAGGTGCCAGTTGGAGGAAGCCAGAAAGAAGCATCAACTGACAGAAGTATGTTGCAGCCTCTGAGGCAATCCCCTCATTTTCCAGAAGGAATTTTGCCCCCTGTAGAGAGTATCCCTCCAGGGTGAGGATTTTATCCAGGCCAGGGGTGGATTCGATGCCAATGGCAGCCAGAACCAACACAGCCCTGGTCTGAAGAGGGGTTTCCCCTCCACCTGACTAGGGAACCAGGACACACCCATCTTCCTCCTGGCAACCACAAATGCAGCCCCAACTGGCAGCAAGACCACAGGAACCCCTATTCTAGAGAGGCACCACCCAGCCAGGATTCAGGGAGCCTACCCAGCCTACTTATGCCACCCGGCCTGTTCCTTTCATTCCAGTACAACCTGCAGGGGCCTGGCATGTGCCACCTCTGCAACCATGACCCAGGCCAGACCAAATACCCTTTGAGGCCATATTCGATGGCCACCATGAACATTTCAATTACTTCTTCACTCGAATCAAATCCTATATAGAACAATTTGGAGATCAATACACCACAGAGCGTGATTTGGTTATGGCCATAACAAATGGGATGAATGAAGGGGATGCCTTAGACTGGGTGGCCCAACTACACAACGAACAAGCCCCCAAATTACATGATGTAAATGGATTGATTCAATTATTAAGACTCAGATTTGAAAATCTAGACAGGGTAGCAGAGAATGAAGAGAAGTTAATGAAAATGAGGCATGGCAAGCGACCCTTGTCAGAATTTATTTGGGACTGTAGAAGGGTTGCAAGCCACCTCATGGATTGGCCTGAAAGAATGACTTTACACTATTTTTAAAAAGCCATTGATCCAAAAGTAAAGAAAGTCTGTGAAATTAGGGGAATCCCAGAGACCTTACAATCATGGTATGCCACCTCCCTCAGCTTTGATTGCAGCATCAACCCACACAGGAAACTCCTTCCGGCAGCCCTGCCTAAGAGAATTGTGGCTAGGAGACCGCTGACCGGACCAGCTGAAACAACTTGTACCCAACCCACTAGGGTGCTGAAATGTTACCAATGTGGCCAAGCTGGTCATAGAGCAGCAGACTGTCTGGCCCCTGCTCCTGTACTACAAGCACTGCAGTCAAAGTCTAATCCAGCTGTTAGAGGTTGGAAGAATCAAGTAAGACCTCCGGGCAGGGGCAGGTACACCAAACACAGCTGGGAAAGCCCCCTCTGTGCAGATGGGAGCAGTGGACCACTGGACCAACACCACATCCCCAAGAACCTGACCTGCGAAGACGACTCAATGGTGAGTGATCCCATCATACCTTTTACAGTCAAGGTCAAGTTAGTGGTACCAAACATGGGGGAGGCCAGGGACTTAGAAGCTGTCATTGATACTGGGTGTTCTAGATGTCTTAATGGACTCCCCATTGTTGAACAATTGGGCATAAAGACTAACCCACTAAAACACCCAATCAGATTTGAGCAAGTGGATGGTACCTTAATTGAGGGGGGAGCAGCCACTCAAATGACAGGATTGATCAAGATGGAATTAGGGCCCCATCAGGAACTCATATGCTTCATAATGGCCCCCAAGATGTCAGAATCAATTATACTGGAACTTGCTTGGCTAGACTAATAGGCCCTGATGATCAAATGGGAGGATGGATTCAGAAAAATCCTCATTGGACTGGGCCCATTGCCTCCTCTTCTGCCCACTACAAAGCCACCAGTCAGCTTGAACCCAGAGCCTGAGCCAGCATCCATGGCATCCCACCTTCTCCCAGATAACCCACTGCTACCTGACCAATACAAAGACTTGGCTGAAGTATTCAGTGAAGAAGAGTGTAATGTTTTACCTCCCCATCGAGCCACTGATTTCACCATAGAATTAGAGCTTGGGGTGAAATTACCAAAACCAAAGATGTATTCCATGACGCCTGCTGAAATGACTGAATTAAGGAAATACATCAACAGCAATTTGGAACAAGGTTTTATTGAGCCTGCCAAATCAAGATTAGCTGCCCCTGTGTTGTCCAAGGAGAAGAAAGATGGTGGGTTGAGATTGTGTGTTGACTTTAGAGGCGTGAACAGCATATGCATCAAAAACATGTATCCTCTCCCTCTTATGAAGGACTTATTGGACCACCTGTCAAAGGGCAAGGTATTCACCAAGCTAGTTCTCAGGGAAGCTTCCTACCAGGTCTGCATCAAAAAGGGAGATGAGTGGAAAACTGCTTTTAACTGCCCTCTGGGTAGCTTCCAATTCAAAGTCATGCCTTTCAGACTTCAGGGGGCTCCTGTAGTGTTTATGCAGCTCATCAACCTGGAGATTGAAATGGATCCCGGAAAGGTGAAAGCAGTGCTGGACTGGCAACCCCCCAGAACCCAAAGTTTCTTGGGGTTTTCCAACTTCTATAGACAATTCATTCTGTCCTTTGCTGAAGTTGCCCTCCCGTTGACAGAATTATTAAAAACGGGCCCGTCACCCACCAAACCAAAGCCAAGTCAACCCCTGGCTTGAACTATGGACTGTCAGAAAGCTTTTGAGACCTTAGAATGGCTCTTTGCAGCTGAGCCCATCCTCCAGCACCCAGATGTGACCAAGCCTTTTATTCTCCAAGTGGATGTAAGTGATGTAGCAGTGGCAGCTATTTTGCTGCAGAAAGACTCTCAAGGCCAACTGATGCCACGTGCTTGTGTGTCCAAAAAGCTGACAGACACAGAGCAAAGGTGGGCAGTCTGGGAGAAAGAAGCATTCACCATACGATGGGCTTTACTGACTTGGAGGCATTTTCTAGAAGTGGCACCAGAGGCCTTTGAGGTATGGACTAATCATAAGAACCTCGAGGCTTTAAAGACCCCTAGGAGTTTATCGCCTAAACAGTTCTGCTGGGCCCAATATTTCAAGTGATTCAATTTCAACATTAAATTTATCCCAGGAGGGAAAAAAGTATTGGCAGACGCTCTGTCCAGGAAACCTCAGTTTGACAGCCACTGAAAGGAAATAGTACAAGCCTTAATTTCAGACACTCAATCAGCAGGGCAAGTGACTACGCGAGCCCAAGCCAACTGCAATTCCAAACACCTGGAAGATAAGCTGACTGTGGAATTGAAAATGGACCTATTGACCGATCCTTGGTTCTTGGACCATCAACTGAGTTGACAATGAATGATGGACTAGCTTGGAAAGGGACTAAGCTTTATGAACCCACAAACCTAAGACTACTGGTACCAAAGCGTAGCCACGACTCCTGACTGGGAGGCCACTTAGAATTCCTAAAAACCCTACATTTATTGAGAAGACAGCTCTGGTGGCCAAAAATAAAACCTGATGTCGAGGACTATGTAAAAAGTTGTTCAATTTGTGCCACAATGAAACACAGAACTGGAAAAACCCCTGGCCTCCTGCAACAAGTTGCTGAACCAACCCAACCTTGGGAAGAAATCACAATGGGCTTTATTGTTCAATTACCTAAGAGTGAAGGGAATATGATCATTTGGACTATAATTGACTTATTCTCTAAACAGGTCCATTTTATAGCCTGCAAAGGACTTCCATCTGTGAAAAAACTTGCAAAGCTTTTTAAAACATATCTGTAGACTACATGGAGTACCTCGCAGATTAATATCAGACAGAGGGGTATAATTTACTGCAAAATTTTGGAGGGAATTTCTGAAATCCATTGGTTCCCCTCAAGGGTTATCCTCAGCTTTCCATCCTGCTTGTAATGGAGCAGCAGAGAGGACTAATGCCATGATTGAACAATACATTAGATGCTATGTAAATTATCTACAAGAAAATTCAGCTGAGTTATTACCTTTTGCAAAGGTTGCTTACAATAATGCAGTACATAGCAGCACAGGATTGACTCCATTCCAAATCAATACTGGAATGGATTTTTTCCTGATGCCAGAGTTACCTAGACAACCTCCCTCATCCATGTCCCTAGCAGAATGGATGAACTCATTAAAGAAAGGATGGGAAGATACAAAAAAAGCTTTGACCAAAGCTGCAAAAAATTATAAAAAACAGGCAGATAAACATAGATCCCTTTAACCACCTTTTAAAGTAGGGGACAAAGTATATTTATCAATCAAGTATCTTAGGTTGAAACTGCACAATAAGAAGCTGGGTCCAAAATTCTTGGGTCTATTTCCAATTTCAAAGATAATCAATTCGGTCACTGTCCAGTTAAGTCTTCCTCGACTATTGAGGAAAATTCATCCAGTGTTCCATTATAGTTTACTAAAACCAGCTACTACATCAATGATAAGACCACTGCCAATTGCTCCTCCTAAATGGTTAACAGTACAGGGGGAAACACGTTATGAAATTCAAAAAATTCTAGATTACACCGTGGCCGATTGCAATATTTGGTCTTATGGAAAGGATATCCCCTCTCAGATGCTAGTTGGGTAAAGAGTTGGGATGTTCATGCTGATCAATTGGTTAACCAATTCCATGAGGATTTTCCCCACAAACTGAAGGGTCCTCGTGGATGGGGGAGATGAGGTTAAGGACAACGTATTAACCCCTGTATGTGTTTTTTTTCCTTTTCTTTTAGAAGGAGGAATTTTCAAGCGGAGATACCTGCCACCTTTGAAATTCAGCTGCCACATTTATTTTAAGGGGGTTGGAGGAGTTGAAAAGTTCAAGGTTATTCTGTATGTCGTATTAAGAAATTCAAGTTGCAGTTAATTAGTTCTCATGATTTATGAACTATAGAAGTTGGAGGAGAGAAGGGAGGAGAGAAGGTGGATTCTGTGTAACGTGCGAAAAAATTTAACTTTGGGAAATTGCTTTAGACATACCAGGTCTGTTTCTAAATAAATCAATTGGAGAGAAAATGTCTTGGAGTGATTGATATCATGGATACTTTCTGGATGCCTTACACTTGCCATATAAAAGGTAGCATAGTATTTGCTCTTTTTTGTCTTCTTTTAGTTTCATATAAAACTGGGAAGTAGCTAGAAATACAGTGCAATCCTTCAGTATAATGAGTCTCTCTATACAATTATTGCATGGGGAGGACTAGAAGGGGGAAAACAGCCCAATAGAATTGTGTAAGAGTTTGAAATAGTCTTATTCCTGAGTATATTTTTTGTTAAATAAATGTGTTATAGAATATTTAGTTCTAAACGCATGCACACAGTCTCATTTAGATTTGTTGTTTGATTTCAAATCATATTGTTAAAATAAAAATTTCAGTAATGCTCAGTTTTAATTGCACCTAAAAAAACCTTAAATTCATGTAGATGTTTCACAGACAACTATTTATCAGTAGGGATATTTACAATACTGTTAAAGATCTATGCAAACAAAATTAGAGTCAACATTAAAGTGGATTTGACAGGAGGCTTTGCTTGCTGTGAAACCATTGACAAATACAGATGGTAAAAGATCAGCATACATCTATTCCTTGTTTCTGTTGGACAGATGGCCAAATAGGGTAGCTATTGAAATGCCTTTCTTTTTCCTAATCTTAATGAAATGACCTGTGATAACTCTTACCATTAAGTTGGCTTTTTTGTACATGTGTGTTTAAATCTGTGCCAGGCTGGAGAAGGGTAATGATGTATGCATCACTTCTTTCTCTTAAATATTATTTAGCATTTTTCATGTGAATTCCTTGCTTTATTGCCTTCACCTAAAATACCAAGACATGAAATAGATACTTTTATCAAATGTAGCAATGAACTGCTTTATTAAACATGTTATTTGAAATCTGAGATAGGGTAATCAAATCTGTACATATCCTTGACATAGTAGTTATGAGATTCTAATAGAAGTCTCAAGACCCAGCATCACCTTGTAGGGGAGATGGGTGGCATAGAAATTAATTAATTAAACAAATAAACAAATAATGCAGAATTGGGCTAAAGTTAGGATTTCATGTTGAGGAAAAAAAGTGTGTTTTTTTTCCGGTGCAAAACAGCCTTCAGATGAAAATTAGCTGCTTTCCAGTTCCCATTTTTCTACAAGACATTGGAAGAGTCCTTATCTCCAGGCAAGTTTTTTTTTTAAAAAAAAAAACCACATACCTACATAAGTCCCTTAACACCTGAGCATTTCAAAGGAAAAATGGGGAAAGGATGAATTTTTAGAAAAAGGACCAAATCCAAACAAACAATGTGTTAAGATGGAAAGCACTTATCTCTTGTTGCTGGGCTCTAGTCCGTTTCTGCTCCACATTTTTTCTTAATGTAAGGAAATATAATTTATCGTCCCTTTAATGCTGGTTCAGGAGTCCAAATATCAGGTGATAAAATTCCAGCATGTATTTTCTTAAGGTCAATGATGTTTTCAATAAAATCAATAAGAAAACTGATACAAACTGTGCAAGATTGGATTCTTTCATGTAAAACCTGAAGGACCTCAACCAAGAAAAAATATATTGATGTGTCTTTCAGGATTAATTGGAAATTTTTGGTTTTTACAAAGTGAAAAGTATACGAGCAGATGCCCAGATTAAACAGAACTTCTTCATGAGATTATTTGCTGAAAAATAAGTCTATTGGCATCTGTAGCACCAATCCCTACATAAGAAGCAAGTAATCCTAATAATTCTTCTAGCTGAAAAAAGCTTCCATACATGGGCAACTGGAAATAATTCCTAGATAATGAAAGAACTATAGGTTAATAAAATCTGAGGAGTTGTCTTTACCTCCTCAACTAGACTCACCATTGGCTAACTAAATTTTCATGTTGGGATATAATTGAGGATGAACTGGTAGCCTTTCTTCATATTCCTTGTCACTGTTGAATGTAGTTTTGAGTCTTTTAAAGCCTTTGCTCTCAACTGTCATGTGATCCACCAGGATAAGGAGACTGAAGGAAGATGGCTGGCTACTAGTTTATGTGGGACTCCAGGATCAGACTTAGCTTGCTTTCCATCTCTTCCTAACATCAGTATGCCCTGTAATTGAAGGTTCAGTGAAAGGTCATAAGAGAAATCATAGTCATTCACAGAACTATGTCAACAACCTTTTGCACAATGATTAATAAGTTGATATAAGTTCAAATAATGTGTTCTGATTTTGTATCAGTGTGTGCTTCCATTTCCAGTATTTCCTGGGACTTTTTATAATCCCACAAAACTGCCAGTCGCAATAATAAATTAGCCCATGCCAACCCTCTACCCACCAAACTACCCCAAACTACCCCAAACTACCCAAAACAAAACAAAACAAAACAAACCCTGTGATGGTATTAACTTTTGTGTCCTTTAACACTGCCCTCCATACATTCCTGACTCACAGTTGTTGATAGCTTTTTGTGTCAGTTGGTGACATTGGGCAGGTATATCTGCAGAAATCAGTGGCCTTGAAGCATCCCTCACCAAACAGCAATAGAAGTGAAGACATTCTTAGGCATGATAAATATAGACTATGGAAACAGATCACTTTATGTCAACATACTTCAAACCAAAGGATGGCAGGAAAAACAATCAAGTGGTTGTCTGGATGACCCCTGAAAAATACTCTAGTCATACTCTAGAAAATGTTTAATAAGGGTGCAAAACTTCTAGGAAGAACGCACTTAGAGAATCATTAGCAATTGATTGCTGATTGTACCACTGAAGTTAAGAACCATGATGCCCACATTAAAGAAAAAGTCTCCTTTTCAAAATTTTAGAAGCTCACATTTTCCCCTTAAGGATTCCTAGACCATTCCTCTGGAATTGGATCCAGATGGATACTCCCTCTGCCAAGGTTTCATCTGGAAGCTGTGCAAGAAAAATAAATAGCATTTATTTTAGTAATGTTTTTCCTTTAAGCTCAATAATATTAGAGATGAGCAAAATTTTGGGTTGGGACACAGTTGAATGGATAATAACACAAAGTAAGTGAAGTCATGTTACTTTTTCCATTGTTTATTTTCTATTTTAGGGATATGCTGTGACTTTAATCTTTTATTTTTAACTCTCTTACGGTTATTTTACAGTACATTTTTTGTGTATCCAAAATGGAAGGCAACTCTGGACAGGTTTCCAGCAATCATGCTATTTTAATTTTTCAGCACAGATAAGAAAGGATTGTTTTAGTCTACACAAGTCACAGGTTGTCCACTCCTTATTTAGAGTCTTATAAATCTATAAATATTTAGACTATAAAGTCTATGATTCTTATAAAATACAGACTGCACACATTTATTTTTGAACTGTGCTGTTTAAAAGTTAAAAATTCAGAAATAAATTGTTTCCATTCATTTGGGTTTTGGAGAAAACCACAGCACAAAATTTCTGATTCAGTAGCCTCAATCCTCTGAAAATCAAAGAGAATATTAATAATTCCCCACATTCTCTGCAGAAGAAAGACATTTCTTCTATGCTTTTCCAACCTTGCCCGGGAAGGGAATGGGCCGCATTTCACAAGGTTAGCAATATTGCTGGAGAAAGCATGGGTAGAGGGAATCAGCAAAGAATGATTGCCAATCCCATCTCATTAACTAGATTATTTTGAAAAAAATTGATCAAGATTTTTCTTGATCCAATCTCCCTTGAAATCCCTTTCTTCAAAAGTAGGAATATGTAAACTGAACAATAATCTTATATTGTTGTTGTTTTTTGAATTTAGATTACCTAGTGTATTTTATGGCAGTAGCAGCCATGTATGCCATTCAATGAGTCAGCCATTTTAGCATGCAAACAGAACAATGAGTACAAAGTTTAAAATGGCTGTTGTTATGCCAAAACTAGGAAAATGCTGAAATATAGAAAAATAATAATGATGGGAAAAAAGCAAATGCTTTGAGAAAATAATTGTTTGGAAAGGCTTCTATAGCTATTATCACGGGAAAAGAGCACTAACCAGAAATATAATATAAGCATACAGACATAACTTTATAAAAGCAACAGATTAGAAAACAATATCAACATCAAGCAACCAAAGAAAAATCCCTCTGGAACTATGGGACAGTGGGACACCTTAACCCCTAATACCTCAATCCTATATTTATTTGAGGCTAGTCCCCAAATTGTGGTAATGTAAATATGTAAATGATTAAGTTAGTGAATAGGGATATATATGATTAGTTGCCAGTGTAATAAACATTGCTCATACTTCATTCTTTGTACTCAAATTTAGCAATAAAATTATAGACTCTGCAAACTTTCAAAAATCAGTAGCCTGATTTTGGTTGCCAAGACTTCTCCTATTAGTTTTACAAAGGGAAATCCATGGGAAAATATGGCTGCTTTAAGGAGTAGAAGTTCATTCATCTGCACATTCCAAATAATTTATTTTACCTTTGAATCTGAAGCTCCACATAACCCTTTTAACTAAACAAATATGTGCCTCAGCACTTTAAACAAACAGTAACATCCAGACTTGCCAAAGGTCAAAAATGTAGTGTTATGCAAAGCTTCAAAAGGGCAATTTTATTTGATTCAAAGTTGATTCAATCATAGCAGTCCTTTGAACTGAATCTTCAAATCAAATCTTTAGATCAGTGTGAGGCAGGGGTGGGATTCAAATTTTTTAACAATCGGGCATGGCTTAGTTGGTGGGTGTGGCTTGGTGATCATGTGACTGGGTGGACGTGGCTTGGTGGTCATGTTATTGGCTGGGCGTGACCAACTCAACATCACTCACATCGAGGCACACATCTCCTCGCCTGGCCTCTAGTGACTGTGGAGATGCTGCAAAAGTCATAAGTATGAAAAACGGTCATAAGTCACTTTTTTCAGTGCCATTGTAACTTTGAATGGTCACTCCACACAAGCAAAGTACCAGCAAAGGAGGGAAAAAAACTCCAGAGAAGTTCCAGAGACAGGAAGTCTAGTCCTGCCAAGAATGTAATAGAAGTTAACGGAGAGGCAGTTTCTGTAAGCAACACCAGAATGTTTCCTTCCTGCCTTTCTTACAGGATTAGGCCAGTAATTTCTTCTAACAACTGGTTCTCCAAACTGCTTAGAATGTTAACAACTGGTTCTGGCAAATATGTGCGAACTGGTAGAATCCCACCCCTGGTGTGAGGCATCAAACTCAATTGGGCATATGCAAATAATTTCACAGAGATTTAAAGGTGATTTGGAGAATTAATGGACTTTTTGGTTTTGCAAAGTGTCAGATGTAATTACAGCTTTCTTTCCATATGGGGAGAAAACAAAGGGAGGCTGATACTGATATGCTTCCTCATTCCTCATATATTTCCTTGCATATCAGAGCACTTAGGAAGTGATTTTTTTTTTTGTATCTCTTGTTAAAACTTATTTAGACAGGTTCTCTTAGAGGGAAGGAGAAAGAGATAGAATGAAATGTAATTGTCTTTGCTAATGTCCTTCATTAGTGGAAAAGGCATAGCATAAGGTAAATTGATAAATAACATGTGCTTCTATCACTACAATCAACTGAACTTCCTGACACAATACACATTTTGTCTTTTCAACTGGAAAGCCCTTAGCCCTTCCTTAAGCTAAACTTTAGGAGAAAATGGAAAGGAAGATGCTTTGGATTGTTCCACTGAAAATCAGCAATGCAGACTTTAACCAATTTTGTGCAATTCCTGAAAAACAAGGGTTCCAAGCCATACCACCAGGCAGGTTTTCCCATGGGAAAGGTTTTAATGAGAACTCTTATTAATCTAATAAAGTTTATATATTAAAAAGAGTTTCTTGTAAAAAGAGGAAAAGTGGAGAAAAAGAATAATAACTGCAAAGAAAGATGTCAGTTGAAGTGAAATAATTACTATTTGTTTGTGGAAGATCACTGGATTCAACTGGATTGTGGAACATTCACTGCAGAAGGAAAATGGTTAAAATAAATTATCTGAACTCCTTATTTAACACATTTATGCAGGGGCCACTTGTATTTTCTCCCTCTCTCTTGAGCAATTTTATAGTAGAAAAATGAAAGCTATCTTCTAATCTTTCCCCTATCCAGGCAGGTATTCGTGCTCTGATGGCAAAGATCTAGTGTGCAAATCAGGAAAAGGAAAAAAAATATTGATGATAGAGCCCACATCCCTAATGACACTGTGGAGAAATGACAAAAATATCTACAAATTTTCAGCAGTTGTGACATTTGGTAAAAGGAATTATATGGAATTAGAGTTTTCCCTTTATAAACTAAAATGAATTCTCTGTGTTCAGGTCTCTCAACATGAGGTCGATTTACCAAATGCTTTAGGGGGCAGGGAAAAAAATTAAGGGTTTGTCACAGTTACCCACAAATTAAACATGAAATGTGTATCTAGTGGAATCTGTGCAGCCATTAGCTCCAGATGGCTAAAGAGAGTGGTGTTTTAATGCCAGAGGCTAGAGTTACAGGAAAAGAACAGATTGACCTTGGTTTAATAGAGTGCAATGAAAGAATAAATATTTTTAAAGGTATTTGTTATTCATACACATGTTCTATGTAATACTAACTAGTAGAGCAAAAGAGATGATAAACTGAAATGTTTCAGCTGTTTTTAAAATTGTCTCATAAAAGAGCAAGAAGAGAAGTTGAGGAAAATAATAAACACGCATTCTATCTAGCAGTAAAAATAATGTCATCAGCACCAGAACATTTTGGCAAAATTCTCTTCTGCTTTAAGAAGGATGAGTGAACCAAAAGCATTATTCAGATAATGATTAAAGGCTTAGAATGTTTGACTTCTGAGTAAAAGTAATACCTTCAGTTTCTGCCATTGGTATTGTTTTTCTTCATGTTTTGCTTGAGCAAGGATTGTATCAGTATTGTGAGGACAGATGAGAACTGTGTGAGAAAATGAAAAGAATAGTAGTAATAAGGCAAGATATACAAGTCTACATGATTCCATGTCAAGGTATGTTAAATGCTTATTTTGAATGAAATATTAGATAATTTAGAAAATAAATGAATAGGAAGGGAAGACCCTTACTTGTACAGTACATTAAGTATACTTAATTTGACTTACATTTACATTCAATCCAAATGTAGTTTCTGTTCTGATCCTATTGGAATGTCAACTGCTTCCCTGGAAAATACATTCACATTCTAGATCATGGGTACCATGCCTCCTGGCCACACACCCCTGTCCTCCACCCCCCAAAGTTAAACAGAACCTTGATGTTGCCCTCAATGAAATCGAGTTTGATTTCAACCACTAAGAAGAAGCTTGGGGATTATCATGATTGTTGAAGTTGGTCTGTATTATACACAATTTAATTCCCTTCATCTCTTTCTAAAATTCAAATCAATCTATTGGAATGAAATTTCTATTATATTTTTACTTCAGACTGTCTGAACATGAACATATTTAACTACTTGCCAAATGTAGTTTAATGCTTTAAAAATTGATATATGCATAATATAAGAACAGATTCATGTTGCCTTCAAAATAAGTGATAGTAGAAAATAGTTATCAAAAGGAATACTTGTTGGATTACTTGATAGGGATGAGTGAAAGCCCAATTATACTTGGTCTTCACAGTAGTTAAGCAGGATGCCAATACTGCTTTTTATTGCCATGAATAAATTGTTCTGTGGCTGAACAGGAAATCCAGATGTAAGCTAGCCCTTCCCATCTTTCGATCAGTCAGTAGTATGATAGTGCTACACAAAACTATAGCACCAATCTCGACACTGCAAATGAACTAAACATTACTTGATAGAGTTTATATAACAACTCAGGATAAGAAAACAATTGCATGTGATACTTTGTCTCACAAACACTATATTTATGGTGACATTGTTCCACAGTAGCATGCAGAACTTTGGAAAGAAGGGAGGAAAAAAAATTTGAAATTTAACTCTGATGTATATTGGTGTAAGTCCTGTTCCCTTGCTCCCTCCCTCCTCTAATTTATGATATACCCTTCTTCCCTATATAGATGATACTTCAGGACAGTTATGGCACCCACTGAGCAATGGATGAGATTCTCAATTAAATCATACTCTGAAAAATGGCAGTTTTATCTATTTATAGTGTCTCTGCTTATGGAAGTACACTCCCTTGAGTTTTAATAATCCATCATCTATCCATTTAAACCTTTCCCTATTTACTAAAACTGTTCTTGAAGGTTTAAAGCCCTTGGCGTCAATCACAATATGGCTTGGAATACTACACTAGAGAGAGGACATTAGAGCCAAGATAAAGAAATGGTTTGGGACAGAACAAAAGCCTACATTTGATTTAATTTCAATATAATTAAAATTGGTTTTAATTAAGTAAGTACAGTCATATCATTATACACTTTGTATTTAATAACTTTCTTTTCCTGACACATTTATTACATCTCAAACTGGGAAACAGCAAGTTGATGTGCAAGTTATGCTTTCCTACCCTAAAGGAAAACTACGGATGGGTACAACTCCCTAGCACAATGCCGACAAGCTAAAAGAAAACAGAAAAGAAAATGTCCACCAACATTTTCTGTGGTGTTATGCTTGGCAGTGTCCCCTGTTTCCAGCAATACTCCAAACCACATTATCATTTTGCACTGCTTTTAATTTTGCCAATATTATTTCATCTCCTATAATTTATTATAATTTAAAAAGTATGGTATCATTCGTATATGAAAAATAAAATTAGCATTTTTATTAAAGCAGTTCCCCTATCTCTATTCACTGTGTTGTATATCCCTCCTCACTTGTTGGTGTTTGTTTGCACTGTGTAGTTGATTGCTCAGGGACAACACTTAAAACAGTGTTTCTCCAACTTAAGCCAAGAATCTCTGCCACAAACTCAGCTAATAAGTATGCAGAGTAGTAGCAAAACCCATCACCAAAGGAAAACAATAATTTGAATATATGATAAAAGAAAAACAAAATCAACTCATCAGTGTGCGATAAGGAAAGTAAATTATACACCCCACTGGAATGGCTTATTGCCCAAAGGAAATGCAGCTAGATTAAAAATGGTGAGAGAAAATACAAAACCACTGCTTTATTGAAGATGGCATGAGGGGGGAAAATTGTACCAAAGAAAAAATAAAGAACTCACTGATTTTTTAAAGATATGCAACAATAACAATGGAATTGTCAAAGTATGCACTTCTAATATTACAATCTGATGGTATATATGTAAAAATGGTACATGTAGAGTCAAGGAAGTGGCATCAAAATCAATTACATTATGTCAAAAACATTAACATTGTATGATGATAGAAGGTACACCTCTACAGTAATTTAACTTCTAGAAGAATATTTCTACTTAAGAGTGAGTATAGAGTGATATAGTTGATTGGTCACTTGAAAATTTTAGAGGCTAATTTTTAGGGGAATATAAATCACCAACACACATATAACTAATAATTGAGGAGCATCCCATCCCTTCTATTTTCAATGGTTGCCCATTGACAATTTGGTAATTTGACACAATTTAATGTCATGTAGAATTATTTCATCTAATCTTGATCAAAAACACTCAGTACAAAACAAAGTCCCTCAATTTCCATAAAAATGCATGGAGTTATGTTACCAAACATCATCAGCTAAAGGATTTCCATAAGCTGATAACATGTTTCATTTTTTTCTTCATCAGTCCTTACTATTCCTGTTCAGCTTCATAGACAATATAAATGATTGCTCTAATTACAGAACCAACAATGGGCTACTTCTTAAATCATTCTCATAAATCCATTGAAAATGTAGGTTAAGTACAGTATATGAAGAGGAAGAAGAAAATAGGCTCGTTGGTCGATATAGTTTGTGTGGCATCCAGAAAGGAAAAGCAGCACATATAGGTTTCCACACAGCCAGGACCTCCCATTATCTAATATGAACCTATGAATGTACAGCTTCATGTGACATATTGAATGCATGGATATCATGAGTAGGTAGGAGGACCAAAGCAAATATAAGTTCATAGGGCTGCAAGCGCAGGCTTATTTTTCTTTCAAGTAACCATAATCTTTTCGTTCATGTATGAAGAGGAATTTGGAGTGAATGTCTTAACAAAAGAAGCAAAACACTATTGATATAAGAAGCAAACATCTGGATTTAGAAACAGGAGGAGATTTATGCTGTTTGGAAGAATGCTGTTAGATGACCATGGAGGACTGGAAAAGCAGGGTTGAAGATAGAGAAATTGGAAGGTATAACCTGGAAACAGGAAGCTAAAAGAAGGAGAATGTGGCAAAGAATGCAGCAAATGAACAAAAAGGAACATTTCAGAAGCCCTTGTTTTCCAGAAAACTTGTTTTCTCATAGATATGTGAAAATTAAGACCTTCTGTTTCAGCAAAATTGGTTCTAATGGCTAGGGACCTTTGAATCAAGGAAGCAAGGAGAAAAAGAACTGCAATCATATCCTCTTGCAAATTAACACACATACTGAAATTTGAGGAGGAAAAAAAACATGAGCAATGCTTCCTTAGACCTGCTGCAGGATGGTCTTTCTCTATGGAAGCTGAAAGTCCATGCTGTCCTCATCCTGCCTTTTTTGCCATTATGCAAACACTTGGGCATGTTTGTATATTTCTGTGATTTATTTTTCTACTCTCCTCATAGCTCTGGAAAGCACAAATTAACATGACAAGTTCTTTTGGCACTTCCTTCCACTGATTAGTACAAATTAAATTTCACACTAATTAGCACAAGCTGTTTGAACATAATATAGAAAAATCTGATTTCCAATGATGGCCGTAAATATAGTCCTCCAACTGACACTTGATCTTGCCTACCATAATTAAGTTCTTTAGCATTCTTAATACAACTTGAGATACCTCCTGACACAGCTTGGGCTTACGTATTATTTGGCAGGGGGGAAAAAATTTCTGCAAATAGTTTCACTGTTGAATGCAAAATCTACTAATTGTTTTAACAGTTGTTTAACAGTTTCAACAGGTGAAAATAGCACAAGTAAGGAACAGAATGCCAATGCGTTTCTTCAGTAAAGGTGCCTATAATACTCTGATTTAAAAATTGAGTTATAACACTTAAAGAATCATATTAACTTTTCTGAACTTGGCACAATGCGTTTTGCAAATAGCAAACATGAATGTATATGTATTACCTATTTAGAGTCATAGAATCGTACAGCTGAAAGGGATCACAGAGGTTTTCCAGTCCAATTCCCTACTCAAGGTAGGAGCCCTACACTATCTCAGTCAAGTGGTTGTCCATTCTATTCTTGTAAACCTCCAGTGATACAGCATCCACAAACTTAGGAGGCAAGTTATTTCATTGATTAATTGCTCTCACAGTCAGGGAAATCATCCTTACTTTTAGGTTGGATCTTACTTTGACAAGCTTCCATTCGTTACATTTTGTCCTGCCCTCTGATTCTCTATAGCATGGGTGTGAAACTCATGTCATCATGATGTTGTCATGTGACATATCAGGATTTTTCCCCCCTTCACTAAACCGGGTGTCGGCATGGCATCAGCAAGCCAGTGCATGATGTCGGCATGGCATCAACATGGCCAGTGCATGATGCATCTGGCCTGCAAGCTGCAAGTTTGACAGCCCTGCTGTAAGAAGAGGGTTAACTAGACCCTAAACGAATGTACAGCTGAACGCAACCTTCTACAATGCTGTTACACATCTGGGACTGGAACAGCTAGTAACCAACAATACTAGACTTAACAATGGCCTCGATCTCATCTTCTGCAATAGTTTGAATTTAATTTATGAAATATAAACTAACGAACCCTTTTCCAACAGTGACCGCAATATGATTGAATTTTGTCTCGACATACGCCCACACAAAAATCATCACAATGACGTAATCCCCAATTATAACTTCAAAAAAGGCAACTATGATCTTATAGACAAAGATCTTGCATCCCTTGATTGGCAATCTCTATTCACTGGATGCAATACTGTTGAAGACCATTACAACATATTTTTAATTGAAGTCAAAAGAGTCATCAAACTATATGTACCAATAACAACTTTCAAAAAAACAAAAAACAAATTACCCATAACAATAAGGAAACTTCAATCCAAAAAGAGATCACTCTGGCAGAAAAACAAATCTGGTCACATTATCAACTTCAAAAGCCGATACCACAATTTATGCCACCAGATAAAGACTGAATGCACCAATTATCACATTAAACAAGAGGAAAATCTTCTATGCACCAATTCCACTCACGCTTTTTACAATTTTGTAAACAACAAACTAAAAGACTCAAGGTTCATCCCACCCCTGAAAGGAACTAATGGTAAAAACTGCAATGATGACACCATTAAAGCCAACATCTTTAACACATTCTTTGGCTCAGTATTTGTAAACAGCAACGGTTCATGCCCAGTATTTCCTAGCCGAACCACAGAAAACTACAATGATCTAATACATATCGATTTTACAGAAGACAATGTTGAAAAAGCACTATGCAATCTAAAACCATCTCTATCTATTGGACTGGATGGAATATGTGCCTACTTCTTAAAAAAGCTATCCACTGCCATAGCAGAACCTCTAAGCATAATCTTTGAAAAATCTTTCAGGACCAGCTCCTTGCCTAACCTATGGTCACAAGCCACGGTCATCCCCCTCTTCAAAAAGGGAGACCCCAGCCTAGTTGAAAATTACAGACCAATCTCCTTATGCTGTGTCACCTGTAAAGTCATGGAATCAATTATTAACCAATCCATTATCCTCCACTTAGAGACAAACAACCTACTCTCCAATAAACAATTTGGTTTCAGAAAAAAAACTATCCTGTAATCTGCAACTCTTACACTGTAAAAACATATGGACTACACAACTCAATCAGGGCAAAGCAATAGACGCAATCTACATAGACTTCTGTAAAGCCTTTGATTCAGTGGTACACGACAAGCTACTCCTAAAACTAAAATCTTATGGTATCTCTGGACATCTGCATAACTGGATAGAAGCATTCCTGTCAAACAGACAAATGGTCAAAATTGGGAGCGCCCTATCCAATTCTGTACCTGTCAACAGTGGTGTCCCCCAAGGCAGTGTTCTAGGACCAACTCTCTTCATACTCTACATAAATGACCTCTGTGATCATATTAAGAGCAGCTGTGTTCTCTTTGCTGATTATATAAAGCTGTTCAATACCACAGACAATACTGCTACCCTTCAAAAAGATCTGGACTATATATCAGAATGGTCAAACAAAGGGCAACTTCAAATCTCAACAAATAAATGCTCTGTCTTACATATTTGCAAAAAACAATCAGAAAATAAAATACAAGCTGAATAGTCAAGACCTTATTGATGATCCAAGTTCTGTAAAGGACCTTGGAATACTCATCTCTCATGATCTAAGTGCTAGAGCCCACTGTAACCAAAAAGGCATTAAGAGTTGTTAACCTAATCCTACATAGCTTTTCTCTGGTAATATCACACTACTAACTAGAGCATACAAAAGTGCTAGACCAATACTCAAATACAGCTCATCACATTACGTATCTGATATTAGCACAGTTGAGAAAGTCCAGAAATATTTCACAAGAAGAGTTCTCCAATCCTCTACTCATTGTAGAATACCTTATGCCACCAGACTTGAAATTCTAGACCTAGAAAACCTTGAATTACAGCGTCTTCAGTCTGATCTAAGTATGGTATATAAAATCATACATTGCAATGTCCTACTTGTCAATGAATACTTCAGCTTCAACCATAACAACACAAGAGCGCACAATAGATACAAACGCAAGGGTAATCGCACCAAACTTGATTGCAGGAAGTACGACTTCAGCAACAGAGTGGTCTATGTCTGGAACACTCTACCTGACTCTGTGGTTTCTTCCCCAAACCCCAAAAACTTTAACCCTAGATTGTCTATTATTGACCTCACCCCTTTCCTAAGAGGTCTGTAGCAGTCATGCATAAGTGCACCAACATGCCTACCGTCCCTGTCCTATTGTTTCTTTTATTTTTCTTATATGTACCAATTTCAAGTATTCAAAACTATGTATATACTTATACCTATTATCTTGTAAGCGATTGACAAATCAAAATAAATAAATAAATAAATAAAAAATCCCCTCTTTTTTGTGGCAGCCTTCAAGTAATGGAAGACAGCTATCATATCCCCCCCTGCAATTGTTTTCAATAGGCAAGAGAGACCTAGCTTAGCCTCCAGATTCTTTATAATCTTTGCTGCTCTTCCCTGTATTGTTTTTAGGGTCCCAACATCTTTTTGTGTGTGTTGTGGTAACCAGAACTGGACACAATATTGCAAGTATGGTCTCAACAGCATGGTTTAGAGCAGTATTATGAAAGGCTAGAATTTCCATTATGATGTTGCAATGCACTTTTTGGTCATTTTTTGTCATGTTTGTACCAGTCTTCAACACTCATATCTAGAAATATTATGTCAGTATAGATAGCTTACACTATCAACTTTAAATGTTAATAAATGGAAAATACCTTAATAAAATGACATTCTTATGGCAATATGATTGAATGCACATGTTGTTGAATGGACAGCAATCTACACTCTGATCTACTCTTAAATTGAACAAATATAAGATTAAAACAATGGAGCTCAACTCTTAGTACCATTAAATATAAATAGCAAGAAACTGCAAATATTCAGCATCTTTTTGATCTTGGAATCTTTAAAATGTTATAACTTCATTCTGGTACTTAAAATAAGGGCAAGAAACTTTGGGATATGGCCAAATAAAACAAATGGGAAATAGTTTAATACTTTCATGGGCTGCATAATGCTTTTTCTTTCTTTTCCTTTTTTTAATATTGCAGTTGGAAAGCAGCATTGATGAAATATCTTAGCTGAGAACTTTCTTGAAGTTGAAATAATTACTGTGAACAGTAGAATATTATTTCCCTCAAGTATACATATTATGCAAATTTCATAATAATCATTAGCTGTTCCTAGTCTTACCCGTAGGTGCCATTAGATATTTCTGTACATTGCTGTATGTAATCTATTCATATTTTTGTCAGAATTAGATTTATCAGTATCAGGGGAAGACAACTGTTCCATTGGTATATATATATTTGTTGCTTGGAAAGCTATAATTGGACTAAAGTTTTTAATTAATAGGGTCTCCTTGAAGGATAAACTATATATCACATCACTCTTAAGCATTCCCTTCAAGAAATCAATGGTAATATGCAGTTAATATATAAAGTAAAGGCATGTTTAATCATTACGCAAGTATGAAAAGGTTCTAGTGCAACATGATGTGATCCTCAGGGCAAAACAGTAAAATGCATTATGAAATTTAGTACCATGAGCTCTTCATAAATAACCCAAAAGTTTTACATTATTCTGCTTTATTCAACTGTCAAAATTTAAAATAAAAAAACCAACTTTAACAGTAAATCAAGTACATAAACAGTACAATGTCAAATCTGTGACTAGGCCACTATTTCACCACAATTATACCAAAAGGGCAGAATTAAGAGGCCATATTAAATTCTTTGTCCAAACATGTTTTGTTAATGCAGTCCAGGTCTGCTATCCCCAATAAAAGCATGGATGATCATGGTTGTGTTGCAAACCAATCTGGCACCTACTATCAGTGGCTTGATGCCAAAGTTACCAATAATTTAACTATTCGGATTAACAATGGAGCATTCAATTAGAAGTAGAAATCTTTATCCAATTGCTGGTTTCTTTTATCTTGAAAGACTTTACTGTGACCTCTACTAACTCTTTCATAGTCTGCTGGAATCAGAATGTATTCACATTATATCATATCATGCAACATCACATCATTAACAAATCCAAAAAGCCATCAATAATTTTCAGCCCATCATTCTACATCCACTTGTATGCTTTGTATTCTGTCAAGAAGTCTTGGTTCAGCAAAGACAAATACATATACATCTTATACATACAAAAGCCATAAAATTACTGGAAGAAAAGGAAGCCTATATCACAGTTAATACAAGCCCAATACAGAAACTAGACAGTCTGATTAAGGGAACCTTTAATGACTTAACTATGAAAGGTCAGATCACAAAACAAGAACAATAGCATATGAAAAGCAGTGCTCATGCTTCTTTTTTCACTTCAAATTACACAAGTCTGACATACCCAGGGGTGGGATTCTACAGGTTTGCACCTATTCACTAGAACCAGTTTTTAACATTCTAAGCAGTTCGGAGAACCGGTTGTTAGAAGAAATTAATGGCCTAATCCTGTAAGGAAGGCAGGAAGGAAACATTCTGGTGTTGCTTATAGAAACTGCTTCTCCGTTAACCCTTATTACATTCTTGGCAGGACTAGACTTCCTGTCTCTGGAACTTCTCTTGAGTTTTTCCCCTCCTTTGCTGGTACTTTGCTTGTGTGGAGTGACCATTCAAAGTTACAATGGCACTGAAAAAAGTGACTTATAACCATTTTTTACACTTACGACTGTTGCAGCATCCCCACAGTCACGAGAGGCCAGGCAAGGAGATGCATGCCTCTATGTGAGTGATGTTGAGTTGGCCACGCCCAGCCAGTCACATTACCACCAAGCCACACCCACCAACTAAGCCACGGCCACAGGACCAGTTGTTAAAAAAATTGAATCCCACCCCTGGACATACCTGTTCTTCCATTTGTATAGTCACCAGGGACACCAACATACAGTTTATCTAAAGACCTTATAAAGACAGTCGGACATCTCATAAAGGGTCCAAATGTTCTGTCAATCCACTACTTTTACTTTTTAGGCAACTTGGTACTGTGCCTCCAGAAAATCAAAGATAACAGAAGATGAGATTATAATTTCATTCAATATCACAGCATTCTTTTTATTCATAGATCCAGGAATAGCAAAGAATCCATGGCAGTTGTACTTCACAATACACATTACCTAAAAAAAAAACACATGCTAAATACACTCCTTTCTTTATAGTGAGTATAGGAAAAAGTGAATAGATCTGAATTATGTAAACATGAAAGTTTTTACATATGAATGCACCAAACATAGCAAAATATAATAAGACTGAAATACCCAGAATCATATACCTCACTTGCTTGTGCCTCACTACCTACTCTCAATATTATGGACAAATATATCAACAAATCAGAGGTACACCCATGGAATCATATAAGTGGCATATAAATTTAATAAAAGGAAATAAATCAAACCCCTCCATTTTCCCTTTGCCCCTTTATAACTGTGGCCCCATGCCTAGGAGATTACTTGGGCTTAGGTTTTCTCTAACTTATCTCCACATGGCTTAAGTTTCTCATCTAGTTTCATCCCTCTTGATCTAATTCTTCCTTTCCATCTCTCTCCAGCATCTTCCAACCCCAACTCATTATTATATTCTTGATCATCAGCTGTCATGAGGGCTACCATTCTTCCAACTATTCTTCTTAAATCCTTTCACTAGAATCTTTATTTTCTCTTGCACTTTCTTCCTCTTCAATCTTATTCCAATTGCCATTGCCCACTGATCTACCAGTATAACTCCTCTGAAAGAGGAGTTTCCCAATCTAGCTTGAGATTTCATAGTTCTGATCTAAGTCCACTACAGCAATTTCAGACCAACAATGGAATGTCACTTTTCACCACAATGGATTTTTTAAAAAAAACAGACACACTTTTGGAACAATATTTTCAAAGATATTTCTAACAGAATTTTTCCACTGGTAGGGGATTATATTGATGAAGCTGATGATACTCTCAACCCCATAGGATAGATGTTCAGAAACTTTATTAAACAAAAATGAACATTTTCATGACAACTAGCAATTTCAAAGACTCACTACTCTTTTGGATCCGTAGAAGGTGATGACTCATAACAATTTCATACAACCATCTGCAAAAACAGTTCTAGGAGAAAGGGAGTCTGATAATATTAATTTCCCTAATCAAGGGTATGGTCATATAAATATTTAATTTGCCCCATAGCCAGGATTCATAAAACATGATAAGTCAAAACCAAACTATCACTTTATGACTCAGAATGATACATGAACCCATACTGGAATTTTTAGATCATATTATTGAGTTTAATGTTCTACAGAGCCAACGATTGTGGTTTACAATGATTATTCTTAATATACGAGCAGTATATGATTTTTTTCCCATTGCTGTTTTCCACCACTGCAATAAGCAGCACAAGTGAATTTAGCTCTTTCTGTTTGAAAGTGAAAATTATCAGAATACCATCCCGATATTCAAGTGCTCAGAGTCAAAACACAACAGTTTTTAATCATTTTTATTATTTGAATTCAAAGTTGCTACAACAATGATACATGTGATTGAAAAAAGAATTAAGCTTAATCAGGCTATTAACCAGAGATATTTTCTACACATTATACAGAGATAAATTAGAAAGACTACAATAGTTTCCAGAAAACATCTGTTAAACAATGTCACACTGATGATAAACAAAATTAAGGTCTTTTTGCACTTGAGTTTAATCCAGCTATAGCAAGCTATAAAAGAGCTATCAAAAAAGCATCCTGTTTGTTATTCATATAGAATAGCTATAACTAGAAATCTTTAACCTTCTCATGATAGAATTTCCATTCAGAGCATCACAACACTGAACGTGGAATGCAAAGGAGTTGATTTCCTATGATATTGTTCCTGAAACTGAATAGGGTACAGACAGGCATAGTGGTCTATAACTAACAGTGAGAATTGAGTTCCAGATAATTTAAAACATGTAAATAAATCTGGGGTCCTTGGTGCTCTCTGAGCTTGCTTGTTATCTTGCAGACATTTCATTATAACATCATCAGTGCTATAAGGAAACAACTGCAAGAAAACAAGCAAGCCCAGAGAGCACCAAGGACCCCTCATTTCAAACCTGAGCTATAAATATTCTCCTTTATTGAAACAAATATGGAAGCCTTGGTCAATATAATTTTTGCATTGTATTGCATTGTATTTATGACAATTTATATGGTTGCCCATCTCATAAAAAACCATAACAATTAATAACACTGCTTTCCCCTCCAGTGTCAACAATCAGTCAAAAGTTACCAGTTGATCAGAGCTGTCAGCTGACACTCTTTAGCCAATATGTGTAAAGATATCTTGGCATATTCTTCTTCAACAAGAAGTTGATGATGGTAAATTCTAACCCTGAATTTAAATTAATAGTGTTAAATTGATAGTGCTAAATTAGAATTTTTGAACCATTTCTAAGGGTTGTATTAGAAGCAACTAAGAGATCCATGATAATAACTGAGGAATACTTGTCAATAATTCCTGAGAATTCATTTAGAATGGCATTTCTTAGTGGGTTCAAGAAGAAAAAGTTTATTTAACTACTTGCATTTATTATTATTTTTTTCCAGCAGAGCTATATTAGTTTTCAGCATTCAGCTAATGGAATCTAAATATTTTGAAAACACTTTGCCACTTTAGTATTTATTAGATACATTCTCACATATTTAACATAGTATAAAAATTCAGCTTTATGTGTGATTCTTTTTATTTAGCATTGTCTATGGCATTGTAAATAGTGTGCATACATCTGTAACTTGAAAAATAATTTTAGAAAATCAGTACTTCCCAGTGGTGGGATTCAAACTTTTTTACTACCGGTTCTGTGGGTGTGGCTTGGTGGGCGCAGCAGGGGAAGGATGATGTAAAATCTCCAGTCATAGGTGGTATTTGCCGATTCTCTGAACTACTCAAAATTTCAGCTAGCAGTTCTCCAGAAATGGTCAGAATCTGCTGAATACCACCTCTGGTACTTCTGTGTTATTAAGCATTGTTATATTTTAAATTTGCTTTGAAATTTAATGCATTAGGATGATCACACATTTTTAATTTTGCCCAAAGCTTTTGACCTTGAAAGTACATGAAGTTATTTTACCACATAGCTAAATTTAATATATACTAACAAAAGAGCTATAATTATTTTATCCAACAATTTCTTGATACAATAGCATCCTATTGCATTATTCCATGAACTTAAGGGGATTGAAATTGTTTTGTCTCTTTCTTGAGATTCCTTCATAGCTCAGCTGTCAGGATTTTTTTGGGAATCTTGCTTTGTTTTCAGTGATTCATATGTTGACTTCACTGATATGACTGACTTTCACTTCATTTGACATGACCTGTTCAGAAGAAAGGCCCTTTTGGGGTGTTATAAGTTGTCTCAGGAGTTCCAAGCAACCACAGAACAAATAGCCACCTTCAATAGCCATTTCATTTGCACATAATATATGGATGGAACAATGGGAAAACATGTGGTTAAAAGGATTTAAATCAGAGATGGGCTGCCTGAACTGGATATTAATTTTCTGAGCAGTTCAGAGAACCAGTTTTTGGAAGAAATCTTTTCCCACTTTACAGGGCTAATCCTGCAAGGGAGGCAGGAAGGAAACATTCTGGTATGCTTGCATTTCTAGCCTAATCCTTATTTTAATTGCCCTGCTGCTTTAAGTGTTTTCAGAATCTGCCTCTGGGTTAAGTTGTTACATTGTAAGCCTTAATGGTTCTTGGCAGTATGCCCAGACTTTCTGTTCTGTCTCCAGAGTCTCCCCTCCATCTGGAGTTTTTTGTGGTACTTTTATTCCTGGGGCTTGACTTTCTTAAAGATTGTCAAAGGGTTTTTTTTAAGCTCTTGTGGGTATACTTCTAACACAGCTGCTACACTATTTATAGACAGTTGGCATAGCCATAGAAGAATTGGCTGAGAGGCAGGATACAAGCTTGGCATTCTGTCTGATTTTTTTTACTGCCTTTTGGGGGGCATGTGATCTTTCCTTAAATCTGGACGATTACCTAAGGATATCTTGTGAGGTGAGTGAGACAAGCTGCTATCTTTAAGTTGTGCAAATGGATCTAATGATTGCTTCTCCTGGGTGGGAAACTGTGCTTTGTCAGTTCACTGAGCACTGGAGTCTCTTGTCTATGGGGATCCTTCAGTCATCCAGGTCATGGTTTCCAGAAAGTCCAGTTGCCTCTTGAAAAAGCACCTTTGGGACAGGAGTCTCTTGCATTGCTTTGGAGTGGGCAAGGCACATGATTACTCACTGATAATAAGTGGGTCCTCCTTCCAATTTGTTTTAGTTTTCTCTCATGATAATATGTCGTAGTAACATGGCACCAATTGTAGAAAGTTAGCACCCACCCCTCTCCTAGAAGAATTAAATATTTTGAGAAATATTAAAAAGAAAGAATATATTTCCCTGAGTGAGAAATGGAGAAACATGTTTTTCTTAGAGGGAGAAAGCATCCTCTACCTTCCTTAATAACCCACAGAAGATGTCAGCACTTAAGAGATAAAGAGATAGATAGCTGTATTCATAGGCAAAAATTCCCTGCAGTAAGGTCTGAACAAAGGCAGAATGGGATTAGCCCTCACTCAAGATGTTAATTTGTTAATTTGTCTCTAGCTCAGCATTTTGTAGCCCAAATATGCCTACCCACTTTCTGGAGAGCTTAAATGATCTTTCTGCTAAAGGGTTTCACTTTATGAGCAAGAGTAACTTGGCTGCTCATAGTATTTTAACTATTTTAATTCCTCAATGTGCTCTGGCAAACTGCCTGATTTGTAACTCTGGGTTCAGGTATTGCTGAAGAAAAGAAAGGTATTCAGATATAATGGTTTAGGTTTCCCTGGAGGCTGTGACTCATTGATCTTCAATATGTATTCCCCCATTTCTAATCTAATGACTGGTATTTAGAGCAGCTTTTTGCAAGCAAAGAAGCTTTTTGTATTTTTGTACAGGTAATCCTTGACTTATAACAGTGCATTTAGTGACCATTCAAAATTACAATGACACTGAAAAAAGTGATTTATGACCATTTTTCACACTTATGACCGTTGCAGCCTCCCCACGGTCATAAGAGGGTGGGTGAGGTGAGGCACCCCTTGATGTAAGTGACATTGAGTGGGCCATGCCCACTCAGTCATATGACCTCCTAACCACACCTACCCAGCTGGTCATTAGGGCAGAGAACTGGTAGTTAAAAAAAATGAAGCCCACCACTGGTCTTATCCTTTGGTGGCATTTGGATTTTGCTGTTTTTGACTTCTTATTGTGGGATACCAATATACTTGTAACTGGGCTGTATGTTTGCTATCTGGCCCACTGGTAGTTCCACATCATCTAATTATCTTTCCTCTCTGGACTGTAACTGGACACACTTCTCCAATCCAAGGGACATCCCAATGTCATACTTCTTAGTGTCTTGACTTTGTATAGCACCAAACATTGATGATTGCATTGAATTGTAGAGGATGGGAGAGAGTGGGGGGGGGGGGGGGGGAGAGAGAGAGAGAGATCAACACTTTTTATTATCTAGATCTTTGAATATCAAGCAGAGCCGTAAAAGAGGCTGTATTCACACTATCCAATCAATGTAAAAACATGCAAAAAAAAAATAACAGATTTTAAACATCAAATTCCTTAGAATCTGAAGGTTTGGCAGGATCACATCCTGAAGGAATAGGGGAGAAACAAGATTAAAAACAAAACAAAAGCAAAGTATTCATCCAATGTGAAATCAATCAAGCACTTGGATTATTTTTAAAGAAAATAATGCACCCAGCAATACAACATTTACATTCTTTACAAATAATTACAAGAAAAGCTTCCAAATAAGAACCCTTAGAAATGGATTACACTCCCAGAAGATACATAAAAACTCCAGTCTAATGAAATTCATTTTCCTAATAAAAATTGCCCTGTAGAAAATAAACAAATCGAATGAGAGGCAGCAGCTGTGACTCAAAATTACCAGTGAACACCAAAAATTACCCAAAATAGTAATTAGAGAAAGAAAAGCAGTAACAGAGCAGACAACACTGCTTGTTATGCTAATATGACCATCAGATGGTAAGGGAAAGTCAGACTCCTTAAGCAAACATTATTAAAACCAGAGCTGAGCCAAAGGGGTGGTGGAAAATGCTTTACATGAAAACCATCATTAGCTGTGAAAAGCAACTCCATTTGGGCAAATTCTCAAGGCAATATAAGACAAAGAATTAAAACATTCAACCATAGCAAGTAATGGCAGAAAATATTATTCTTGGTCTGAATTAGCTTTATAAAAGTTAGCATGCAATCACCAAATCTAGAGTGGAATTACAACATTAGCACATAGCACATTGACTGTGTGATTTGCCAAGCAGATTAGTCACCAGGGATCAATGATCTTGGTAGGAGTGGCCCTTGGAGAACATTCAGAAACCACATCTGGTATATAATATGGCGTCCCAGGAAATGATGGGTGTGTCCCAATGAACTCAGGCAATCCACTGCTTTGGAAGCTGTGTTGATTGTCAATTAGATTTGTGTGTGGTTGAAGGTACTGCTTGTTGTCTTTATGCCTTAAATGTTTCCAGATCTGATTATCTGACTAATCACCTCCTCTCTATCTATTTGTAAAGCCAGATCATGACCCTACAGCAGGGGTGTCAAACTTGCATTGTCACAGTGGTGTCATGTGACGTGTCGTGACTTTTCCCCCCTTCTCTGAACTGAGCATGGGTATGGCCAGTGCATGACACATCTGTCCCATGGACCATAAGTTTCACAGCCCCTGCCCTAAAGGATTGCCATCTGATAGGAACTTGGAAACAACATTTTCAATAGGTTCCCCCACTCTGATTTTTTCCCCAAGCAAATATTCCACTCTTGGACAGGAAAATTGTGTATTAAAATTGAAGGAGGGTTGCCAGGAACATAGTTTGCACATTTGGCTTGCACATTTTTTTTTAAAGAAAAGGTCATTACATATTTGTGGGGGTTCTTTATTTTGTATGCCAATGTATTGGGTACCTGGTCCCATTGTGAATGAGTGGCATAAAAGTGAATGAGTGGCTGGATTTCTTAAGAGAGAACTGGTGGTGATTCAGCTGCCAACTGAGCATCAAATGCCTACAAAAGAGTAAAAAATGATGGAAAATTCAAGCAATATTTCAAACTTAGATATCTACAGGATGGAGTGGGCCAATGATGAAAAGTACATTGTGGTATTGCAATACATTTTTTTATTTGTGTGTGTGTGTGTGTGTGTGTGTGTGTGTGTGTGTGTGCATGTCATGTGATATTCAAAAGCATAATGGCTGAGATTACATCATGTCCCTTTTTACTATTCAGATGAAAGTCCCTAACATTCAAAAGAAAGTACTCTGTTGTGCAATTCATTTGTGGATACAGGGATGACTGTGCTGTCCCAGTCTAGAAGCAGAGTCTAATACTGTGGGGCAGTGGAAATTCATTGTTATAGTAATTGTTGATGTTATTCTAAGAGTGCACATGTGAAATTTGTCCATGTGTGTGTTGTACCTTCAGTACAGACTCCAGGACTCAGTTCTATATAAGAGAGAAAGGATAACCATATCTTTGTAGAGCTTTGTAGCTTTGAGGTGATACAGAGGTTTTATTGATTGACCAATCTAGTAGGCAGCTGTCCCAGTGCCTACTTGGCCTTCCTGATCATGGAATTAAACCCCCATCACCTGAAATGATTCTTCTCATGTTTGGGAACTATTGGCAAGTATTTGGAGCTATTTACATTTGTGAGTTTGGTAGCATCAGCAATGATTTTTGATTCTGTGGGCTTGGTACTTGGCACAGGCTAGTAAAATATTCCAGTTTATTCAGACTGATAGGTACAAGTGCTGAGAATTTGTTCAGCAACAATGGTAGACCACTGTCTTTATGCACCAGTCATCAACAAAGCAAGTTTCATGAATTTCATCCACATATTCAATTGTGGCAATGGTCAAAGAGAGACCCATCTTATCACACCTGATGAACGCTCTCTCCTACAGACCCCAGAAAGCATGTGATAATGTACTAGTTAAAAGCAAATGAAATCATATTAGACTGCTAATATTGACACTCTTATTTTTACTATATTTCACATGCCATCTATCTTATTTAAATATCATATGCTTTCATGAACTGTTTTCAAGAATCTACTTTATATCTGACTGATAATTGTATTTCAACTTTTTTTAATGAGTTATTTCAAATACAGCCCAGCTGTGGAAAATGATAAATGTGAAAGAAATGGTAAATATACATGTTTTTATGTTTACAAATATATTTATATTATAATTTAATAGTCCCAAGGTGAAATTAGCTCCATCTCTATCAACCTTCCAGAAAGATTTTTGTCTTTATTTTCACTTTCATTTATGTATTTACACTGTTTGTTCTGACATTGGTTGTTTTCTTCTGTTTCTTCACATTCATCCCTAACAACTTCTTTCATTGCAAAGTACTTCTGATTCTCCCAATAAAGTTCAGAACTTCAAAGCAACTTCTAACGTTTGGTTTGTAAATCGTGTATATATGCTGAAGATTATATTATAAGAAAATTGTTAGCTTTGTTTTTCTGCCTTAGCTTGACTTGGAACTTCCATATGAGCAAATTGTGATTTGTTGCCAGTCAGCCTCTGGCCTTGTCCTTGTTGCTAGAATTGAGTTTTTTCACCTCATTGTAAAATGATATAATTAATGTCTTTGTACTCCATATGGAGAAAATCATGTATATAGGTGTCATTTTATTGTTTACAATGAAGAAATTATCAAACTGGCTGAAACTGGTTCATTTCTGTTTTCTATGCCATACAGTCAGTAAAGTTTCCCTTCTTACTATTTCCAACATTCTGGCATTCTGATTTCTAACAACAAGCAGCATATCTTGCTTGCATGTTCTGTTCATTTCAGATCAAATTTAATTATAAATTCATCCACCTCCATTTATTTGTCATCAGATATTGGAGTATAAATTTGGATAACCATCATATTAAAGAGTTTTCAGTATTATTTAGTCATTGACTGCATTGTACCCAAGTCTTGTTGATGTTATATCCCTTGTTACCATGAAAATAGCATTTTCCTTCTTTGTTTTCATCTCCTGAGTAACAAACAAAATATTTTTGCTGAAAGTGTCCAAATCCATTCACTTTCAATTTCCTGATGCTTAAAATGACCATGATTTATTTCTCCCTTCACCACATTGACATATCTCATGCTACTTATATTCCATGTTATACTTTAATTTCATTTTTGCAACTATGATTCTGTGAATCTTTTTTCTTACATGGTAACATTGGCTTATATATATATTTGTTGTACATTCTCAGAATCCTTCATTCATCCCTCCTAGGAAATCCCTCTTACTATGATGAAACAGCATGATAGGACAGCATGATAAATGAACCATCTACCAATTAGTCATATTGTGAACATGGAACCCCAAATACCATGTTTCCCTATCTTTACCTATCTTTCTATATAAAACACTACTGCTCTGAACTGTTATGAATTGTAGAAAGTTTGTACAGATTAATGTACAAACAAAAGGACAACTTTTGCATTATGATGTCACAATACTGTATCAGTGAGATGAATGGCACAACAATTTAATAAATAAATAAAGACACATTATGATATTTGCCCGTGTTGTCTTCTCATGGACATTAATGAATAGAACACGAGGAAATGTTATGATATTTGGTGCAAGACAACTTCATATGTTTTTGAGGATGGAAGTGAGTATAGATATCTGATGAAAGAAGAATTGATCAATTGGGTAAGGGAGTTAATCAGTTGCAATCAAATTTTCCAAGTTACAGTGTGTGTCATACAGTGTGTGTTCCTGGCAAAACAAAAGCCCAAGAAGGATTTATACAGTGTTCTATGGAAGCCACCATAAACTTTTCCCAGGTTGGGAAAGTCACTCTGAGTATGATGTAAGAAGGATTGCAGGTCCAACTCACGTCATTATGGCATCATCACATGAGATATTGGGACTTTTCCCCCCTTTGCTAAACCAGACATGGGTGGGGCAAACACTGACGCATCTGGCCCAGGGCTGTGAGTTTGACCTTTGTTAGTCTCAATGCATCCTGAACTTAGGTATTTTTACAATTAGCAATGCAATACTGCTGGAATCATTCTTCCAAAATGATCTTCCTTTCACCTCCCATATGATTTGTTTTCAAAACAGATCTCTGGCTTTCAAAGTTAAACTTTCTGAGCAGCCATTCTGGGTTTTTTCTCAGTTAAAAAGGCTTCATTTTGCTTTCTTACTGGAATGTTTTGAGCATTTCTCCCTGCCATGGGAGATGGTAGGAATGCAGAACCATCTCGAGCTCCTTTTTTGTCAGCTTCTTCTGCCGTGGAATTTTATTTATTATTACTCTGAGTATATTGAAAATTACTTTTTTGATATTTGAAATTATTATGTACAGTCTACATTAGCCTCCTTGAATATTTTCATCATTATATGACCAGTTTCTCAATATTGTTGCTACTCCGTCTGTGTCATATCATAAACAATGCCATTGCCCTCTAGAGTCAACTTACCATTGTGACTAGAAGGTTGACTTTCTCAAGCTATATTCTGCAGTTGGTCACCATCTGTTGACCCCAACAAAAAGAATATTTATTTTATATCTCTAATAGTTTAAATACAAGCTTATTGTAACATATACCAATAAGTAGGCACCAAAAGTGCTTGCTGATTGTAATTCTTACTTCCATTAAATTCTAGTGAGCCTCTCTCTACAGTTTCCATGGTAATGGCTACTTAATAGCCTGTGGAGTGTTGAACCTTGCTACACTCAGTGTTTCTTTTAAAATCTGGTTATGCATTTTCTGTTCATTAATAGGGACAGTCTCCCCTAACTTCATGTCCAGATTTGTTCTTATTGGAAAATCATTCATATAATTCCCTCATTCATTGCTTTATTAGTCTCTTCTCATTTAGGGCCATTTCACACCTTACATTCCCAAAGCACCTTTCACTTCAATTTTTCAGGGCTATTAGGCTCTCAGGACTGTAATTTTCTGGTCCTCCTCTTAAATCTCTTTTAAAACATTTGCTGTTACATTGACTATCTTATTATCTCCTGGTGAGGATATTGAGTTAGTGACAAGTTGCATACTTTTGCTAAAAGAGGTAGATTCCTTGTTTATCATTTCGGTCTTTTGCATATGTTTTTTTAGAAACCCCCAAACTGGTATAAAGAGAAAGGGCTTTAGTCTTAACCAGAAACTGCTTCCATTCCCTATTCTGACACTCTGTGGTGCAACATAAAATCAGGCTAAATCAGACTGAAATTGAAAAACTTTTGAAGGGTCCATTCTTCTATCTCATTACAACCTAGGTAGCATGTTCCTCCTCTATTTCCAATAAGAAAAGATAGTATCATAGGTGAAAAGAAATCAAACTAGAAAGGGATTTTAAGAATAAGTTGGACTACTGTATTTTTTATTAATCTCAATGCAAAGTATGCTCTCAATATTAGCATCATACAAATACATTATGTTGTTCAATTACCAACATAATTTGCATATTAACCTAAAGCCCAATACTTATTTTTTTTCCATTAACATTTAAAATCAGGTTTTAGAAACATGTAAGTTGAGACTTCTAAGTATCATTTAAAAAAACAAAAAAACCCAGAATTTTTCCATTGGTCTGATTTTGTGGATTGCCTACAGATTTCCAGTGTCTGTTATTTATCTACATTTTATAAATAAAAATCTCCATAATTGTGGCCCAGTTTTCCCCAGTAAGTATTTTGTACTTATGTTATTATTTCAAATTCGTTTATAAATGGATAGTTATAATAATGTATTGGATTAATAAAAATAATAAAAAAGATATGTAAAATTGTCATAAATATAACAATCCAACATTTTGACTGAATTACTTAAAAGTTCTGTTCCTTGCTCTATTAAGTAGAAATACATGCATGCATGCATGCATACATCCATACACAGTTAAATGGGTAAATAAATCTTGGCATCCCTCATACATTAGCAATTTACTGCTACAAATCAGTATGGATTTATCTTTTTATAATTCAGAAAATTTATAGTAATTCTTTTGCCATCCCCCTATGTCATGGCTTCATCAGATCCCAGTTCAGAGAATGAGGAGTTAGAACATGGACCACCTTATGTGGAGGGCACAGTCCGCTCTGAATGAGTGGAGAGTCCATGGGCTGAGGACAAGGCTGTCCCAAGGCCATCTGGCAGTGTGTATGGGAATGACAGAGAGCCTCCTGCAGGAACAGAGCAACTGCAAAGGGCAGCAGAGTTAACAGGCTCCAGACCACCTCTGACAAGAAACAACTGCCTCCCCCATTCAATCCATGGCCACGGAGAAGATCAGCAAGGCTGCTTACAAGGAAGTAGCCTCTCTCCTACTCAAAAGAAACAGCTGGAAAGGGTGATTTAATCACATGCTGGAGAAGATATGCTTGTCGGGAACACCTGCTGGTTTTGATGGCTTCCTGGATCCTGGTTCTTGAATTTTGATATGTGTTTCTGGATTTTGAACCTTGGACTTTGCTTGTAGACTTTGAACGTGCCTTTTGGACTGTGCTTTGGTTGTTGTACCTCTGGACTTGTGGGTATTATTATTTCCTTCTTTGCCTCATGGGTCAACTAGGACCTAGTTGTGGAGCTGGGGAATCTAGACTGAGGAAAAACTGAGGGCTGGAGTGGAGCTTCACCAGGACCTTTATTTGAGACTGTGAACAATAAACAGAACCTACTTAACTTCTGCCTTGCCAGAATGACTTGGGTCAGAATACACTATGTATCAAAACTTCTTGAAATATTGAACTATAGCTTGAAATATTTAAAATACTATTATTATAAGTTCAGGTTAGTCATCCTGTTAAATTTTGGCTCAAAATGTGGTGTTAATAAGATAGAACCTAACCAAAGGAATTAATGTTTCAGTTTCTGAATCAGAGTACAATTAAATGTTGTATTAGCCTCATTTAAAGGTTTACATTAACTAATCTTCCCAGCTAATATTCAATTTTACTGAGTTCTTTCAACTTCTTAGAAAATGAACTAGTTTAGGAACTACTAGGATGTGTGAAACTGAGAAGACCAATAAGTTCAGGACAAAATAATTTTGATCAGGGATTTTTAGACTTTTTCAGTTTGTAAGGCTCATTAATATATATTTTTTTTATCAGAACCATGATCAAGAGGCAAAGTTGTAGTGATAAAAATCTTGATGCATTCAAGTAGATTTTTTTGGTGGGAAGAACTTATTTCTCATGGACCTCCATCAAATTATTGTAGAACCTTGCAGTTTCACAGGGCAGAGTTTGAAAAAGTGTGGTGGGATAACGAACATTTAATTTGGATTAATTGCCAGGAAGCATTCTGCATTATATCTTAGTTTTAAATTTTCTAACATTTCACATCTTTTGAAGTAAGATGGGGGAAGCATCTGCAGTCTTGCTGCTTGCTCCAGAGTCTTCTGCAGCAGCACTCTTACCATTTTCTCAACAAGAATCTCTAAAAAGTTGGAGACAGAACAAAATGTCTACAACTGTTGGAGTCAACAGTATTTGTGGAAATCATGATTCTGTGATTCTAAAAAAAAAAAAAAAGGACTTGATGGGGACTGTGGTATGTTAAAAAGAGAGCATAGTCTTTCTTTTTCTGCTTAATCAGATGAAAATAAAGTGACTTTTGCTAGTTGAAAGACTAATTTAATGTTCCATTTAGTTGCATAGATAAATGGCAATGCCATGTGCAGGTCAATCAAAAACAGTAAGTGAAATCCAATCTGAAACAATTAGTTAGACTGGACCAGATCAAAGTCAATCCCTTCAAAGCTGATGTTGATTTAAACAGGGGAACACTAGAGAACATATATATGTTTATGTTTTTATGTAATTAGTTTGGAGAGAAAGATGGAATGCTATTTTGAATTTTCATGCATTGTTCTAGTAAACAATTGAGAGCAGGATGGCATAATGGTTAAGATGTTGGACCAGGTATTGAAAAACCAGGTTCAAGATCCTTCTCAAAGTTATTTTTATGAGAATAAAATGGAGACATCTCTAAATTAGCTACTGGAGTAAGGGTGAGATATACAGTAAATTAGTAAATAGAACTACACTTAGACTTCTATACTGCTTCATAGTGCTTTACCTACTAAAGAGGACTCACTTTAAGCAGTTTACAGAGTCAGGATATTGGTCCCAGAAATCCGGTTCTTCATTTTACTGACCTTAAAAGACTTGTGGAATACCTATACACCATCAAGAGTGTTACTGAGAAGATGGTTCCCTTGAATTGTGCCAAGCTTTGCATTTAACTTTGGGAATAATTTTATTGCAAGTTGTATACATCTTATATTACAAGCTAATTGAAAGCATTGTTTTAATAGGTGGATATGGAAAATGTTTTGTTGATGTTCTACACAGAAACCATAATATTTACCAGCAATGGAGGCTGTAGTTAGGAAAAATTAAATGAATGAAATATCCAAATGTTTTAGAATATAACTTTCTCTCATTGCATATGATGTGACAATGATTCCTGTGGGTGTTTGAAATTACAGACTAAGTTCTATAAACATTAGGCTGAAGAATGAAATAGAGGCTGTGTTTCAAGGTACCTTCTGATTATTCCTAATTAATGAAAAAACAAAGAATCTGACCTGTGTTTCAAAATGTGATCTAGTTTGTGGCCTTTCCCATAATTTTTCTCCTTTTTTACTCCAGAAGCAGAAATATCCAATAGTCATGGAAGTATATGGTTCATTAAAACCATACTGGTTTAAAAATAGCCAGAAGGATAGATTCTATTTATTAAATGTTTTGAAAGAAACATTTAATTTCTTATTTTTATTGATTCCAGAGTAATATATGAGTGCTACTGTTGATACATGCATGCTGCCTCTAAGCAGTAATTATTCTATGTTATTCACTGAAAGGGTGTTTTTAAGCAGATATATGGAATCAAAACTAATAAAAATGACTTTCAATGATATACATAGCAACTTTCTCAATAACATTTTGAAACAATCTTAAACAATTAAACACCATTTGTTTAATCAACAGCATAAACCTTTCTGATAGTTGTATTTATGTATGTGTTTGTTTATTTATTTAACTTAATTAATTTAGAAAGTTTATGTTAAGAAATATAACTCTGGGCAATTCACAATAGCAATACCCCCCCCCCCCAAAAAAAAATTAAAAAAAGCAAAAGCAAAAAAAAAGCAAAAACTTGGTACCTCAGCCAACCTCCTCCAAGTCATCCAACAAAACTATCCCAGGGATGCAACTTCATTCACTTCAGCAAGGGTTATGAGAGCTTGCATTTAAGAATACTAAGATGATGGAAGCTGCCAGAACTGGGGGAGAGGGTGTGAAGGATGGTTCCACAGGGAAGAAGCTGTCAATGCAAAAGGTTCCACTAGATGGCAACATTTTAGGGAAGGATTCTGGAGCAGTGGTACCCAACCTTTTGGCTACCAGGGACCATTTTCATAGAGAGAGAGGTTTTTCCACAGACCAGAGGGGATGCAGTTTTGTGTGATGCCTGCATCCTGCAGATGGGGCTATACTTGTTTGCATGGCCCATTTTCTCGCATGTCATGGACCAGTACCAATCCATTGACTGAGGGTTGGGGAACCCTGTTCTGGAGTGTGCCTACTCTATCAGATCTGGTGGAATGAACAAATATCTTCCAGAGAAATGGTTCCGCAAATAATATGCCTATGTCATGTAAGGGCTTAAAGGTGAAAAACAGCACTTTGATTTTCATCCAGGAGGAGACTGGTACCGATTGCAGGTCACACAACAGCATGTGAAATGATCTTGGTAGCAACAAAAAAAAAACTCTCCACCAATTGTTGATGAGAAATAACAAAAAGGGAAAGGGAAAAAAATATGAGTCAACTATTTGTAAGATCAAAATCTTTTCTATGAGAATTATCCAGAAAAGGTCAGGGAATTAATCTTGATATGAGAGATATTCATTATTTTCATTATGAAAATAATTATTTTCACAATATTTCAAGAGTAAAGATCCTATTTGGTTTGCACTGTGGACCCATTTACAAATCAAGACTCTGAAATACTACCCACAAAAGATAGTTGGCTTTTATAGCTGATTAGATATTATCCATCTATACACTGCTTCTTTTAAGGAAAAAGATGCCCATTGCCCACTGTTGCCTCCCTTTTTTCTGTTCCAATTTTTAGCAGCTAGTGAAGCTTGCATCTTTGCCCAAAAGTTACAGAGTCTTCTGGTGCAGAAACCAGATTGAATTTCATTTCTGTGTAGAAGAAAAATGATGTGATTAGTGGGCTATATAAGGAGCAGTCTCATTCTGTAAGACCCGACCATAATTGAGCCCTTGAAGAACAGAATCCACAATATCTGATGCTTTGCTATGACACTGAGAAGATCCTGTGAAAAGTTTCTAGGCCTCATAAGTTGCTAGGTTTTGCAGATCGAATGGGGTATCTTTCCACAGCCAACTCACTGTGGCCAACTCGCCACAGCCAATTCTCTACAGCCAATGCAACTCAGTCAACTTGCGGTAGGACATTTTAACAATTCACTTAAATTATTTTAAATAAATAAATAAATATTTTAATTTTTGTCATTTGTATTTCATTCTGTTCATCCTTCTGCATCTTTTCTTTAATTATTCTATTTCACCATTTTTTTGATATTAGTGTAACTCTTGTCCTGCAGTGAGTTGTCCCATGGCTGTGGGACAACTGTGGGACAAGTCGGCTGAGGCAAATTGGCCAAGGCCAGAATATCCCACTACCTGCAAGATAGATAACTTAGGAGAGGGTGAATGTGACTTTAATTCCTTTTTCTTAAAAATTCACTTGTGCTGAAATTGCTGAAGCATAAGGAGGAAACTGCATGTGAATAGCTCTGTTCATTTGACCTTGATTCAGCATTTTGTGTCATCCTTAGGGCCAACACGTTTGCCCATACCTCCTCTGGGATTTCAAGAAAAGATATTTCAGTTTGCCTCTCAGTCACAATCTCTTAAGGACGAAATACCATATAACTTTATTTTTATTATTCCAATATTAAGGGATCTTTTCCTGGCTATGAAAAGCAATTAAGTTACCTACTCCTTGGAAACTAGGGCACTGAGCAAGAAATATTGAACTATTAACTGATCTAAAAGGACAGTAAGTTGAATGAAAGCCAAGAGATCTGTACTTATCTCCCAGCTGTGACTTAATCATATACGTTTGTCCTTCTTGTCACAAAATGGAGACTTTGAAGTTAAAAAAAAAGTAAAAGCCTGAAAGTAAAGCTGGAACTTGCACTACTTTATTGCACACTACGGTTTGATGTCGAAGGTGACTTACATTTCTGTCAGTCAAATATTGTGAAGTGAAATATAAGTGCCCTGTATCAGGAAAAAACAGAGAAATATCTTTGACATCTTTTGCAACTAAAATAATTGCCCATGGCTTGCAGATAGCTTGACTTTAACCTGTGAAGCAGAGAGAGAGAGGGAGAGATCCAATGTGCAATTTCTTGAAGTCTGGTTATGTAATTGCATTGTTATCTTACCTTTACAAATGTTATTACCTCAAGACATAACATTTCTTGGAGGAACAGAGACCTTTAGAAATCTCTTGGTCCCAGGATAAGTTCTGGAGACAAATGATGCAACAAGTTTGCTAAAAGCAAAATAGGAGACCCAGCTAGAAAACAGCCTAGAATTTTTCACTGGAAAAAGACAGACTGAAAATTAATAGTAACTTTTTTTTCGCCAAGTTACTGAGATTTATCTTAGCATCAACTACTTTTTCCTTCCTTTTTATCACTTGCTTCCTTCTTTGCTCCTTTCTTTAAAAAATAATAAGTTAATTACCCCACATTTTACTAGATAAAATCTAGTAAACTCTCTCTTTAGATAGAGAAAAAAATTGTTTACATTTCATAAAACATGCTTTAAATGGAATTTTAAAGTTTTCATCATCCATTTTGTAACTTGTGGTCAGGTGGTCTTATATTCTTAAAATATATTCTCAATAAAATTTAAAAAATAAACTAATATAATACAATTAATAGTTAATAATAATTTATCTGTCTTGGGTTCATTCAGTGTGAAGATATACAATTCAAGAAGGTTTTTTTTTAAAGTGGTATTTTGTTCATACAATAAACTTTCCAAACCAGCTTTCCATTTGATAACGATAGCAATCTGCATTTATAACAATAAAAAATGAAATTCCTGTCTGAGGAATGGAGTAATTAGAAACTAATTTTGGCAGGGAATCTTTTACAATCCCATTTCACAGGGAATATAAGCAAATAGTTACTTATTTTGACCACTATATGGAAGCTTATTTACTTTTTGTCATAAAACAGAAATCTCAACCTTTGTTAAATTCTCCTCCATACATTCTAATGGCATCAAATAGTTTTTAGAAACTCCTGGGAATGAAGAAAAAGAACCTTTAAACAGCAGCAACAATAAAATGCTTTCTTTGAATTCCACATCTGTGTTTATCACTTTCCAAATTGACTTTATATGTTAATTAGAGAAAATTCAATAGTAGTTTTATATTGTTCAGCCATGGAGAAAATGTTCTCAATATTTAATTTATTTTACAATCAGCTTATTTGCCATCAATGAAATCATGGTAAAATGTACGATTGTATGTAGCAGATAAAAGTTTTGATGATCCCCTATTTCTCCAAAGGAAAAATATCAGGTGGTACATAATGTGAAAAGCTGCTTAAAAAGTTATTGGAAGGTAAAATACATAATTCTGTGCTAGACAGACAGAGAGTATAAGTCAACAGCACTTTCATCATCCAAGATGTTAATAGTCCTTTAGTGTAGTTCTATGTGTTATTTTTCTCTTTAAAACATGAATCAGCCAAGCATCTGCAGATCACTGATGTTTTAGAGGTTCCACAACCTCCTTCAATTCATAAAACAAATGCTATTTGACTCTACTTATTCAGAAAGTTTGTGGATTTTATTAGTTCTGACTGGATCTTGCAATTTTATTCTGGCTGTAATAACTGAATATTTCTTATTTTCATATTTGTGTCTAAATAGATTTCTTCAGATAATCCTTCCTAAAGAAAATTAGAGGCTTAGACAAAGCTGAGAAAGAATTCAGACTTCTTTTCAAGGACTCTGAGCCTGTCTGATAAGATAGAGGGAAGAGCATGGGAGAGTTTTATTGCAGGTGCTCTTCTGGGTTTCTATCAGTACTGGAGTCTGGTGTTGAGGTATACAGAAAAAAGATGATAAGATTCTAGAGAAGAGAGCTATAAACAAAAGCCTTGGATAACTAAATAGGTGCAGTGTATTCTTTTTCTCTTTTTAAAGTTGGGCTATTCCTCACACCCCCTTCTTATCAGCTTATTATTTGTAATAGTTATTTGGATCTCTGGACTTTTGGAACCTGCTTTTGTCTTTCTTTTTGCTTTTGGAGCCAAATTTTTACTTTTGCATTTCATTTTAAAGGAAAAGTCTTAGTAGTAATGTTTTCCTTCTTTTTTTTTTTTTAAGGGAGTGGGCTTTTTCTTTTTTTTCTCTCTCCCTCTCCTATATTTTTTATTTACCTTTCATATTGGGTTTATTTTTTTGTGGCTTCATTATTTTTGTATAGTTTTTCATACTTGAGATTTTTTAATTGGATTAAGGTGTTGAAGAGCCTGAAGAAATTCCTTTTTCTTTTTAGTTTTTTTTTCTTTTTATTTTTCTGCCTTCTACAAGATTTAACAATTTTTTCCTTTCTTGGTTTATGTTTTTTTTCTCTTCCTTTTTTGAGCTTTTACTGCTATTTAACTAATTGATTGGATTAAGGTATACAAGAACCTGAAGAAATCTTTTTTTTTTCTATCTTGCTTCTTTTTTTCCACTATTTTTACTTGGATTCATAATTGGTTATTTCATGAGTGGATTAAGGTGTAGAAGAACCTAAAGATTTTGAATTGTCCGAAATGAGCAGGAAACTAACAGAGGCTGGTTCTTCAATTCCTACTTCTTCCTCTTCACCATCTGTAGGACAACGCTCAATACAGATGATGTTACAACAAGAAAAAGAACAGGAAAAGGTGACATTGCAGATGATAATGCAAGGAATTCAAAGCATACAAGCAAGAACAGAGAATATTGAAAGGAGAATAGAAAAAACTGATGAAAAGGTGGAGAATATTCAACAAATGATGAAATATGATGAAAAATTCAAAAAAATTGAAGAAGAAAATAAACAAAGAGATAAGAAGATTGGACATATTGATGGCAGATTAACAGTGGTTGAACAAGATAAAAGTAGGATGCTGAGATGGGAGATGGATAGATCAGAATTTTATCTCAGATTTCAAAACATAGAGGAAGAAAAGGGACAAACTTAGCTGAGATAATGATAGAAATCTTGGCTGAAGCTCTAGAAATAACCAAAGAGAAGATGATGGATGAAATAGATGAGGTTTTTCGAGTCTTCACAAGATATGCAATGAGAAATAGCCTACCAAGAGAAGTTCACATCAGATTTACAAAGAAAGCCATTAAAATACAAATATTGCAGGTGGCAAGAGAGTAAACATTGCAATATAAAGATAAGGAGATTGTGCCCAGAAAGGTGAGAGAGATGAGAAGAGAATACCAATTCCTGACTAAAATCCTACTTAAAAAAGAGGTGAATTATAGATGGCTGACCCCAGAAGGTTCAATGTTCACATGGCAAGAACAGAGACACAGAATTGACTCAATTGAGAAAGCTGAATCGTTTTATACTGAATACTTTGGAGGGAGAGAGGAGGAGACAGAAAAAGAAATGTCATTAATTGAATTCCAAGAGGATTGCCAAATAGCGACTGAAAAAGAAGAAGGTGCAATAGGCAGAAAGGTGGAAGTTAAGGAACAGCATGAACCAAGATCTACAAGAGCTGCTAAACCTACTTATAAAGTATAAACATGGAAGAGAAAAAACTGATTACAATTAACATAAATGGACTTAATTCATCTGTTAAAAGAAGGAAAACTTTCCATAAATTAGAGAAATTAAAATTTAATATAATCTGCCTACAAGAAGTACATATCAAAAAGCAACATGAACAACTGTTGATACAGCCAAAGTTAGGGAAAATATTTACTTCTTTGACACAATGTAAGAAAAGAGGAGTGGTGTTATACATTAAAGATATTATCCCAGCGAAATTGATCTATACTGATGACGATGGAAGATTATTAATGGTGGAAACAATGGACAATAATATGAAAACACTCCTGATCGCAATCTATGCCCCAAATGACAATCAAGAAGAATTTTATAGAAAACTACATATGAAAATAATTGAAGTGGACTATGCTAATATCGTTATGATGGGAGACTTCAATGGAATTGTAGACAATAAATTGGACTACACAACACAGAAAACAATAAAGCAAAATAGAAAGACTCTCCCTAAATCTTTTTTTTTAAATGGTAGATGAAATAAACTTAAAAGATGCATGGAGAGAAAGAAATGCTAAGACTAAACAATACACCTTCTATTCAAACAGACATTTATCATGGTCCAGAATAGATATGATATGGATATCAACAGAATTGTTAGCCAGTATGCAAGAAATAAATATTGAAACAAGTATTTGGGCAGATCATAATCCAATGACAATCAAATGGAAAGGACAAAGAAGAAGATCTAGATGGATGTTAAATAATACTATACTAAAAGAAAAAGACTTCATACAGAGGATGGAGAAAGAACTGGCTTTTTTCTTTAAAGAAAATAAAAAAGAAGATGCATCAATGCAGAATGTAAGGGATATAATGAAGGCATATGCCAGAGGCTTGATAATACAAGGAAAAGAAATATCATGAAAAGACTAGCCTCTAAGACATTAGAGAATGAGTATAAAGAACTTGAAAAAGAGTTGCAGAAAATGCCACAGAAAAAGGACATTAAGTTAAAAATGGATATAATTAAACATAAAATGGGATTAATGGAAAAAGAAGAATTAGCACAGAAAATCAGAGGTGCGAAACAGAACTATTTTGAAGATGCAAATAAACCAGGTAGATGGTTAGCATATAAACTGAGAAAATAGAAAGAATCAAGGAAAACATTGTATTTAATAGATGATCAAGGCCAAGTTTGCTATGGAAGTAAAGAGAAGAAGGAAATTATATGAGACTACTACGGGAAACTATACACACAAGAGAATATTGATGATGAAAGAGTTAAACAGTACTTACAGAATGCTAACTTACCCCAGATACCTAAAGAGATTGAAATAATATTAGAAAGCAATATAACGATGATGGAGTTAACTGAAGCACTTAAGAAGCAAAACAATGGAAAGGCACCAGGCCCAGATGGACTTCCGGTGGAATTTTTTTAAAAAAAACTACAAGAATCTTTGAATTCTCCATTGATAGAAGTTATGAATGAAGTTATGTCAAAGAAGAAGATACCTAAATTATGGTCAGAAGCTTATGTTACACTTATTCCAAAAGAGGAGGCCGACCCATCAAGAATTACAGACCTATTTTCCTACTAAATGCAGATTATAAAATTTTTGCTTCAATATTGGCAGAAAGACTTAAAAAATACTTAAATAATTTTATTTACTCTGACCAAAATGGATTTCTTCCAAAGAGACAAATTAAAGACAATATGAGAGTAATCTTGGACACTTTGAAATACTATAAGGCACACCCTGAAAAACAAATGGCTTTGATATTCTTAGATGCACAGAAGGCATTTGACAATGTGAATTGGTGATTCATGTTATTACAGCTGGAACAGATGGGTTTTGGTAAAAATTCATCCAAGCAATAGAAGCTATATATCAGAAGCAAACAGCAAAGGTAATGATAGAGGGAGAATTAATGGACTCTATTGATATAAGAAAAGGAACAAGACAAGGGTGCTCACTGTCACCTTTTTGTTTGTGTTAACCTTGGAAGTGCTAAACTGAAATATTAGAGAAGAAAAGGACATAAAAGGGATGGAAATTAAAAAAGAATTTAAATTGCAAGCATTTGCAGATGATCTGGTTTTCATCTCAGAAGACCCACTAAAAACAGCATTAAAATTGATAGAAAAGATAGAGGTATATGGGAAGGTGGCTGGTTTGAAAATAAATAAAGACAAAACAAAGATTTTGACAAAGAATATGTTATCAAGACAAAAGGAAGAACTGGCAGATGTATTAAAAATCCAGATCATGAATTAAGTCAAGTACTTGAGGATATACTTGACAGCAAGATGTAGTACACTAAAAGAGAATAACTATATTAAACTTAAGCAGCAGATAGCACTAGATTTGGCGAAATGGGAAAATTTACAACTGTCATTAATAGGGAGAATATCAACAATCAAGATGAATATATTACCCAGAATTTTATATTTGTTCCAAATAATTCCAATTAGGCTTGGAAAAGATTATTTTGAAGATTTAAATAAAATTGTGTTGAAATATATATGGCAAAGTAAGAAGGCGTGAAAAACAGTAAAACTTTTGCAAGATGCTAGAATAAGAGGAGGATTTGGTTTGCCTTATTGGGAGTTGTACTACCAAGCTACAAATCTGATGTGGGTTAAGGAATGGATAACATTAAAAAATGCTAGATTGTTGACATTAGAAGGACATGATCTGTTGTTGGGGTGGCATGCTTTTTTATGGCACAAAGGAACTAAAACACAGGGGTATTTTAGAAGACATTATATACGGGAGTCTCTGTGGTTAAACTGGGAGAAGACCAAAAGGCAATGTTATCTGAAAATTCAAGTCTGGCTATCGACTATTGAAGCTTTTTCCTATCCTATAATACATAAAAAGGAACAAACAGTTAGATATAGTGAAATATTGAATGAAAAGAGTGAACTTAAATCTGTGCAAAAATTAGAGGAACAAGGTATAAAGATGAATTGGTTTTCATATGCGCATTCAAGGTATACATTCAAGGTATGATAAAGATTCTAAAACAGAAGGTTTCTATGATATATTGACTGATTTTGATAAGATTTTGACTGGTGATTAAAAGGTGATTAAAAAATTGTATGGATATCTATTAGAAATTAAACTAGAAGAAGAACAAGTTAAAGACACAATGATTGCTTGGGGGAAGAATTTTGGATATGGGATTAATCTAGAGAAATGGCAAAAATTGTGGTCTCAAAATTATAAAATGACATTGTCAATAGCATATAAAGAAAATTTGTATAAGATATTTTACAGGTGACATTTTCCCCCAATGAGAATAGCAAGAATGTTCAAGAACAAATCTGAAAAGTGTTGGAAATGTCATCAGGTACCTGGCTCATATCACCATATGTGGTGGACTTGTGTGGATGTCAAAAAATATTGGACTAAAATCCACACATGGTTGGAAAAAATGACAAAAAAGCATATAGACTTGAAACCAGAGATATTTTTATTGGGAATTTTACCTGAAATATATAGTAAAGAATTGAAATGTCATTGTAAATGTATTAACAGTGGCTAGGATTCTTTTTGCCAAAAATGAGAAAATATCATCACAGGAGGAAATTATTAAGAAAATATTGGAATGTACTGAAATTAGTAGATTGACATTTGAAATCAGAGAACAAGATGATAAACAATTTTATAAAATTTGGGATCTATTCTATCAATGGTTAGACAATAAAACATGGTAATGAAATATTTATAGAATATAATGAATATATAAAGATGTATTTTTATTATATCTACAGAATGATTGTAGGGTAGATCTGAGATGATAATATGAACTGTCATAAAACAAATTAAATAAAATATGGATTATCTCGTAAAACATGAATGAATAATAGTATAGTCCAATGATTGATTAATAATGATATTAATGTATTTAATACTTGACTGACAATATGAGAATACATACAATGTAATTGTAGTTGAAGACTACGAAGTGGAAGCACAAAACAATTTGTAAACCAACCGACACACTATATGTATATATATGGAAGATGGCTTGATGTTTTATGTTTTGTTTGTCTATGTTTGTCTTAAAAAACAATAAAACTATATATATATATACTATATGTTTTCTGAGGTTCTCGCGGGTATTTGTATGTGGATCTTTGGTTGTTCGGGTTTTCTCCCGCGTAAGATTCGAAGTATCTAGGCAACGTTTCGATGAAGTCTCATTCATCATCTTCAGGCTTCTGTCTCCGGCTCTGTGCTTCTCAGAGTAATGTGAGATTGCAGCTGCTTCCTCCTTTTAACTGCCAGTGGGGGTGGGACTTGATTGGGTGGGGGCTTGGCTGTGTTCTGATTGGGTGGGGGTGTGTTCTCATTGGTAGGGGGTTTGGCTGTGTTCTGATTGGTTGGGGGGTTAGCCGTGTTCTGATTGGTTGGAGGCGTGTTCTGTTCAGGTGGGGGCTTGGTTGTGCTCAGGTTAGTCTTAGTTGCTGGGGGATTTGAGCTGGTGAGTTGTGATCTTGTTGTTTGGCTTCTAGTTCGTGGTCCTGCTGCATCTTCATAGTGGGTGTCGGTTTGCTTCATGTATGGCTCAGAGGGGTTTGAAGTGGGTAGTGATGCAGCTGCAGTGCAGCTTCTGGTCCATGGTCGTGTCTCATTTTCTGAATGGGTGGGAGTCTGTTTTCTATATGGAAGTGTGGTGATGGCATCTTGTGTGGCTCTCATGGGTGTGGGTCTGGTGTCCTTCTTCATGTTAGGTACTCGTCTGTTCATGAGGGCGGGTTTCCAAATGGCTGGAAGGCGGGAGGTGTCATCTCGTTTGTTCATGCTGTGTGGGCGTTTTTCTATCTCTATGGCTTCTCTGATTATTCTGCTGTTGAAGTGTTCGGTTTTGGCGATAGTTCTGGTATTTTTAAAATCAATTTCATGTCCTGTGGCTTTGAGGTGTTGGACCAGGGAAGAGGTCGTTTCTTCTTTTTTGATTGAGTTCTTATGTTCTTCAATGCGTGCACTTATTCTTCTGTTAGTTTGTCCAATGTATGTGGTAGGGCAGGCAGTGCAGGGGATTTCGTATACTCCTTGGTTTTCTAATTCGATTTTGTCTTTGGGGTTTCTTAGGATGGTGGATATTTTTCTGTTTGTGCAGAATGCTGTTTTGATGTTGTGTTTTTGGAGGATCTTGCTAATTTTGTCTGTAGTGCCTTTTATATATGGGAGGAGGGCTTTGCCGTTTTCTTGTTCTCTGTCTTGGATTTTGGTTGGGGTTTCTTTTTGGATTAGGTGTGTAATCTTCTTTCTTTGGAATCCATTGGCTGTAAGTACGTTGGTGAGAGTGTGTAGTTCGGTTTTTTGGTGTTGTTCATCGGCTAAGCATTTTGTTCTGGAGATGAGTGTCTTGGCTACGGAATTGATCTGTGCTGGGTGGTGGTGTGAGAGTGCATGTAGATAGCGGTTAGTATGTGTTTTCTTCTGGTAGATGGTGTGTCCTAGGGAGCCATTGGATCTTTTGTATACCAAGACATCTAGGAAGGGAAGTTGATTGTTGGCTTCTGTTTCCATGGTGAATTGTATTTTGGGGTGTAGGCTGTTGAGGTGTGTGAGGAAGTTGTTCAGTTTTTCTTTCCCGTGTGGCCAGATTATGAAGGTGTCATCTACGTATCTGAGCCAGAGTTTGGGTTTGTGGTCGTATTTTTCTAGAGCTTGTGTTTCAAAGTGTTCCATGTAGAGGTTTGCGAT
>NW_020769309.1:35596448-35623243 GCF_900518735.1 Pseudonaja textilis | reverse complement strand
AGAAAGAAAGAAAGAAAGAAAGAAAGAAAGAAAGAAAGAAAGAAAGATCCACAACTTATATCCATTGGTAAAAGGAAAGTTCTCTGTAAAAGCAGCTATGGGAGTCCTCATCTGGAAATTGTGGTGAAAACATTGGCTAAAAAGTATTTTCCTAACCTTAGTGGCTATAAAGGTGGGTCTGAGATATATTTCAAAAAATAGGAATGCAGCTAAAATGGCTTATAACAGTGTTTCATTTAAAATTTAATACTGCCTCTGTAATTCTCTTGACTGCTATAGAGGCTTGAGTTTTATCAATATCTCTGCTTTTGATTGAACCATGAGGTACTCACTGAATAACCTTTCAGCAAAAAAACCTTTGCAAATATCCCACATAACATCATCCATAAAAACAATAGACATTAAAATGTCAGGAAATGGCATTATTGAGATTCCTTCATTAATCTTTGCATTGTGCAATAACTCCAATCATTTCTCACCATATTACTAAACGTTTGATTTATGGATGAGTTTTATAAATGTAGGATTTCTTATATATATATTAATTCCCAAAGATACATGCTTGCTTTATTAATTCTGTAAGATACATCTATAGTTAGTATAGCCGGCATATTATTACCAAGTGAGAAATATTCTTTCTATTTGCCACATCCATTCACCTTTATGTAAATAAAAGTATTAATTAAAGTATTCATTAATTGTTCCTGATTTGTGAAAGAAATTCAAAATCATAATTCAAAATATATTGCCAGATTAAGGAACATTAACATTAGATAGAAAAATGTTTTAATTTTCAAATACAAACTTATGTCCTTTCCCCCTGTAATACTACTCACCTATCTTTGAGTTAGCAGAAAATAAAACCGCAAAAGCAAATATAACAACAAACAATAACATTTCCCAATCTATTTCTTGTCTCTCTTGCCTTTATTTCTAGTGACTGCTATTTCCTACCAAGGTAATGGATATCAAAGCCTAACCGAGTTTCTATACCTTGAGGCTGTCCTTGGATGGTGACTGAATTGGAAAGACACTGATTTAACATTGGTAGTTCAATCCTGACGGGGCTTAGTGTTGACTCAACCTTCCATTTTTCTGAGGTTGGTAAAATGAGGACTCAGATTGTTGGGAGCAATATGCAAATGCTTCAACATTATAAATTGCCCAGACGGTATTGTAAAGTCCTATAGGGTGGTATATAAGCCTAAGTTCTAATGCTAATGTTAAAAGGGACCCTATAAAATAATGTGTGTGATGTAGTTAATTGAATTGTATTTTTGACAATTATGGAAATATATTGATGTAGACATTTAGAAGGAAGTTAAGCCTTTTAATCAGAACACCACTAGAGGAGAGTGATGGATCTTTATGTGCAGATCTCCTACTCATGAGCTTCAGGGACTCCAGTTTGATCTCCAGAAAACTCTCAACATATTTTTTTTCTGACTCAGGTGATCATTCTGGAATAATTGTTTACCCGTATGTACAGCATAATTTTGCAAGAAGAAATTGTTAAATGATTCTCCATTTTTAACAGCTTTTTCCAATGAGTTATCCAGTTATCTTCTTCCTTATAGTCAGTGCTATGATCTCAGTACTGCTCTGGTTCATATGATAAATATGCTACTAAAGACTAGTAATGGAACAAATGCCAGCTCACCAAAGGCAATGGTTGTCAGTCTTTCCTCCCCAGTTGGCAGAAAGCACCCGGATCTCATGCTAAGAAGTTTGTTGGCTTAATTCTTTTTTAGAATCCATCTAGTCATGAAAAAAAAACCCAGCTGTTATGTGATCATGACCTGGAAGCTTGCCAAAGGAAGGCATCAAGTTTAGATCCCAATTCATCCCCTAGTAGAAAGATCCAGTCCACTTAGGACAGGGGAATAACCTCTTAAAGAATTTTGTTGTGAAAGAAGGTAAATTTTAATATTCCTATGCCTTTAGGAATGATTTTTCAATCTAGTTTTCTAACAGCACAACCCCAGAATACTTTAGTGCTGATTTGATTTAGAGTTTCCTTGGCAAGTGACAACTGTTGCATATTCATATTTATTTGTCAAGTGTAGGTACTCCTCATTTCAGCCTAAAAACCATATTAAATACAGAATATATGAATAAAAGGAGCCAGATATAAACAAGAGTAAAATAAGTAACCTATGTAACCTTTGTAACCTATGGTCACAAGCCACGGTTATCCCCATCTTCAAAAAGGGAGACCCCAGCCTAGTTGAAAATTACAGACCAATCTCCTTATCCTGCATCACCTGTAAAGACATGAAATCAATTATTAACCAATCCATCATCCTCCACTTAGAGACAAACAACCTACTCTCCAATAAACAATTTGGTTTCAGAAAAAAACTATCCTGTAATCTGCAACTCTTACACTGCAAAAACATATGGACGACACAACTCAATCAGGGCAAAACAATAGACGTAATCTACATAGACTTCTGTAAAGCCTTTGATTCAGTGGTACACGACAAACTACTCCTAAAAATAAAATCCTATGGTATCTCTGGACAACTGTATAACTGAATAGAAGAATTCCTATCAAACAGACAACAAATGGTCAAAATTGGGAGCGTCCTATCAAATTCTGTACCTGTCAATAGTGGTGTCCCCTAAGGCAGTGTTCTAGGACCAACTCTCTTCATACTCTACATAAATGACCTCTGTGATCATATTAAGAGCAACTGCGTTCTTTTCACTGATGATGTAAAGCTGTTCAATACCACCGACAATACTGCTTCCCTTCAAAACGATCTTGACTATGTATCAGAATGGTCAAACAAATGGCAACTTCAAATCTCAACAAATAAATACTCTGTCTTACATATTGGCAAAAAAAATCAGAAAATAAAATACAAGCTGAATAGTCAAGATCTTGTTGATAATCCAAGCTCTGTAAAGGACCTTGGAATACTCACCTCTAATGATCTAAGTGCTAGAGCCCACTGCAACTACATAGCCAAAAAGGCATTAAGAGTTGTTAACCTAATCCTACGTAGCTTTTTATCTGGTAATATCACACTATTAACTAGAGCATACAAAACATTTGCTAGACCAATACTTGAATACAGCTCATCAGTCTGGAACCCACATTACGTATCTGATATTAGCACGATTGAGAAAGTCCAGAAATATTTCACAAGAAGAGTTCTCCAATCCTCTACTCATTGTAGAATACCTTATGCCACCAGACTTGAAATTCTAGAACTAGAAAACCTTGAATTACGCCGTCTTCGGTCTGATTTAAGCATGGTATATAAAATCATACATTGCAATGTCCTACCTGTCAATGAATACTTCAGCTTCAACCATAACAACACAAGAGCACACAATAGATACAAACTCAAGGTTAACTGCACCAAGCTTGATTGCAGGAAATACGACTTCAGCAACAGAGTGATCAATGTCTGGAATACTCTACCCGACTCTCTAGTTTCTTCCCCAAACCCCAAAAACTTTAACCTTAGACTGTCTACTATTGACCTCACCCCTTTCCTAAGAGGTCTCTAGGGGGCGTGCATAAACGCACCAACGTGCCTACCATCCCTGTCCTATTTCTTTTATTTTTATTTTATTTTTCTTATATGTACCCATTTCATGTATTCATAACTATGTATACACTTATACTTATTATCTTGTAAACAATTGACAAATCAAATAAATAAAAATAAATAAATAAATAAATAAAGTTTAAAAGTAGGGAGAGGGTGACCAAGGCCGCAGCCAACTCCAGGGTGGCCTGTTGCCCAGGTCTTCAAACTCTTCAAAAGTCCAATAAAATGAGGGGTCACATCTCCTTTGGAGCAAAAATATTCCAGAGGGTAAAGACTATTGCAGATAAAGCCCTCTTCTATTTTAATTCATGTGGATGAAAAACTCAAAACAGGAAGTTTAGGTAACATTCTGACAGAACAGATGGCCTAATCTGATCTGGTACTATTCAGGACTGAACGTTGCCCATTTAATTTCATGGAGAAGGCAGAAGTAATTCATAGAATGGAATCATTGCCACTATGGTGTTTTTTTGTGGAGGGGAAGGGAGGGAAGGGAACTCAAACTCTGTAGCTGGGTCCAAATATTAGATGAGATCTTCAGCTGTGAAATCTGCTATTCAAAATCAAATTCAAAGCTGCAATTTGAATATATCAAGTAGTGGCAGTTGCATAAGTTATTGATAAAAAAGCTCCAATTCCTGAGAGATGCAGAGTACCTAAGCATGTTTTCCACTAGCATCTGTGCAATCAGCTGATCATCAGGAAAACAGATGGCATTTTGTACAAACTGATCAGTGTAATTAGGCAAATACCAGATTATGGTTTTCTGATGGTAGCTGCTTCTTTCATTTGCTCAATGACAGTGCTTAAGCAAAATCATTTTTTGAGATACAGAAGAAGCCTAGATACACTTCTTCCTATAAATCCTGCCAGGGATCACTGGGTTACTAACTGTTGCTAGCAAACCTGCATTCAACAACTTACAAGTGCTTTTTCCTCAGAGATCCTGCTCTAATCACCAGCAGGAAACAACGGGGAGTTATATATGACTTGCTTTTCTTCCCAGTAACCCCTCAGCTCATTCTTACTGGGGTGTTGGAGGAAGAGTAAAGCTACAAGGTGCAAAACTCCACATATAATGGGCTATTTTATGCAGAGCTTGAGATATTCATGAAAGGCAGCTACAATAATGAAAGCAGATTTTCCTACCATTCAGAATGACAGGTTGGAATGGTATCTTACATTTGCCCAGCAACATTAATGTAGCTGACATTTTTATTAATATATATTTTCCTATTTCCTTCCCCATCCCCACCCCAAAGAATTAACTTGTAGTCACCAAATAAGAAGAGACGACTCGTTGGAAAAGACCCTGATGGTGGGAAAGATTGATGGCAAAAAGAGAAAGAGACAGCAGAGGAGCTGCTTAGATAGGTTTATTGATGCAATGAATATGAATTTAGAAATAGTGGAGGATGGAGGGATGGCGGGCTAGCATACTGTGACTCATGGAACTGCAAAGTTCCAGACATGAATTAGTGACTGAACAACAACAACAATAACAACATATTATGCCACACGTTTCAATAACTTTAACGAATCACAGGAAAAAATATAGGGACTGCTCTGTATTTTAAAAAAACAAAAGAAAAGAAAATCCTCAGTAAACAGAACATCTAAACCCACTAGATGCACTTAGATTTAAATACCACTTCGCAGTGCTTTTACAGCCCTCTCTAAGGGGTCAGTACATTGCCCCCAACAATCTGGGTCCTCATTTTACTGACCTCAGAAGGATGGAAGCCTGAGTCAACCTTGAGCTGGTAAGGATTAAACTGCTGGCAGTCAGCAGAGTTAGCCTGCAATACTACATTCTAACTACTGTTCCACCACCACAATTCTGAATGAAAATATTTTTTCTTGAGTCATTTTTTTAATGAATATACAGAATAACTTCCAGGTTTCTTACTCTTACTCTTATCTATACACTTAGTAAATCAATACATAAACTGAGTACAGAGTCATTATACCTACACTCAAAATTCAATAGCTGTATGGAGCGTAGGTCTTTTTTTTTTTTGCATATAAAGAAAAGAATGTGTGGAAACAATTAATGCATTTCTATAGGAAACAAATCAAGATCTAAAAATGAAACCCAAATACTTTGGCTACCTAATGAGAAGGAAGGACTCAATGGAGAAGAGCCTAATGCTGGGAAAGATTGAGGGCAATAGAAGAAGCGAACGACAGCGAATGAGGTGGCTGGATGGGGTCATTGAAGCAGTCAATGTGAGCTTCCATGGACTCCAGAGGATGGTAGAGGACAGGAAGGCCTGGAAGAACATTGTCCATGAGGTGGTGATAAGTCTTCGACTTCACAACTAACAACAACAATAGGGAACAAAGTAAAACAAACGTATAGTTGGTCATTCAATAAAAATAGGAATTAATATTTGCATAAAACATACTGGTTCCAGTTATCTGCCTATGTTTTTACCAGCTACTTCTTCCAACTTAATATTTGTTTTCTAAACTGTCTCCTTATGTATGAGAAGTAATTAATAGAATGAAAGCAAGAATATACTGATTTGTTGTCTGTAGAGTAGACAGCTGGTAACCTAGTGTGAAACTTACATGTCTGGCTTGCCCAAAGATAATATGGATGCTGGAGATCAATATAAATGGAAAGATCAGTTGGGGGCTTCCTAGGAAGAAATTAACATTGAATGGGGGGAAAAGAGGAATTCCCAACTCAACTCATACTTAGCAGTTTCCAAGATAGTTTTAAAATAAATTTGATGAAATTATTTGGGATGAAAATGGATTGTTGGAATGAGTATTTCACAGATTAATATGGGATTATAGTGATACACTAAAGAATGGGATGGTGTACTATAAATGCTAATATCCAGAAGAAATTGATGAAAAGGAAGCAACATCTTGAAGATCTTCATGGTACAGGGAGATATTATTGTGCAGGTCTACCTGTCTCAGATCAGCTTTGATCATCTAAAACAGATGGAATAGCATTAGCAAGTCTGTGTCCCATTTCTTTTCTTTTTCCTTTTAAATCATCTTTTGGAACCAGATGGTCTGATTTATTGCACTTGCCCTATGAAAAGCATTTCCCCAAGATATAGATAACCCCAACCCTGTGTATTTTATATAAAACTTTACACACATGGCCTTTTCCTCAGGAGGATTTGTGTTTCTTTCTAATGTGATTATATGTTTGCAAATAGTTTGCACAAATTATTTCTTCAATTTAATTACTTTTTATTGTTGTCAATTGTAATCTTTAATAAAAAAAACATACTATAAAAATGTATCAAGGACCAACACTGTCATGTTCAACAAGAAAAAATGGAGTGAATTACTGTACGTTACAAATCAATGGTAAAAAAATCCTGCAGCGAGCAGATTGTATACTTTGATAGAATGTTAATTAAAATATACAAATGCTGGTGGAGATGTAGTGGATATGTGATGTGTTGAGAGGAATGACTTCTTTGTCAAAAAAAAAAAAGTCTTTGTGTTAGGAAGGTGTCCTTTGTATCTAAAGACAAAAAGATGCTTCACAACTGGATTAGTCATGCAAGCTACACATTTTAGCACTCTACAAAGAAGCTACTTCTTATTCTGGATTTTAAGATAACCAAAATAAAAAGGTACCGCTAAGATAAGACAAAGTGCAGTGGCACAAAGTCGGGCACATTGGCAAAGTCTAGTGCATCCCTGCTCTATATAAAAATATTTTTCTCCCAAGTATTTTTTGTTGTATGGAAATAAGTAACTGGTGCCAAAGACAAATGCTCCAACATTGTTGACAGAAATAAGTCTACCACCCCTGCAGTTAGCATACAATCTGAATGAAACCTGAGCATGGTAGTAATTCCAGCAAGCACATATGTGTCAAATATGGAACTGCATATTTCTTTAAGAGGGCTGAATCTGTCAAAACAATCCCAACTGTTGCTACTGAATTATTATTTATGGCTGTTTATCCAAAATATCTTTCAATTTTGTTAGCACATTAGTTTGCCAGGAGGCTTGGCAGAAGTTTTAATTGGACAAATATGCTTGAATATTCAAAATGCAAATACAGATAAACTCCACACTTAAGCCAGCTAATAACCTAGGATGGAAATAATGAATATGGCAGCACATTAATCTGACTTTCTAAGTGGAGGTGAAAAGGATCAGAATCTGTAAGGAGGGGGGAGCAGATCTTTGCCATACCACTTATCTTATGGTAAGTTTATTTATTTATTTATCAACTTCTGTTTGTATGCCATTAATTCCCGAAGCTATGGAGTTAAGCTTCTGATACCGATTGACTATATTCTTTTCTTAAGCAGCTTACTATTGAGACAACACATTTTCTTTTATCAGCAGGTGAGTTTTCTTTTAATAGAAATGCAAGAGAAAAAACAATTTAGTTAATAAAAATAAGTAACATAACTTGCAGACAAGTTGTTCTGTCCATCACTCTACTGATTGAGTATACTTGTAGGCATGAATTCACAATGAGAAATAAATAAAATAAAACAATAATGGAGGAAAAATCCATTGTTGTATTAATTATGATTGAAGCCCTCAGAATGATGTCTAAAAAACTGGTCAGTTGGACTTTCTTGGTTTTTTTGAAGATGTTTCGCTTTTCATCCAAGAAGTTTCTTCAGTTCTGACTGAATGGTGAGAAATGGAAGGATTTATATTCCTTGCAGTCCTTTCATTCTGCACCATTCAGTCAGACCTGAAGAAGCTTCTTGGATGAGAAGCAAAATGTCTTTAGTTAAAACAAGAAAGTCCAGTTGTCTTTGGAAAGAAAACACCTTTGGGAAAACCAAGACCTGGATGACTGAGAATCGCCATAGATGTTTCAATCCAGGACAAGATTCTGCTAACGAAAAGTAGAGGGGTAATTGCTTATTGTCTCTCTTTACCAATCAAGCTTCTGTAGAGAGGATATCAATTGTGTGGAGAAGATTTATGTGGGGAAAGATGAAGGAGAAAAGATCAGAATCCTTTTCATAGCCCTGCAGAGGGAAAGGAGCACCATCTCAGAAGCAGAATTGCCCAAGTATTATTGAACATTTATTTATAGTAGCTAAAGGATGTGAAGCAAACTAGACAATCACCTGGGTAGCAGAAGTTTGACACCTAACAGGGTAGTAATAATAATAATAATCCCTTCATGGATGCTCCTTTGTTGTGGTGAAGGACTTGTTCTAATGAGGTTGAGAGCTATCCTGGTGGTAGACAAGTCAGCAAAAGAGCAGGTTAAGTGTATCTGTTAACCATTAACTATGGTGAGAAAACAGAAAAAGAATCTTATATCAGATTAGTTGTTGACAAGATCAACAAGAATCACATCAGATTTCTGTTGACAAGTGAACAATGAGACTTGGGAGCTTTGATTGGACAACCAGGCTAGTCCTATAGGATTACTGGAAAAACAATAACAATGGGTAAAACAAAAGTATTTGAACTGTATTTGAAAATCATACCTTTATGGCCTGCTACTATAAATCAGAACAAACAAACTGGGGCTGTTAAAAGTGAATGTTTGAGCTCTAGGAAAGAATTTATTCTGACTCAGATAACACTGAGCCACAATTAGCAGATCAAAGCAGATTCATTATCAGAAGTAAAATATTCAGGGAAGCAGAACTGGAAGAGATTCAGAAAAATTATCAAACTGAAAAACCCCAAAACAATAATAGACCAGTAGAAGAAACTGAGATAACAATTGCAAATATAAAGTAAATAACTAATATGAAGTACACAAATGATAACTTAAGTAATAAGAATAAAACCAGTACAGCCAATACTGAAACAGCCCCCAAACAAGACAAATTAAAAGAGAATATTATGGTATAGGCAGAATTGCTAGCTGACAGATAAAGACTGCCAGCATTGAAAGTAGTGCCCCCAAAAGACCAGGAACCTATCATTAGTAAGATATTTGCAAAGATTCAATAACATATATTGAACAAATGAATCAGTTTGCCTAAAGTACAGCTATGATGCTTAGAGAAGAACAAAAGTAATTGATTAGAAAAACAAAAGCAATATCATATTCAATTCCAAAGTTGAAAATCAGACTAAATGATGGAAATGCCATCAAAGGCCATAAAAACTTGATGCATACCTATGATATGATACCCTGCTGGAATTTAATTGGACACAAGCTAAACTAGCTACTTTGAACAAAAAAAAGGGGAAAAAAAGAAAACTGATAACTATTTACTATACATTACATTCCTATAGAGATATTGATACGTTGTACGTGCCCCACATATATGAAAGTAGAGGTTTACTTCAGGTCAAACTATCAAAGAAGAGTGAACATTGCTTGATGATGTAAAAGGCATCCATTGATTAAATTAAAAATTGGATCTTGTTAAATGTACAATAAACAAAAAGTAAATATCCAAATAATGTAATAAAAGCACGAACACAATGCTGGTAAAGATAAGCATATAACAAGGTGAATTTTTACAAAAGATTGTGGGGAAAATGGATAAAGGTGAAACCTGACAACAGCTTACAACTGGAACATTAAAAGAAAATAAAAGCTTGATTTGTGCAAAGAAACAGAAGAAATTGTAGGTTATATACACATCTTGTGCAAGAAGATATTACAAATTGAGTATAAGCAACAGCATAACATAGTCACTAAAGCAATTTACATCTTTAAAAACAATCATGTAGAAGTAATGAAAAATTGGTGGAGCCATGGAATTGAAAAAGTAGTTGAAAATTACCAGTTTAAAAATATGAGATTTTTCAATACATACTAATAAAGTCTTGGCTCATAACACACCAGATATATGGTTTACAAAAGGAAGTGTGATGTGGCAATACCAGGGAATAGTAGGAAAAAAGAAAAAGAATTGGAGAAGATGACAAAGCACCATGATCTGACAATTGAAACTAAATATTTATGGCATAAACAGGCCATGATGGCCACAGTGGTTATTGGCACACTATCAATAAATCTTGGATGACAATTAGAAAATCTGAACCTTGACAAAATTTCTATCTGTCAATTGCAACAGGCCATACTGTTTAGATCTGCACATATACTACACCAATCCATTATGACAGAGTCTCATAATACTATGTGGTCTGAGGACCCCTGGGAGGCCATGATGTGGTCACAAGTGGTCTGTGAAGGCTTGTTGAGAACCATTGCATTATGACATCCTAGATTTTTTGGAAGAAAAGCTCAATCCATATGAAGGTCAGCACCAATTGTGGAACTGGTAGCTGTAACTTCACATTATTGTGAACAAGATTAATAATAATAAAATATGATAGACTAACATTCATTTCTTGTTTGGGGCTGGCATTGGTTGTCACTATTATCTTGTATTACTTTTTACAAGAAGCCTCCTTTTTATGCTATTTAGAACAGATTACAAAAATGATACATTTTACCATCCAAAAGTACATCAAGATCAATTATATTACATTTTTGTAATGATGCCGTTTTGAACTACTTATGCTACCCAAGCATTTTCAACACACCATTAGGCATCTTCACAAAGAAGTCATACCAGGAGAACGGTCTCTTTGCTACTAAACAGTTACATAGCAGCTAGATGAAAATAGCATATAACTTCCTTGGTAAGAAATAATCCACAGCAGATTAGAAACATATATCATTTACTTTTATATAACACCTTTTGTACTGAAATTATCCCTAAGTATATTATAAAAGGATTAGTTAGATCATGGTAATGAGAATAATCAAAGATAAACAGAACAGCTATTAAATGTTAAAACTCTATCCCACAGAGTTTTGGAGTTTGACACTTTGGTATAGTATATTCTATTAATAACAGTAACTTCAGGAAAAGTTTTGGTGCTTGGAACCATTTAGAAAATGCATAGAGCAAAGATAGTTGAGAGTCTATAGATTTTATTAAACTTTGTTTACTGAAAGAAGGGATATTCAATTATAGGCCAATTTAATAGTGTAATTGCAATCACTTTGATTGTAATTACTTTTATAGAACCTAAAAAAAACCTAACACAGGTCCATTAAACATATCAATTCCCACTGCAAAATTACTTTGAATCCCCATTCCTCTTTTCTGTATTTTTGCTTCATTTTGTTTTTCTAAAGGAGTGCAAATTCTGAGGGAATCTCTCACATGGAAGTTTCAAGAGAAGCATCCCTTTGCTGTTGCTTTTAGCTTTGGTACCTTCCAGAGGAAGAACCTACCAAACTATATCAGTAGCAAATCAAATTCTCTCTTTGCTCTGACAAGACATATCCTATTGCTTTTATAGTGGATCATGCCTTGTAAAAATAATCCAAAGCCCTCTTACCATATTTTTCTTCTTTGTTTTGAGAATAGATCTGATGAGGCCATTTTGAAGTACAAAATGTCTGGAGTTCCTTCTTGCATAACCATATCAGTCTATATTTTCTCTTACTGTATTAGGAAATTTTGAAATCTTTCCCAATTGTTGTGGTGGGGGATTGAACTTTATGAATACCTGCAGCAGAGAGAAAAAATCCCTATCCTGGGATCTTATGGGAACCAGCATATATGAAGTTATACCTTTGATCCAGATACTGGGATTGAAAGCATTAATTTATGCAGGGCAAATATGGGACTGGAGCAAAGTTGCCAGGGGTCAGAATATTGTGAAGTGCCCCTGTTGTTGACTTTCCTGTTCCAGGGAATAGACAATAGGTGAACAACATAGAGTAGATCCCACTATTCAGTACTATTGGAATGCTGGTAATATTTGTTGTGTCATCTTCATCCTGCCTTGCTTTTCTCTTCTTTCTTGAAGAGAAGAATAGGACTGAGGCACAACATAATTGAGCAGCTGACAATGTGTGAAAGGTATTTAGATTTAGATCCCAGGGGCCGGAATAGAATTGTCATAGTCCAAGCAAAATGGTTAGAACATTATGTGCTAATTTTGGCTAATTGTGATATTGTCTGTTATATTAGCTGCTTTGTTCCTATGGAAATATTACAATCCAAGACCTATGTATTGTCAAAGATAAAGGTGCTTCAAACAGTGGTGAGATTCCAAAAAATTTACTACCGGTTCTGTGGGCATGGCTCGGTGGGCATGGCATGGCATGGCTTGGTCGGTGTGACAGAGGAAGGATACTACAAAATCTCCATTCCCACCCAACTCCAGGAGAAGGATACTGCACAATCCCCATTCTCTCCACATTCCACTAACCTGCTTTCCAGCTCTGTTCTCCTGTGCAGGGCAACAAAAGAAGACCTAGCCAATCAGCAGGTACTTGGGAGGCAGGGAATAGATGGGGGCGGGGCCAGCCAGAGGTGGTATTTGCCGGTTCTCCAAACTACTCAAAATTTCCACTACCAGTTCTCCCGAACTGGTGAGAACCTGCTGTATAGCACCTCTGGCTTCAAAGGGTGTGGATCCATGGACACAACCCCTGCATGCAACACTATACGTCAGTGTTTTTCAAACTTGGCAACTTTAAACTGCGTAGATGTTTTCCCAAGGCTGGCTGGGGGATTCTGAGAATTGAGGTCCAAACATCTCAAAGTTGCCTGGTTTGAGAAATCCTGTTTTATTCCAGCAGCAGGGGGGAAGTTCTCAACCCTAGGAAAAGGTGACTTGAAGGCAGGGGCTGCCTAAGTTCTTCCTCTGCTCCAAAACATATTTCTGTCTTCAGATGTAAAATTTTGCAAGTCGTACTGTTCTCTGCCTAACAATATTGGTCATACAGTTCCAGTGAAACTGAATGAATCACTTTTCTAAATGTAGGGTGTAGATGGACTGGGGTTTATGTGCTAGCCTATATCTGAAGACTGGGGAAGGAAGCCCCTTACCTCTAATATATCTGCAGAGGTCAGGGAAGGTTAGGCTGCAACTTACTGCATCTGCTCCTCCTACAGATGTGAACTCTACTCTCAAAGCACACATAATTACCCTTGCTAATTCAGATGTAGTCTTTTTTTTTTCCAGATTGGCTCTGATAACCATGAAGGCAGAACCCATTTATTTACATAATTCCATGCTTTTGCAGCCTTCAGTGGCAAAAACTGTAAGGCAGCCTGATTTTTTTCTACCTTAATGGAAGAAGATTACTTTTCTTAACCTTCCTTTTCTCAATCACACCCTTCTACAAGCATATTTTATCCTATTATTTAAAAGAGGGCAGATGAACATTATTCTCAGAAAAAGAGAATGACCAATTTGGGGAAAATGCTCTATTAGTTTTAGGCAGTGAAGCAGACTGATGATATTTTTAGGTTTGCATGTTTATAACTGATTTCCCACTCATTATTTTCCAGAGGTGACCTTGATCTAATACCTTCAGTACCCAAATAGGAGCCAAAGCCTCTCCTAAAATATCCTTGATCTGAAACAAATGTGAAGTAACATTAAGCATTGCTTCTTCAAAGGATCTGCTAATTTGATTGCAGTGAGGATAGAAAGCTTTTCATTACATATCACAAACTTCATTTATGTGGGATGACTCATCAGGCCTTCTGAAAAGCCAAATGAGTACCCAATCTTTAATGCTGCCTTTAGCAGTAACATCAATCTTTTCTAGTTCAATTCATCTTTTATCAATTATGCTGAGTTTTTTTTTTCTGGGGGAAGAGGAAGGAGAAGTATAGAAAAAAATATCAATCTTGTAATTATAAAATGATGTTGCTCCTTGGTCAAAACAGAATTGATCCATACTTTCATCTAAGCCCACAAAGGAATTCAATTTTTATATTCGAATCTTAATTAAACTAAACTATGTAAATCAAGTAACTCTGAATTGTTGGCTGCCTGCTGACTTGACAAACATTTGTCTCCTAGGTTCACATAAAAGCCAATAGCCATATCAGATCCATTTGAAGTTAGGATTATTATAATAGCAGGAAAAATAGTAGGAAATCTCAGGAGACACATCATAGTACATGGATGATGTGTTTAGGCATGTTTCGCTAGCTTTGTGAGCAAGTTTGGGGAGACCATCTTATCTCATGTTAACACATTGTTTTTAATGCATGAAAATTTGGGAACATATCCTATTGGTTCTCCTTTTTGCTCTCCTTCTCTGGATAGACCTCTTGCTTCTCTCATAATATGAGTTTCTCCCAGAACACGTACAATTCAGTCTGTATGTAGGGCTTGAAAGAAATGTCAAAAAAGCATTTAATCTATATGAACTGCCACTGTATCTTTTCTTTTCAATGCATGCTGACCATCAAGAAATCTGACTGGACAAAACACAGATAGACTGGAAAAATATTGTTTTAAAGTAGAGATAAGTAACAGCGAAGCTTGGAAGTTTATGAATGCTATCTCTGCCTCTTGAATGTCATGGAAGAGATGAATAGTTGATTTTTGCATCACAGTACCATTTATTTATTTGCAAATGTCACTATGGGTTTTTTTTGTTGTTGTTCCTGATAAAAACATGTCATTACAAAATTCACTGGCAGGGGGAAAAAGATGAACCTTTAGACTAGACATTTAAAGTGGAATTTCTGAATAATTTCGCATAGTTGTGTTTCCTGTGTGCCCTGGAATATTCCTGTTTACAAACAGCTGCCTTACTGCTTATATTCATGTATGAATTTGTTGGATGTAGTTAATATGATAGTACAAGAGAAAATGTTATTTGAAAATCCCAGTCTGGTTATCAACTATTGAAGCTTTTTCGTATCCTATAATATATGAGAAGGAACAAACAGTTAGATATGGGGAAATATTGGATGAAAAGAGTGAACTTAAAACAATGCAAAAACTAGAAGAACAAGGCATAAAGATGAATTGGTTTTCATATGCGCAAATACATTCAAGGTATCTTATAGATTCTAAAGTGGAGGGATTTTATGATAAATTGACTGATCTAGACAGGATCTTGACAGGTACTGATGAAAAAATGATTAAAAAATTATACACTTATTTGTTGGAAATTTTATTAGAGGAGGAACAAGTTAAAGAAACGATGATTGTTTGGGGGAAGAATTTTGGATATGGGATTGATTTGGAGAATTGGGAAAAATTGTGGTCTCAAAATTATAAAATGACAATGTCAACAGCTTATAAAGAAAACTTGTATAAGATGTTTTACAGGTGGCATTTTCCCCCGACAAGAATTGCAAGAATGTTTAAGAACAAATCTGAAAAATGTTGGAAATGTCATCAGATACCTGGCTCATACTACCATATGTGGTGGACTTGTGAGGACGCTAGAAAATATTGGACTAAAATACGCATATGGTTGGAAAAAATGACAAAGACACATATAGACTTGAAACCAGAGATTTTTTTATTGGGAATCTTACCGGATATATATAATAAAAATTTGAAGTATCTGATTGTAAATATATTAACAGCGGCTAGGATTGTATTTGCTAAGAACTGGAAGAGTGAGAAAATTCCATCAGAAGAAGAAATTATTAAGAAAATATTGGATTGTGCTGAAATGAGCAAATTGACATTTGAAATCAGAGAACAAGAAGATAAACAATTTTATGAAGTTTGGGATCTTTTTTATCAATGGTTAGATAATAAAACATAATGATAGAATATTCAGATTTAGCATAAAAAAATTTTTTTTTTTCTTAATATTATCTTTATAAAACATTATTAAGGTAGATTTGGTATGATCTTATGATTTATTGCAAAATAAATTAAGCAAACTATAGTTATCTCGTTAAAATATGAATTAACAAAATTAAAAATGATTTTTTTTTTTTTAGTGATGATATTAGGTTATACAATTGTTGATTGATAATATGAGCTATTATGTAATATAATTATACTGGTGACTAGGAAATGGATGCACAAAAAAAAGTGGTAAACCAATCGATGCACTGTATGTAAATTTATGAAGAAGGATCTTTTTATGTTTTTTGTGGTATGTTTATGTTTATTTTGTTATGTATGTTTATGTTTATTTTGTTATTAAAAAATAAAAAAAAATATTAATATGATAGTACAAGAAGCTGTCTAATCTGTCCTATTTAGAAAAGATAACTTTCCCAATGTTAAGATAGGGTCCATGGTAATTAGCACATCCAGTGGAATACCCAGCCTCCACATCCAAGCATTGCTTTTTCTCTTGAAGTGAATGGGAAACAGACTGAAAAATGATATTTTATAGATATGATGAGACCATGTGAACTTTTTTCTTGGATATAGATGTAGAATTTATTTCAGTCTTTTTTCTGGATGTAAAAAGTGAAGTCTCTAAATTGAGAGCTTGGCTCCTAGTGAGTTCATAGAAATGCCTATAGTTTAACATGGATCAACAACACACTTTAACCCTTCGAAATCCAGGTCAAATCCTGCTTTAGCATTCAAGATCAATAAAAGTTGGCTTGGTGTTCCAAGCTACCTGGATGCACCAGGAATTAATAAATTCCTCAGTGCTCCCTTCTCTTGATGGTTGACACTTCCATAGGCCATGATCTGAAGGATCTGGCACAGCTTATTAGTATACTAGATTATATAGAATAGCAGAGTTGGAAGGAACCTTGGAGGTCTTCTAGTCCAATTCTTTGCTCAGGCAGGAAACCCTACACCACTTCAGACAAATGGTTGTCCAATATCTTTTTAAAAATTTCCAGGGTTGGAGCATTGACAACTTCTGGAGGCAAGTTGTTCCCCTAATTATTGTTCTAACTGTCAGGAAATTTCTTCTTAGTTCTAGGTTGCTTATCTTTTTGATTAGTTTCCATCTATTGCTTTTTGTCCTACCCTCAGGTTCTTTGGAGAATAGCTTAACTCTCTCTTCTTTGTGGCAACACCTAAGATATTGGAACACTGCTATCATGTCATCCCTAGTTCTTATTTTCATTAAACTAGACATACCCAATTCCAGTAACTGTTCTTTATATTTTTCAACCTCTAGTCCCCTAATCATCTTTGTTGCTCTTCTCTGCATTCTTTCTAGAGTCTCAATATCATATTCATATTCATATTCACACACACTCAAAACACACACACAAAACACACACACACACATAGATTGTTCAGGTATTTTCCCACATCTTTATAGTTGTGCTTTTATAGTTGTAGCAACATTTTAGCAGAATCTCATCTGCCATCATCAGGCTCATGTGTTGGGTTCATCTTTGTGGTATGTGTCAGGTTTTATAGCTGTTTCTGTTTTAAATTTGGTGCTAGCCTCATGCTTTGTTTGAATGTTTTTTTCTTCATCCTGATTGGTTGGGAGTCTTGGTCTGTGTTTATTGGTCTTGGAGTTGGCTGTGTTCTGCTTGATTGGTGTTTCTAATATCTTCTGTCTGTTTTGTAGCATTTTTTTGTCTTGATTAGCTGGCAACATTGTGTTTTTGTATTGGGGGCTTTCAGCATGGCTTGGCTTCAGATGAATGGCTGACTGATATTTATTAGGAAGCTAGGTTTCATCTGGGTAGCTGGCTGGGGTGTGTTTGGGCTGGAGGTTTCAGGGGGTGTCTGTTTGTGCCCAGATGCTTGCTTGGCTTGTGGTGTGGAAATTTTTTTGTTTGTGAGTGCAGGCTTCCAGATAATTGAGTCTGGTGGAATCATCTTTTCTATTCATGCTTTCAGGTCATTTTTCAATCTCTATGGCTTCTCTGATAATTCTGTAGCTGGGGTTTTCTATTGTGGCTAGGGTTTTGGTGCCATTGAAGTCGATGCTATGACCTGTGGCTTTCATGTGTTGGACTAGTGAGGAAGTGTGTTCCAGCTTTTTTACTGCATACTTGATAAACACAAGAATGCAGTAAAAAGCTGGAACATACTTCCTCGCTATATCTTGGTGACCAAAATTGGATGCAGTAATCCAAGTGTGGTATTACCAAGACATTATAAAGTGATATTAACACTTTATGTGATCTTGTTTTTCTCTCTTTGTTAATGCAGCATAGTACTGTGTTGGCTTTTCTGGCAGCTACGGCACACTGCTATCTCATATTTAAATGATTATCCATTAGGACTCCAAGATCCCTCTCACAGTTACTACTGTTGAGACAGATACCACCTATACTATACTTATGCATTTGGTTTTTCTTGCCTAAATGTGCAACCTTACTTTTTTCACCATTGTATTTAATTTTGTTAGATAGCACCCAATCTTCAAGTCTGTCAAAAAACCTTCTGTATCTTAAGCCTGTCTTCTGGAGTGCTGGCTATTCCTACCAGCTTGGTGTCATTTGCAGATTTGATGCTAGATACATAGTAAACTTTTATAAAAAGAGAGAAAGGGTGAATGAGTAAAAGACTGAGACTAAGACTAGTTAAACACTAGTCACAGAACAGTAGTTTAGTTTACTTTATTGTCATTGCACCTCATACAATGAAATCAAACACCATCTTCAGTGCACATCATGACCATGAAAATAAACACAACCACATATCCTTCACACTCCACACATTGAACCAAAACCCCCAATATGACACCAACACTGCACTATACAATAGAATTCAAAAGAGCTACTACCCTGCCCAGCTTATTTGTCATTGTATTTATTATTCTGTACCATCTGACAGATGGTAATAGTTCAAAAACTATTACCAGATGGTAATAGTTCAAAATAGTAATAGTTCAGAAAAAGCGTTTCCAGGATGAGATGGATCTTTGAGAATGTTTTGAACTTTCTTAAGGCAGTGGGAGCTATAAAGCTCTTCCAAAAAGGGGAGAGGACAACCAATGACCTTCTGGGCAATGACACTAACCCTCCGGAGTGCTTTTCTGTCTGCACTGTGCAATTGACAAACCATACAGAGGTGCAGTAAGTTAAGATATTCTCTATGGTGCAGCGGTAGAAGGTCACTAGCAGTTTTTCATTCAGTTGTTGTTTTCTGAGAAGTCTCAGGTAGTATAATCTCTGCCGGGCCCTTTTGACCAGTGCTGTAATGTGAGCACCTCAGGTCAGGTCCTCTTTTATGGTAACACCCAGAAACTTAAAACTGGCCGCTTGATCCACTCGGTCTGCATTGATAAGCAAGGGCTAGATGTCTGATCTGTTCCTTCTATAGTCCCCTGTAAGTTCCTTGGTCTTATTGGTATTGAGGACCAAGTTATTGTCTCTGCACCATGAAAGCAACTGGTCCACCTCATCTTGGTAGGCAGAGTCATCCCCCCTGGAGATGAGTCCCACCACTGTTGTATCATCCGCAAATTTAGTAATAGTATTACTAGTGAGAGTGGGAATGCAGTCATACACATAAAGAGTATAGAGTAAGGGACTCAACACACAACCCTGTGGTGTACCAGTGTTAAGAATAAGGGCTAAAGAGGTATGATCACCTAATCTGACCCTCTGTGAGTGGCAGACGGAATTCCTTAATCCAAAGGCAAATTGAATAAGAAAGTCCAAGGTCCAGATGTTTAGACACTAGTCTATGTGGAAGAATTGTGTTAAATGCAGAACTAAACTCTACAAAAAGCATCCTCACATCCCACCCACCCCACTGTTCTAGATGAGTCAGAGCAATGTGAAAAGTGATAGCTATAGCGTCCTCTATAGATCTATTTCTGTATGCAAACTGGTGTTTATTAAATGTATGCAGAAGACCAGAAATGATGTGCCAGCAGACCAATTTTTCAAAGTCTTCATGATGATAGGAGTGAGTGCCACTGATCTGTAATCATTGAGGTTATTGATAGGAAACTTCTTTGGCAGTGGAACAAAGGTGGAAGCCTTCAAACAAGATGGAATAGTGGACTGGGATAAAGACTGATTGAAGATCCTGGTAAAGACTTCAGCCAACTGATCAGCACAGTCTTTAAGCACTCGGCCAAAGATACCATCAAGACCGGCAGCCTTTCTAGGGTCCACAGCCTTTAGAATGCTCCTCACCTCCTGTTCCTCCACAATGAGGTGGGGGCTACAACTGGCTTGTATTTTATTTGTCTCTGATGTCTCCACTTCAAAGTGAGCAAAGAAATGATTTGGTTCCTCTGCCAATGAAGCATCCCCTTCAGCAGGGATGACATTGGTCGGTTGATGGTTGGTAATTTGTTGCATCCCTCACCACACCTGCCTCATGTTACTGCTATAAAAATTATCCTTAATTTTCCTCTTATAATCAGTCTTGGCTTTCTGAGTACCTTTCTTCAGATTAGCTCTAGCAACACTGTATCTTGCTCCATCACTGGACCTAAAGGCCTTGGTGCTGTCACACAAGAGGCACTGGACTTCCTGTAATTTCTGTGCTAGTAATTTGGAGTGTCTTCTGTAGTTGTTCAATCAACCTTATGCCATAATAATAAATAGCAATAAGGATGTGCTTTATATTACTTCAATAGTGACAGCATGAAGCTATGAAATGATGTGAGTCACTAGCATGAAAATAACCAGGCACTGAAATGTTTCACAGCTCAACAGAATGCCAACAAAAACAAAGCTGAGGTACTTTTGCCAGGTATATTCTTGCTACGTATAGTTCTCACAATGGAAGAAGACTTAGGAGAAGCTCAATGATGAAATTCAGCACCAGACCAGATTCCTACTGGACAATAAACACAATTTATCAGCTATCCAGCTTCTGAAAGCTTCCCTGCCTCTTCTCCCAAATAAGCACTTTGAATGATGATACCAAATCATCACAATGCTTTGACATTGCTACTAGAACAATATAGGGTATCAATTAGTTACAGTAGGCTAAGCTACACTGAAGCAGTGGCTACCTTAGCCAGGCTATCAGATTCTCTAGGACGCTGTAAGTAGTTCTGTTACAGAACTTGACCATATTAGTGGGAGGTTTTATCTCTCAGGTGGGAGAGCTTACCAGGGAATTTGTAGCCATTTTATACAGCAGATGCAAGGCAGACTGTCTTTTATGTGCAGAGAATCTAACACTTCATGCATAAGTGGCATCTGTTATCCTGGCACCTGCTAAATAATAGCTCTATTGAGCAATGTGTACATTACAAAAGTTTAACTTTTCTAGTGCAAATTAGGCTTCCCTATTACTTATCACTAAACAGAAATTAAGACTTTGAGTGGGAAAAACTGTCTCTGTGAAGATTAGCATATAAATGGCCATTCATTGACTATTGAAGCATGGAGCTAAAAAAGAAGCCGAAAATGGGATATCACCCTTTAGAGTTATGCTGTTTGATTCCACTTTTAAGCAACTATTTTGATAATTTGCATTTGATTAGAGTGTTTTTTTTATTCCTGGCTATAATAATTTTGCTTGCCAGTCAGCTTTATTATGACTGTTTTGTTTTCTGATTATCTTCTTTTTCATCGAGCCTCATTATTAGTTATTAGCTCTAATTAAAATACCCCAATTTTTATATTTCTGGGCATATCCCATAATTATTCAATAACTACAGTATTGATTGTACTTCTTGCTGGCATGCCAAGTTGTTAAAAAACAATGGCAGACTGACTGGCCTTTAATGTACTTCCAAACCAGAAGTCAGTGAAAGTAGATTTAAAGTTTTATCGCCTTGTGTGATGCCAAAGAACTCTGGAGTTGCTATGGTACAATTTTATTCTTTAAACAGATTTGAACTTGCAATGCACGCAGCAACTCTCAAGCTTCGTAAAGCTTTGGTGGATACCTGCCAAGCCCAATGTGAGCAAAGGCATATCAGAAGTGGCTTAGACCCTTTAAATAATGCATATTCAGTGTATTACCAAGATGTCACATTGTGAGACATCAGAATCCTGTGAAGAGGTTCCAGAGTAAAACATCACACAAGCATGGTCAGTGTGCTGGCAATGTTCTCAGCATCTCATTTGCAAAGCTGTTTTATCTTCCACCTCCTGTCTCAAAGTTTCTCTTCAGCAATGCCTCCCACAGCAAACAAACACTTTTTTTTAATGAACTCAAAACTATTCAGCAGTCACGTCATTGGTTGTGGAGTGGCTTTTGAAAAGTATTGTCTACCTGATTGCCAAATACTTCTGAGTAAAATAGAATACATTCAGAGAGAGGGAGACAGAAAATTGCTTATGAAACCTGGTGCCAAAAGTATTCTTTTTTTCTTGTTAAGTGGAAACCAGGTATCTCTTGATACTATCTGAGAAACTGTTCAACTACTGATGAACAACTCTAGAGAGAGAGAGAGAGACCCATTCTAATGCGTGTCCTTTGCTATTTATAAAGTGACCTTGCTGACTGTATTCATTTCTGATTTGAACCTCTTTCTGAATGGGTTATTGAGTGACAGTCCCTGGCAGCTGCACAATGCAGGATCTGTGTGCAAAATCAATTGGGAAGGCTGGAATGACCCAGTGTAAACTTACCTGAAAATGATGCAAAATCCCCTCTCTCTCCAATTAGAACTTGTTGGTTGCTCTGTATTGTTTGGGTAGGATATATCCCCTAGATGACTCAGCTGTGTCAGTTTCCAGACAAAGAGCCCTCCAGTCCAGTAGTCCTTACTCTGAAAATCTCTACATCTTAGCCGAGTTTTAGGGCTCTGTAAACTTACTAATTAGAAGGTGCTTTCAGAATTCATTTGGCACAGCATGGTTTAGGAATTAAGAGGATCTAGATTTTCATTTGTTTTGTCTTTTTTTATTTTTAAATCAAGACCACTGTAAGTGGCAAGGAAGAAATAACTGAAGAGTCAAATTAAGGCAGAAAGGCATGAATAAGCTCTCCTGCTATGAGATTTCAGCTTTGAAGTGCTGGCCAGTTTTGCTCCATAAAACTATTTATTTCCAATATTTATTACCTGTTTTTGTTTTGTTTTTCATTTTCACGGGAATCTACATACAGCTAAAATACACAGCAAGAAGTAACAATCTCCTGTGCAACAGTATGAACAGGAAAAATAGCACTCAGCAGCAGTTAATCAATAAGGTAGTATAATATACATAAACAAGGTTACAAAATACCACTGTTAAAAGCTCGAGCAAAGTGGGTGGATTCATGAGGTACCAAACTTACATTAAGAGTAATGATGATCAGAACAAGTAGCTCTCCAATACCAGAATTAAAGGTCACCTCAGAAAAAAAGCTATAAAATAAGCATCCAAGAGAGAGTCGGCAGATTCAGTGAAAATAAAAGATCCTGATGAAACAGTGATCACAAACTTTGGAATTGTTCAGTCAATGATTGTGGGGCTATATTTTTTAACTTCTTTAGACTATTGGTGTCTAAAATCAGCTCCCCATGATTCCTGACATCTCCACAAGAAATAATAAAACAAAAAGTGAAATAATAATAATTATAATATTTCCTAAACATCAGAAAAACAAGCTACATTGAATCAAAAAATCATGAGCATCATTTTTTTAAAAAGAGGCACATCTGGCTTTTGAGTTATATTTTTATGAAGCGCAACATCTGGAGAAGCACCCATAACTTTAGGAGCCCAAATACAACCTGGGGCCACAGACTGTGTCTCGTCACTCTTGTGGCAGAAGAGCAATACAATGCAGTCATCTTCATAGCTTGAACTTATTTACATAGCTTGAACATATTTACTTGCTATCCTGTGAATTTGCAATATATTTCAAAATATATTTTGAGTTTTATGCCCAGGTGGTCCTCTTAAATAAAAATGTATAATTCAAAAATATGTTATATATAGGACTAGAATTCAACATAACACAAACACAAGCAACAGAACATAATGATACCAGAGTCTTGGATTTTTAAAGAGCTTTATTTCAATAAACTCAGAGAGAACTTGGGAAAGATTCCATGGATGAAGATCCTAAAGGGGAAAACAACTCAAGAATCTTGGGAAACTCTAAAAATTGTATGATCATAGAAGCCCAGACCAGCACAATACCACTGAGAAAGAAAAACAAGAAATCCAAGAAGAAACCAGCATGGCTACACAAAGATCTCTTTGGCAAATTGAAAGAAAAAAAGGACAAGTACAAAAAATGGCAAAAAGGACATACAACTAAGGCAGAAAATCAGCAGATAGCCAGAATCTGCAAAGACGAAGTCAGGATAGCAAAGGCTCAGAACGAACAAAGACTTGCAACAAAAGTCAAAGATAATAAAAAAAGTTTCTTCCAACATATAAAGAACAAAAAAAATAAAAATAAAGGAAACAGTCGGTCCACTAAAGAGAGAAGATGGCAAGGAAGTAACAGGCAACAGAGAGAAAGCAGAACTGCTTAACTCATTCTTTGCCTCTGTCTTCATGCATAAAGAAACTATAGCTCAACCCACCAAAAATGTAACTGTAAAATACAGACCAGAAATAAAAGTTAAAATAAGCAAAAAAAATAGTAAGAGAACACCTGTCTGATCTTGATGAAAACAAATCACCAGGGCCTGATGGATTACATCCCGGAATTTTAAAGAAGCTGGCAGAGGTCATCTCAGAACCACTGCACCATATCTTTCAAAAATCCTGGAGCACCAGGGAACTACCAGAGGACTGGAAAAGAGCTGATGTGGTTTCCATCTTCAAAAAAGGAAAAAAAACAGACCCAGGAAACTATAGACCAATCACCCTAACATCAATACACGGGAAGATACTGGAAAAGATAATAAAAAAAACAGAGCTTCCAACATCTAGAAACAAGTAAAGTAATAATTAGCAGTCAGCATGTGTTTTTAAAAACAGATCATGCCAAACCAATCTTATTTCATTCTTCAATACAGTGGCTAAATTAATAGACCAGGAAAATCCTGTGGACATAATATATTTAGATTTCAGCAAGGCATTTGACAAAGTAGACCACAACCTACTTCTTAGTAAACTAGAAAAAAGTGGAATAGATAGCACCACCACTAGATGGATTTGTAACTGGCTGGCAAACCATACTCAATGAGTAGTCCTTAATGGGTCTAAATCTACATGGAGGGAAGTAAGCAGTGGGGTGCCATAAGGTTCCATCTTAAGCCCAGTACTCTTCAATATCTTCATTAATGACTTAGATGAGGGAATAAAAGGGGAACTTACCAAATTTGCAGATGATACTAAACTGGCAGGAATAGCTAACACCCAAGAAGATGGATCTTGACAGACTAGAACACTGGGCCATATCTAACAAAATGAAATTCAATGTAGAGAAAAGTAAAGTCCTACACTTAGGCAAGAAAAACCAAAAGTACACATATAGACTGGGTGAAACCAGGCTCAATAGCAGTAACTATGAGAGGGATCTTGGAGTCTTAGTGAACAACCAGTTAAATATGAGCCAGCAGTGTGCAGCAGCCACCAAAAAAGGTAATGCAATCCTAAATTGTATTAACAGAGGGATACAGTCAAGATCAAGGGAAATGCAAATCCCTCTCTATAAAGCCTTAGTAAGACCACACCTAGAGTACTGCATCCAGCTTTGTTCATTACATTATAAAAAAGATGTTGAGACTCTAGGAAAAGTACAGAGAAGAGCAACCAGGATTATTAGGGGACTGGAGGCTAAAACATACAAGGAATGGTTGCAGGAAGTGGGCTTGGCTAGTCTAGTAAAGAGAAGAACCAGGAGAGACGTGATAGCGGTCTTCCAATATTTGAGGGGCTGCCACAGGGAGGAAGGGGTCAAGCTATTTTTTAAAGCACCTGTAGGCCAGACAAGGAATAATGGATGGAAACTGAACAAGGAGAGATTTAACCTGAAATAAGGAGAAACGTTCTGACAGTGAGAACAATCAACCAATGGAACACCTTGCCCTCGGAAGCTGTGGGAGCGCCATCAGTTGAGACTTTCAAGAAGAGATTGGACTGCCATTTGTCAGAAATGGTATAGGGTCTCCCGCTTGGGCGGGGTGTGTGGACTAGATGACCTACAAGGTCCCTTCCAACTCTGATTATCTGTATCTGTAACTGTTAACTGTTTTGACTATTAAAACCTTTTGGATTAACAAATTTTACAAGTTTTGAAGGTGAATTTACTTCAATCCGTTATGAGGGGCTGCAGTGACTCACATGGTGAGACACTGGGTCTGCACACCACTGAGGTCGCTGAGGCCAGCAACTTGATTCCTGTGAGTAAATAAACTGCATAGGGACAAGAAAGGAGCCTCCCCAGAATGCCTACTGGCATTCAGGTGTGGATAAAAATAATACCGCCTGAAAAAATTCCTTTCACAGAGACAGCCAGCCACCTTTGTGATCCCTGGCTAACATGTAACATATGCTTTAAAAAAATCCTTTATGAAAAAAAAAATGTAAATAAAAGTTGAAGGTCTTACATTTTTTTATATAACCTGCAAAAGAGTAATTAGAACATTGATTTAGAAAAGTTACAGATTGACTAAGTGACCAGATAGATTTTAAACAAGATTTTGAAATTAAAAGCATCTTTGCTGTAGGAAAATGTTGTTAAGATTAGATAGATGATAGATGATAGGTAGATAGATAGATAGATAGATAGATAGATAGATAGATAGATAGATAG
>NW_020769309.1:35579520-35595850 GCF_900518735.1 Pseudonaja textilis | reverse complement strand
ATAGATAGATAGATAGATAGATAGATAGATAGATAGATAGATAGATACTTTGAAATTTGGATCTTCTCCAGAGGGAACTGGAATGAACTAAATATTGCAATTATTTGAGAACAGTTAAAGTTGATTTATTAATACAAAATGGAACAAAATATTTTAATACTGGAGATATTGAGAAATATTTGTCAACAGTGAGCCCAGAAGTTAATTTTAACAGTGACAACCATTATACATAAACTGTGTTTAAAAATGTTATGGAAGAGAAACAAGTTTTATCAAGTAAGAGGAAGACTAACCTGAAAGTGGATTTAAAAATGCCAGACTATCAATCAAATCTTTTTTTGGTCACATATCAGCATGTTAGAAATGACAGATCACAAGAAGGATATGTAAAATGATGCTGCATTAAATATTTAACTAAAAGTGACATATGTTAATAATTAAAAGGGATTTGTGTGCACGTGCATATGTGCAACAAGGAGAGAAGAAGTGCGGGGGGGACCTGAGTAACTGTTTTATATTGGAGAAAATATCTGAGACTTGTTAAAGTTTTGAAGAATTTTGTGAAAAGGGACAAAGGAAAAATAAAAAGATATCAAGTTCTAGAGCATTATCGGAAGGGAGTAAAATTAAGATACTTATTGGAAGCAAAAGGAATATAAGGTTGTTTTATTTGATCAAAATTAAAATTATCGTAACCCTTAATAGACTTTTGCTGACTAGAGCTGAATGACAAGCTTTTATGGGTTTGTTTAAAGATAATAATATATCAAATATAGAAAAAGAGATCAATTGTTATATTTTAAGGGAAGCTGCTAAGTTACTAAAATTATTTATCCTTGTGATGAAGGAGAAAGTCATTTCATTATATGGACCTGTTCAGATTATTGCAGCATAAATTCAGCCCCAGAAAAGTAAACACAGTTGACTGAGGCTTCATTTAACTTATTTATAAACATAAACTGTACAATACAAGTTGTAGATTTCTCCAACATGGAGCAAACTCAAACAGAAGGAGACATGTTACAGGTTCAGAGCAGAACAGCAACTCAGGAGCTCAGAAACAGACATCAGTTTCACTCTAGTTCAGCAGGCAAGCTAGCAAGTTAGTTTTTCTTTCATTTTAAATAAACCACGCCCAGATTCTCTCTTTAAGTTTCGGCTCTATTCCAGTTCATGAGAATACTCTGACAGGACCCTTTCTTTTTCTTTAACATAGTCTTATTTTTCTTTTTTCCTATTTTTTTTTATTTTTTGTACTTTCTATTTTGTTATTTTCCTTTTCTTAGTTTGTATACATTTCTATCTTTTTAATTTTAATGTCTAAAAAATACTGTAAAAGTATCGAGAATTAAAATTGCTCATAGCATTGGAGTTCTTTAATAATGTATCTTTTCTGAAGATTTCTTTGATTTTACATGGAGCCCACTAATAATGAATCAGTAATTTTGATCTTATAAATCTCAGCAATTTGGTGACAGTTCTGCAATGTATCCAAAATTCTTTGACAACATTTCTCACTACAAAAATCAATTATGCATCAAAAAGTACATTGATCATTTCAGAGTTCAAAACAGAGGCTGAATATTGAAAGAAATCTAATAAATATTTGTGAAAGGCAATAATGCAACTGGTCAGCCAACAGAATTTCTAAATTTATAATAGGAAAATATACTTTACATACATAATTGGATATGTGATGGTACAGATCCAATAGATGACATGAATTAGGAGCAGCAAACATGGCTTGATGCTGTCCTTTTTGTTATTCCCTTTTCTTCAGTACTTGAGCCCTAGAAGAAAGTAACAGAGTTGCTTTGCAGAATGAGAAGAGTGTGATGATAAATGAATGAATGATATTAACAATATTGACATATCCATGAGGGCAAGGGCAGTGGGACCAGGACTTTCAGCCTTTTATTTTGTCACCTCTGTGATTTATTTTTTGTTTTTTTCATTTACAGTGGAATAAAGCTAACCAAGTTTTATTGAACATTTACTCCTAATTTGCATTCAGAAACCTGCAGAAAAGAATGCCTTAAGAGTTTTAGATGAACAAATAATGGAAATGGACTTTATAATTGTTCCCTCCAAATCAATTACTGGTGCTAATTAACTTGGATCTTGGTCCAAGGTTAGATGTTTAAATCCTGCTGTAATCCTGCATCTATGAATGACACATTCTTTCAAGGCCTTATGTGAGTAGATTCCATATTGGATTGCTCTGGTTCATATGCAAGAGAATAGGCATCTAGTTGTCATTACGTTAAATTAAGATCATAGCCCTGATGAAAACCAACATTCGTATGAGGCAGGATTTTTAAAAATATCTGTTATATCTCTGTTATGCAAGGTATACGTTCATTGTGGCAAAACTATGAAGCCATCAAAAGAATTCCAAGAACTGCTATGCATCAAATATGCCTATTTATAACACATTCAACCTATACATTTCCTACACATCTTTTTTATCTGTCCTCAAGCAAATATCTTTTAGTGAGAGATGTATTTTCTATCTGATCCTTATTTCAAAAATGACCAGATCTAATATTAGAGTGTTTAGTTCTGAATAGGTGAAAGCTCATGTTCACACTGCCTTTCCCTCAAGATTCCTCCACTTATTGCATCCTGTGAGGAAGCTGATGGTTTTCCCTTTACCACCCTCCATTGCTGGTCTAGGAAGGTTCTATGGCTCTTTGTATATGTGCTGAAACTCTAAACTCTCCCTCATTCATCAGTATAAATAGGATTTCCTCTTATTTCATCCCTTCTCAATGAATTGTGGAAGAATCTCTATATCCTCTGAAGGGTGCCTGCAAATATCATTTTTTAATCAGTTATGTACCAGTATCTATTACACTATGAGGAAAAGAGACAAGCAACCTCCCTTCCCTCTCTCCAAAAAAACCCCTTTCTTTTGTTTACAAGTTCATTCACTCATACTTTTGTTCAAAATTCTCTCCCATAGGAGAGAATCTGGGATGAGACTCTGGGATGAGGCAGATCCTTTATAGGATCTCTTCCTTGATCCAAACCAGGCCCTTTACCCTTCAAGGGTGAAGAGTCTGTAAGTGGTTCGGAAGACTGGAGTGCAAGTAAAAGGCTTAGGATCGTATGGGCCTTGCAAGTAGATCTGGTGAAGAAGTCAGAGTGCATTGACATTTTTGGTCATTTTCAAGTGTTTGTCTGTGTATTCCTGTGTATTCCTTCCATTAAATCAGAGGCTGCCATTTTCTCAGTGTGAATCTAAAACATATTCCACCTTGAATTCTCTCTTTCTCCAGCTGAGATGGGAGAGGGAGATGGAACTGAGGAACATAAGGGCAAGGGTGACATTCAAGGACCAGAAGCAAAGAATAGGAAAATGTGTGCATTTCCATAATTATTGGGAGCTGCAGGTGAAATGTATCTGGATTGATCCAAGCTCTTACAGAAAGAAGAAATAAACCTGTCATTTTCTGAAGGCTAGCATGGAAAATCAAAATTTGGTAGAGAGTTATCCAAAATTTCTCACAGCAATGGGTGAGATTTTCTTCTGTTACTGATGAACAGTAGGGCCTCTGGAAGAAGAAACAACTTCTTCTGAAGAATCAATGTGTTGCAGGAAGTTATTGTAAAAATTGGGATGTCTTAGGAATGGGGGACTATAGTCCATCACCATTGGTATTAGAAATAATACACCTGAAATGTGAATCTAGAATTACTAGATGCAAATTCAGCCATAAGTCAATTGTTTTGCTGATGGTTCACATAATAATGAAAATATTATAGGCACTGTCCTCTTGATTAACAAGATAAAATGCTGTAGAATGTATTTCTACCACCAAGAAGGTTTTATAGCAGCAAAATTATGAAACCATGTTCATCATCTGCTGAATATGATATACATGTTGAACTCTTGGAAGGTTTAGAGTTCAATCCTCGGCAGCAGCTGATGTTACTTTCTTAGAGCACCAAATATATATATCTGCTGCAAACTCCATAGGCATCAGGAAGGGATCCTGCCAGTAAATGCTCAGCTGCTTCCAGTTGTCCTGACTCTACCCCAAACTAAGGGACCACAAGTTCATAAAAAGTGAAAGGTGGTGGTTACATATATTCCTTGTTTTGGTAATGGTTTGGTCTAATGTACTATCAGGTTGCTTATTTTTGTCTATAAGGAACTTTTACATCAATGAATTTCAGCATACAATAGTAAAATAGGTTTTTTTCTAAAAAAAAATTCACTCACCTTTCAACCTGAAAGACAATAACGCTTTATTTTGTTTTAGGAAGAATTATTTAATTTTGCATCAGCAGACGTCTCACATTATGTTTTGCTATCGCAGTTCCTGCTTTTGTCGTTCATTGAATATAGAAGACCGTAAATAGTAAGAATAGAAGAGGAGATTGATTAACACAATAAACTCCTATTTCTTATTGACCATTGGAAATATTCCATAAAGTTTTGTTGCTTTTTCTTGACACTTTACTTGGTGTATTTAGTATTTTCTTTAAAAAAAATTAAAAAACAAACAAACAAGCATACACATACAAAACATAAAAACATAAAACCATCTTCCATTTTATATACATACAGTATATAATTTAAATTCTAATAGATGTCCATAAAGTTTTTTAACTACCTTTTCATCAGTACCCATCAAAATTTTATCTAAATCAGTCAACTTCTTGTAAATACCTTCTACCTTAGAGTCTTTATCAAACCTAGATTGTATTTGCAAATATGAAAACCAATTCATTTTTACACCTTGTTCTTCCAACGCTTGCATAGATTTAAGTTCACCCTTTTCATTCAATATTTCCCCATATCTGTTTGTTCCTTTTTATATATTATTGGATAAGAAAAAGCTTCAATAGTTGATATCCATGTTGGAATTTTTAAATAATATTGTCTTCTTATCTTCTCCCAGTTCAAAAACAATGCCTCATGAATATAATGTCTTCTGAAATACTCCTGTGTTTTAGTTCCCTTATACCAGAGAAAGGCATGCCATCCCAGCAGCAAGTCATGGCCTTCTAAAGTCAATAATCTATTGTTCCTTAGCATTATCCATTCCTTTACCCACATCAAACTTGTTGCCTGGTAATATAGCTCTCAATTGGGCAAGACAAACCTTCTCTTATTCTTGCATCTTGTAACAGTTTTAATTTTATTCTTGCTTTTTTACCCTGCCAATTATATTTCAACACAATTCTATTTAAATCTTCAAAAAACTCTTTCCCTAATTGAATAGGAATTGTCTGGAATAAATATAAAACTTTAGGCAATATATTTATCTTAATTGTGGATATTCTCCCAATCAATGATAGTTGCAGTTTTTCCCATTTCATCAAATCTGTTGCAATCTGCTGTTTGAGTTTAACAGTTATCTTCCTTCAGCATACTACATCTTGGTGTAATATGAATCCCTAAATATTTAACCTTGTTCGTGACCTGTATTTTTACAATTTCTTCCAACTCTTTCTTTCATCTTGCTAACATATTCTTTGTTAATATTTTTGTTTTGTCCTTGTTTATTCTCAAACCTGCTACTTTTCCATATTCTTTTATTTTTTCTATTAATTTGGGTGTTGTTTCCAATGGGTCTTCTAATATAAATAGCAGGTCATCTGCAAAAGCTTGCAATTTATACTCCTCCTTTTTAATTTTCATTCCTTTTATTTCTTTTTCTTCTCTGATATTCCTATTCAAGACAATGTTAACACAAACAGCAGAGGTGACAATGGACAGCCTTGCCTTGTCCCTTTTCTTATATCTATGGATTCTGTTAATTCTCCATTCACCATCATCTTTGCAGTTTGTTCATGGTATATTGTTTCAATGGCTTGGATAAATTTCTTATCAAAGCCCATTTGTATCAATTGCAGTAAAATAAATTGCCAACTCACATTGTCAAAGTCTTTTTGAGCATCTAGAAACATCAAGGCCATTTGCTTTTAAGGGTGAGCTTCATAATATTTCAGAGTATCCAAAATGATTCTCACATTGTCTTTGATTTGTCTCTTTGACAGAAATTCATTTTGACCAGTATAAATAAAATTATTTAAGTATCTTTTTAGTCTTTCTGCCAAAATTGAAGCAACGATTTTATATTCTGAGTTCAATAAAGATATAGGTCTATATTTTTTAACTTGCTGTAGGTCTGTACCTTCCTTCAATATAAGTGTAATGTATGCTTCTGACCATGTTTTTGGTATTCTTTTCTTTAACATAACTTCATTCATAACTTCTAAAAGATAAAAATTCAATATTTCCTGAAAAGTCTTGTAAAATTCCGCTGGCAAACCATCTGGACCTGGTGTTTTCCCGGAATTCTGTTTTTTTTTTTTTTAAGCCTTCTGTTAATTCCATCATTGTTATACTTCCTTCTAACATTGTTTCAATGTTTTTGAGTATCTGAGGTAGGTTCACTTTTGAAAGATATTGTTTAACTTTTTCTTCTTGAATACTCTCTTGAAAGTACAGTTTTCCATAGCAGTCTTGTATAATTTTTTTCTTCTCCTCATTTCTAATAACTACCTCAATCCCAACTACAGCTGGCCTTAAATGCAAGCTACTCAATGCAAGAAGCCTTGTGAATAAAATACCTGAATTTCTCCTATTACTAAATATGGCTAAATTTGACATCATATTTGTCTGTGAAACATGCCTCAATGCATCTTTCCCTGACTCCATTTCCACAATAAGAGACTATCATGTTTACCAATCAGATCGTGAAATCCGTAGAGGAGGTGGTGTTGCTATCTTCTATAAAAAGTCCTTATATATATATATATATATAAACATCCAAGTTACCCAGGAGCTTGCTCTTCCTGAGACCATCATCTGTGAACTATCCTGAAATATCACATTTCGATTCTTACTATGTTACAGAGCACCTGATTATGACATTGAACATGTGAACAAGCTAAATTCACTACTAACATGGGCAACATACTGCCCACACACTTTTATCTTTCTTGGTGACTTCAATCTACCTCATATTAACTGGACCCTAAATGAATGTACAACTGAACCCATACATGCAACCTTCTACAATGCTGTTACAAATCTGGGACTGGAACAACTAGTAACCAACAATACTAGACTTAACAACTGCCTCGATCTCATCTTCTGCAATAGTTTGAATTTAATTTATGGAATACAAACTAAATAACCCTTTTACAACAGTGACCACAGTATGATTGACTTTTGTCTCAACATACGCCCACACAAAAATCATCATAATGATGTAATCCCCAATTATAACTTCAAAAAAGGCAACTATGATCTTATAGACAACAATCTCTCATCCCTTGATTGGCAATCTCTATTCACTGGATGCAATAATGTTGAAGACCATTACAACATATTTTTACTTGAAATCAAAAGAGTCATCAAACTATATGTACCAATAACAACTCCCAAAACAAACAAACAAACAAAAAAAAAAAACAGAATACTCATAACAATAAGGAAACTTCAATCCAAAAAGTGATCACTCTGGTGGAAAAACAAATCTGGTCACATTGTCAACTTCAAAAGCTGATATAAAAATTTATGCCACCAGATAAAGACAGAATGCACCAAGTATCACATTAAACAAGAAGAAAACCTTCTATGCACCAATTCCACCTGGGTTTTTTCAATTTTGTAAACAACAAACTAAAAGACTCAAGGTCCATCCCACCCCCGATAGGACCTAATGGTAAAGACTGCAATGACGACATCATTAAAGCCAACCTCTTTAACACATTCTTTGACTCAGTATTTGTAAACAGCAATGGATCATGCCCAGTATTTCCTAGTTGAACCACAGACAACTGCAATGATCTAATATATATCGATTTTACAGAAGACAATGTTGAAAAAGTACTACGCAATCTAAAACCACCTCTATCTATTGGACCGGATGGAATATGTGCCTACTTCTTAAAAAAACTATCCACTGCCATAGCCAAACCTCCAAGCATAATCTTTGAAAAATCTTTCAGAACCAGCTCCCTGCCTAATCTGTGGTCACAAGCCACAGTCATTCCCATCTTCAAAAAGGGAGACCCCAGCCTAGTTGAAAATTACAGACCAATCTCCTTATGCTGCGTCACCTGTAAAGTCATGTAATCAATTATTAACCAATCCATTATCCTCCACTTAGAGACAACCTACTCTCCAATAAACAATTTGGTTTCAGAAAAAAAATATCCTGTAATCTGCAACTCTTACACTGCAAAAAGCATGTGGACTACACAACTCGATCAGGGCAAAACAATAGATGCAATCAACATAGACTTCTGTAAAGCCTTTGATTCAGTAGTACACAACAAACTACTTCTAAAACTAAAATCTTATGGTATCTCTCGACACCTGCATAACTGGATAGAAGCATTCCTGTCAAACAGACAACAAATACTCAAAATTGGGAGTGTCCTATCTGTACCTGTATTCTGTACCTGTCAATAGTGGTGTCCCCTAAGGCAGTGTTCTAGGACCAACTCTCTTCATACTCTACATAAATGACCTCTGTGATCATATTAAGAGCAACTGCATTCTCTTCACTGATGATGTAAAGCTGTTCAATACCACCGACAATACTGCTACCCTTCAAAAAGATCTTGACTATGTATCAGAATGGTCAAACAAATGGCAGCTTCAAATCTCAACAAATAAATGCTCTGTCTTACATATTGGCAAAAAAAATCAGAAAATAAAATACAAGCTGAATAGTCAAGATCTTGTTGATGATCCAAGCTCTGTAAAGGACCTTGGAATACTCATCTCTCATGATCTAAGTGCTAGAGCCCACTGTAACTAACTACATAGCCAAAAAGGCATTAAGAATTGTTAACCTAATCCTACATAGCTTTTTCTCTGGTAATTTCACACTACTAACTAGAGCATACAAAACAATACTCAAAACAATACTCAAATACAGCTCATCAGTCTGGAACCCACATTACATATCTGATATTAGTACAGTTGAGAAAGTCCAGAAATATTTCATAAGAAGAGTTCTCTACTCCTCTACTCGTTGTAGAATACCTTATGCCACCAGACTTGAAATTCTAGACCTAGAAAAGCTAGAACTACGCTGCCTTCAGTTAGATCTAAGTATGGTATATAAAATCATTCATTGCAATGTCCTATCTGTCAATTAATACTTTAGCTTCAACCATAACAACACAAGAACAAACAATAGATACAAACTCAAGGTTAATTACACCAAACTTGATTGCAGGAAATACGACTTCAGCAACAAAGCGGTCAATGTCTGGAATACTTTACCTGACTGTGGTTTCTTTCCCAAACCCCAAAACCTTTAACCTTAGACTGTCTACTATTGACCTCACCCCTTTCCAAAGAGGTTTGTAGGGGGCGTGCATAAGCGCACCAACGTGCCTACCATCCCTGTCCTATTGTTTCTTTTATTTTTCTTATATGTACCCATTTCATGTATTCATAACTATGTATTTACTTATGCCTATTATCTTGTAAGTGATTGACAAATCAAAATATCTAAATAAATAAATAAAAAATAAATAAATTTCCATAGCAAACCTGTCCTTCTTTATTTATCAATTTTATTTTTAATGTCTTTTTTGTGGGAACATCTGTAAATCTTTTTCCAGTCTTTTATAGTCATCCTCTAATGTCTTAAATGTCTTTTTCTATTTAATGTTTCTTCTAGTATAATCTATTATCAAACCTCTTGTGTAGGCCTTCATCATGTCCCAGAGATTCTGTAAAGATGTATCCTCTTTTCTATTTTCTTTGTAGAACAAAACAAGTTCTTTCTCTATTTTCTGTTTAAAGTCTTTTTTTTCCAGTAATATATTATTTAAAGTCCATCTAGATCTCCTCTTATGTCCTTTCCAAATAACTGATACTGGATTATGATCTGACCAAGTGCTTGTTTCTATTTCAATCTGTCGTACATTAGTCAATAATTCTGCTGACATCCATATCATATCTATTCTAGACCACGATGTGTGCCTGTTTGAATAAAAATATATTGCTTACTTTCTGCATTTCTCTCTCTCCATGCATCTTTTAAATTAAATTCTTCTCTTATTCGAAGAAAGGATTTTGGTAGTATCTTTCTAACTTTCCTTTTGTTTTCTGTTTTTTATCCAACCAGTCGTTAATTATTATATTAAAATCTCTCATCTTACAAATATTAGCATAGTCCAATTCAATTATTTTTGTATTTAATTTTCTATAGAATTCTTTTTGTTTATAATTCAGGGCATAAATTGCAATTAAAAGTGTTTTAACGCTTTTATCCATTATTTCCACCATCAAAATCCTTCCATCATCATCTGTGTAAATTAGTTCTGCCAAAATTGTTTCTTTAATATATAATACCAAACCTCTTTTTTTAGATTGTTCCAGCGATGTAAATAATTTCCCTAGTTTTCCTTGTTTTAGTATATATACATGTTATTTTTTAACACGTACCTCTTGTAAGCAGATTATATCAAATTTTAATTTTTTTTAATTTATGAAATACTTTCCTTCTTTTAGTAGCCAAATTAAGTCCATTTATGTTAATCGTAATCAATTTTCTTTCATCCATGTTAAGCTTTATAAGAGGATTTTATTGCTCTAATAGATCTCAATTCTCGTTGTTCTCTGGGTTCACCACCTACTGCACCTCTTCTTTTTCTTTTTCAATTACTGCTGTACACTCCTCTTAGAACTCAATTAGTGACTCTTCCTTTCTTCTTCCTCCTTTTCTCTAAAGTATTCTAAGCAGAATAGCTCAGCTTTTCCAACTGTATCAATTCTGTGTCTTTGTTCCTGCCAAGTGAACAAGAGGCCTTCTGGCATCGGCCATCTGTAGTTTATCCTCTTTTAAGTAACTCTTTAGTCAAGAATGAATATTCTAGTCTCATCTCTCTTACTCTTCTTGGTATCTGTTTCAGCACCACAACTTCTTTATCTTTATATTTTAGTGTTTTCTCTCTCACCACCTGGAGTATCTGTCTTAATAATCTTCTTAGTAAATCTAATGTGAACTTCTCTTGGTAATCTATTCCTCATTGCATATCTTGTGTAGACACTTCATCCATCCCATCCATCATCTTTTCTTTGGCTATTTCCAGTGCTTCTGCCAATATTTCTGCCATTATTTCAGCAAGATTTTCACCTATTCCTTCTTTTATATTTTGAAATCTTAGATAAAATTCTGATTTGTGTATTTCCCATCCTAATGGTTCAAATCTGCCCATCTCAACATCGCTCAAATGAATATCAATATCTCCTATTTTCTTATCTCTTTGTATTTCTTCTTCAATTTTTTTGAATCTGTCTTCATATTTCATCATCATCTGTTGAATATTTAACACTTTTTCATCTGTCTTTTCAATGTTTTGCTCAATTTTCTGAATTCCTTGCATAATCATCTGTATTGTCACTTCCTTCTCTTTCTCTTTTTCCTGTTGTAATATTGTCTGTATAGATCGTTGTCCTCCAGATGGTGAGGGAGTTGGTATCGAAGAAGCTGGGGCTGTTGTCTTTCTACTCATCTTGTAATGCTTATCTGTAAAGAAAGAGAGAGAGAAAAGAGAAAAAAGGGGGAAAAAAAGAAAAAAAAAGAAAAAAAATGAAGGCAAGCAATTGCCACTCCAAAGGAAAAAAGAAATCTTCAGGCACTTGTATACCTTAATCCAATTAGTTGCAATGGTAGATGTAAAAAGTTAAAAATAAAAAAGGAAAAAAAAATATTCTATATATTCCTCTTAATAAACAAAAAGAAAACCAAAATAAAAGGTTTACATTCTAGTTCCTGGTTTAAAAAGTTAAAATCCAATTAAAGAGAAAAAAAGAGCCCCACTAGTGGGGGGGGGGGGTGTAGAAAGGGAGGCAAAAGGTAAAAAGCAATTCTAATATAAAACAAGACTCTGCCGCCAAATATTCAAGGCTCTTTGATAAGTCAGCTCAGAATTTTTCAAGGTCCCTTCAATCTTCTTTCTTTCAACTTCAACTCCAGACTCCAACTATCTATTTGGAAATGAGCACCTGAATAAACAAACTGCCATGCTCATCTCTATCTTTTCCAATACACAGCTCAGAGTCCTTGATTGTAACACAAACTAGTGAAAGAAAAAAGAAACAATGTATCCAAGCCTCTGGGTGGCAGTGCTACTTACTTTCCTTCACTGTCACTCCCCCCTCCCCAATCTACAACCAGGAACTTAAAAAAGTAAAGTCTTTTCCCTTTTTTTTAAAGGAGAAAAATAAATCTTGAGTCAAGCAGAAGAACCTTAGTCAAAAAGGGATTTTCAAAAGGGTGGTTAGAAAAGGGAGAAAGAAATACAAACAAAGATTAAAAGATTAAAAAGTACCAGTCCAGCTTAAAGTTAAACAGCTTTGCCATATCCAAAGTTGCAATAAAAAGGGAAAAAAGAAAAAAAAACGTTCACTTTGACAATTAATCACGCTGCTTAAATTCTTTTCTCTTTTAGTCCACTTTAATTTTTTCAGAGTGTTCTCTCCAAGAAATAATAAGTAAAACTTCATTTCATCAAACTGACACTCTTTCCAATCTCTTCTGTTCCAGAGCTGTCCCAGCTTCAGCAGCTTGGAAGGCTGCCTCTCTGCCACTGGCAAAATGGGCTTTTCCTGGATCAACAAGGGACTTTGAGATGTCCCTGGGATTCACCATCCTCCTCAATCACCATCTCTATGGGACGGTTTAGCTCCGGTGGGATCGTCCTGATATCAGCGGCAATCTTGGAGCTTCAAGATCACACCCTGTACTGCTGAGATGCCAGCTCCATCCCCTTCAGTGTATTTAGTACACAGATGCCAGCTCCACCCCCTTCAGTGTATTTAGTATTTTCTGTTCTGTACATTGAGAAAGAAATGTTTTATTTGATATTAAAATGAAGATCAGTCTAAGCCAGTGATGGTGGCTGTTATGGTGTGTCGAAAGTGCACAAGTCCCACAATGCAATGCACTCCAACCCCCTGCACATGCGCACACAACACCTCTGCCCCAGTCCCTTACCTGCACTGTGCATGGACACACCTCCTAGCTGATTTTCAGCCCGTTTGATGCCATTTATGCCCTCCCGGAGGCTTGATGGAAACCTCTGCAGACTCAGAAGACCAAAAAATGGCCCTTCCGGAAATACTGGAAGTGCCCGTTTTCAGCGTCTGGAAGGCCTCTGGAGCCCAGGGGAGGCTGTTTTTACCCTCCCAGAGGCTTGAGGGGTGTCTGGAGCCTCGGGAGGCTGAAAATGTACCCATTTCAGCACTTCCGGTATTTAGGGAAGGCTCGTTTTTTGGGCTCCCAAGACTGGGAGGGCAAAAATGGCCTCAAATGGGCTGAAAATCAGCTGGGAGGTGTAAGCATGTTCAGTGCAGGTAAATTTGTCTGGGGCTCACATGTCTGCACAAATGGCTCTGTGTGCCACCTGTGTCATGTGTGCCATATGTTCGCCAACATGGGTCTAAGCCAAATATTCAGTAAAGCTCTGGGTATATGTGTTTAAGAAAGTTTTCCAAACTTTAACATAGGATTCCAATCAAGATATTTGTGAGAAGCATAGAAAAAATAAAAAAGCTATAACTCTTATAGAAGCTTGAGACTCTTGTATTACGCTCCAAACTATTGCTTTTATCTCTTCATATGTTAGAGGACTGAGCTAAAATGGAAAAAAAAAATCCTAGAATGAGGGTCACCAAATATCTGATGACCTCTAAATGACAAGATATTTTTTTTAAGTTAATTTTTTGCTGCCATTCTGGGGCCACCTGGAGCTTTGTAGTCCAGAGCTGGTAGACCTATCCTGTAGCAGTTTAATGTTGAATATATATTAAATCCACCTGGGTTTCAAGTTTGCTATTCACATTTGCCCTATAATAAGACAGCAAAAATAAATGGAATTTATATTGTCAACTTAGTCTGAGACACCAGGCTTCTGATTCAACCTAGTTTCCAGGGAATTTATATTCACTAATGAGTTTGCTGCTCCAGTTCCATTTTTTGTTTCTTATCATCATTGCAATAGTCATCACAGTATCCTACTGTGCTAATTTGGCTACCATTCAGTTGTGGTGAATCTTTTCTGGGGAAGATCTGAGGAAATAGCAAAGCTAAAGGAATAGTGAAATTTGGTGAGCAAAATATGTCAAATTCAGTAGATATACTTAACAGGGCTATGCAAAGTTTCCATGTAGTTCTTCGAATACCCATCAAAACAGGTTAACAAAACAAAGTATAACTTTTGCTTATAGAATTTATCAAACCAATATTGTTATTTTAGGGGTCCTCTCTGTTCTCTGAGCTTGGTTGTTTTCTTGCAGACATTTCATTTCATTTTATTTCATTTCAGCACTGATGATGTTACCAAGTATGGGTAATGAAATGTTTGCAAGAAAACAACCAAGCTCTGAGAGCCTCAAGGACTTCTTTTTTCAACCCTGAGCTACAAATATACTCTGTTATTAATGCTATTTTACTTTTAGTGTTTTGGTGGCCCTTCAGTGGCCTTAGCCTCAAAGCCAAGTACCCAGTTATAGAGAATTGGCCTTACCCTAATGTTTTGCTAAGTGTAACATTTAATTAGATATAGCCTGAAGCAAACAAAACATAGAGGCACCAACCTGTAACAGTGTCAGCAGAAGCAATTTCAGCTAAGAATGTTGAGAGTTGTTTTTCTTACATTTACCTGTGAATAACTCACATTGAACTCAGTAAAACATACTTTTGAAACCATAGGGTATTTTGTAAACTTTTCTTCTTGGTTCACAGCTAAGAATGTCAAGCAGAGTAATCTGAGTAGGTTGAACTAGAACAAGATTCCAAAGTGGTACAATGATCAGTTCAATAAATTTGTGGTGGTTGTGGAGTTGCTGCTTTTTAACACCATTGCCATGATTAATTTTTAACATTTTACTTCCCGCTGACAAAAATGGTATCATTTCCCCTCCTTTTCTGGAAACTTGATAAGGAACAATATATCTTAGAACTTACCCAAATTATCCTCAATATGATTCTTTTTTTTACTTTGTTCCTTCTCCTCCAGGTGGAAAGATCATTGTGGCCTGTCAGCTGCCAGCAGAGCTAGCAGAAAAGTCAGATGAGAAGGAGGTTGAGGCGGAGCCTGGGCCAGCTTCTGAGCCTTGAAAAGGCTATGATGAGGAAGCAGAATCAGAGGCAGATGCAGAGCCCGGGCCTTCTCTCCCACCCCAGGTGGAGAGGCAGCTGTCTTTGGGGCCTGAGCTGAGTGAGATAGAGGATCAGATGGGGCTCATCTCAGATGTGTATATCATGGAGAGGAGAGGAGAGCAACGGAAGGCAGTAAGCTGGCTCTCAGGAAAAAGAAGACATAGACGCTAGCCAGCCTCTTCCTGGCTGGAAAATAAATAGTAGGGGTTTGGAAATGGAGTGATGTCATTGACAATTGTTTGTTTTCCAGTGTATATCAATCAAGTTGGATTCTTTTGCCAAAACCAGGGCTTATTGCGATTAATTGTTCTGTATTTGAGGTGCTAACTGAGTCTCCCTGCTGGGAATGAATTTGCCTCAGGCAGTGTGAACAGGCACTGTTTCTACTTGGCTTAATCATTGAAAAGACTTTTTATCTTGAGTTCTCATGTGAACAGAGATTGTTCTTGCCCAGTTCCAGAAGTGACTAATAACTTTTGAGGTTGTTTATCCAATGTGACAAGACTGTTACTGCCCTGTTTGAAAAAAAAAAAGGGTTTGTTTTACTCATGAATAAGTGGTTTCTCATTGCTTGCGAAGGAGATCACCTTGACCTTTTTGACTCTCTCTCTCTGGACAACTTTATGGTTGGGCAGGAAATACATGGGGGGAAAATCATTGCTCCATGGATGGGCCACTTCTACCATAAACACTGCTGGATTCATCCATACATTCAGCACTTGGACAAAATTTTTTGAATTGTCAATATTCTTTTTTTATTTGTATTGTTTTGGTTTCTGGGAAAATAAACATGCAATATGAATAGTGCTCTAATACAAAATGTATGTGTGTCCCCTGTGTGGATGCAGACAGACTAACATACCATTTTCCCCTGTTCCTCAGCTGAAATAGCATATTTTAGTGAATCCTATTAAACTAAATGCAAATGATCAGCCTGTCCACATGTGTAATAATAACAAAATATATTAAAGTTGCTTGCTTAACTTTATTGTTTTAGGTCAGAACAAACAATTTTCTTGATTAAAAAGGAATTTTTTTCATTATCTGAGATACCAAAACATAATGTAACAAAGCAGTCTTTCAAAGTAGTCAGATATTTTTAAGCAAATTACTTTTTCTTTTTCTCTTTCTTTCTTTCTTTCTTTCTTTCTTTCTTTCTTTCTTTCTTTCTTTCT
>NW_020769309.1:35539794-35579510 GCF_900518735.1 Pseudonaja textilis | reverse complement strand
TCTTTCTTTCTTTCTTTCTTTCTTTCTTTCTTTCTTTCTTTCTTTCTCCCTCCTTCCCTCCCTCCCTCCCTCCCTGCATTGCAGCAGTTCTTAAATAATGTTATTCTCCCTCTTTGAAAAAGAAAGAAATAGATTCTAGTTTTTTGTGATGGCAGAAAGAATTAAGATAGATGGTTTGGGGGACCAGTTACCCATAACAATTTGTACTGCATCTTATAAAACCTGAGATTTGTTGTCCACAGTATAAATTTAGAAAGCAAAGGGGGATGCAAGGCAGTGAATACCTCATTCACTAGACAGATTTAATTTGGGTTCTAGTCAGCTCTTCATGAGTTCAATTTTCTTTATCAGAAGAGCAATTGGGATTATTTATTTATTTATTCTAAGGGCAAAGTTCTGAACACTGTCAAGTGATTAAGAAGAATATTCAAAGTTAGTTGGCTCTAAAGAACAGCCAAGGAGCATTTTGGAAAGCTTAGGAAGCTTCAAATTGCTCTGGATCCCCAGATATGTTGTTTATTTGTATACTTTGTTTATTTATTACCTTTGACTCTCTTTTTCCCTTCAATATCTGAAGGTAGTAGACACAGGGACTTCATTTCATTTTACTCTCAGTCAGTAAGTTCAAAGTAATCCAGTACATTTCATGATTCAGTGAAGAATTGAACTTGGCTATCCCTATGTACCATCCTATCAACATAATTATTTATCACAGTTCTACTCTGCCTATCACACTTAAATGACTCTGGTCAGTTTACAATAAAAAATATACTGTAGTATAAATAAAAATGTAGTTAAAGCAGAACTAAGAACATAGTTAAACACTGAGCTATTAAATAGTTACAGGCAGAGGCAGTTCAACATTTAACTTCAAAAGGCCTCTGCAAATGATATGTTCAGATGTCTCATAACATTATTTACATCCTCTCAACAGGTTATTGCTCTGGACAAAATAAAGAAGGGGGAGGTAGACCTCCCAGTTTGGGAAACTTTAATCTAATGTAAACTAACACTATAGCTTCTGTACTATCTGCCTTCTTCTTCACATTCTTAACTTCCTCCATTGTTTTTCACATTTTACCATTATTATTATTATTATTATTATTATTATTATTATTATTATTATTATTATTATTATATACTGTATATTCTGCCATTCACGCAATAGGTATATATGTGACATACGTGAAACTCCTGGCCTCATTTGTTTTTTCCATAGAATAAGAATCTTGTGAGATAAATTGGGCTGAAAGTGAATGAGTGGTACAAACAGTAAAGCCATGTGGTTGATTCAAATCAGAAACTTCCTTTTCTGAGTCTAACGTTTTCATCATTACAATATATTAGTGTTCAATACTAATGGACATTTAATGGAGCAGAGAAAATGATTGATTGTGATTATTTGTACCTAGAGAAGTTTAGGATAGTTTTTTTTTAAATCTGGAAAAAAGGGGAGTGAATGATGATGGACAAATGAAGGAGACTTTTTCTTACCATTGCATTGTACAAGAACTATAATTATGCACTGTTTAATTCTTTTGCAAAAGACATAGAAATTGCTGCTGCTTAATCCAGGCAACTCGGTTCCCTCTTACTGCCATTAATGCAGCTATTGAGAAGCAGGGGAAATTTCCCTCAAAACGTCCAACTTTAAGATAGAAGAAATGGACTAATATCTAATTCCTACCCCAATCTGGCGAGGAAGCAGCAATTGTTTTTAAATGAAAAACTTCACTAAAGAGGAGAAATTGACAAAATCCTATTCAGAATTCCCACAGCAGAGAACATTGTGACTAATTTGAAGGTAAGATTATAGACCTGAAGTAGAGCGCCCCAGAATACAATAAAATGATTTTGGGAGAGAGTGTTTCATTCCATTTAGTTCTATTTTTCCCCCTTTGGAAAACTAATAATCAGCTGCCATCTACATTTTCTCTTTGTTTTGTTTTACTATAAAGATGAAGTCACAAAAAGTTGACTGCTGATTCTCCTGGGTTCTTTCCCACTGCCTGCATGTTTAAGAGAAAGAATCAAAGAGAAAATGTGTTGCTTTTTGATATTTAATTGATTAGTATTAAGCATGTCCTTTTGCAGATTCCAAAGGAGTTTGTTAAATCAACCAACCAACTGAAATGTTCCAGGCATACTTTTTAATGTCTTTTCTCAATGACAAATTCTCCATTATCTATAAATAGATAAGTCACAAATTAGGTAATGAATTAGTATATACATACCTCAGGTTATTTGAGGATGGAAATTGACCAATCAACATGCATGTGCATACACAAACACACACACAGGGAACAAAATATTTTTGTATGCGTAAAAAAAATGCATGAATCATATAAAACAAAAGCAGACATTAAACTGATTAGAAATGGACCCAAAATCTATGTATGCTTATAAGTACTGTAGCAATCCCAATGCAGATCACTGTTCCTTTATTCAGCAATAATCATATCCAACAATCGTTGCACAATAAATATTGCTCTTTATCTGTTCACCTCTTTTACTCATTGGGTACAGAGTTGTTGTTCCATAACATCAGCCACTGAAGCTTCATTTTCTGCTATTACCACTAGAGGGAAAAACCATGTAGATCATCCTTCACCTATTTAAAAAACCCGATCCCCCATGCCCCCCAAATAAGTTAAATTACTTAGATACTATTAAATATACTCCAAGTCAGGTTGAATCCACTCTCTTTGGTGTCCTTTCTTCTCCCCTTTCCATGCCTTGGTTATAGTTAGTTTACCTTCCCTTATTTTAGATCCTCTCTAAATGTGCTATGAATCCTAGAGTTCTTCACATCCCATAATTGAAAGCCACAGTGTGGTCAATCATCACCTCTGAAAAAGCAGCAGGGAGAAAGTCTCTTCCTCCACTGAAGAACAGGTCTATCACTTTTTCTGAGAGGAAAATATAAATGTAATGTCTGTTTCAGACAAAAAATACCCTCCTTCTATTTCAAATATTTTAAAAGCCCTGAACTGATGGACAAGTCCAAAGAAAGAGGCAGGTGCCTGGCATTTTGTTTATTGGTATCATCAGGAACATTTTCTTTGTAACCTAAGAGAAGCTTAATAGTAAAAAAAAATATGGAACATCTTAATATTTCAGTACAATGCTGGCAGTCTGTTGGAACATTCTCCATGTTAGAAAAAAGTTGTGCCTGTAGGCAACTCTAACAAAAAAAAAAACCTCACACACAGTTCTGTGACAGACAGTGATATAAACTTAGGCACAAAAGATATTACTTCAGCTGAAAGATATTAAGGTAATGAAGCATCAGACTGTTGCTTGTTCGCCATGACATATGGGCAAATGGTCACCGTAGCATAATCTCAGAGGTTGACTCAAGTGTAATATATTTCCTATTTCTTCTCTGAAGGAAAGACAAAAGCAAAACTCATGCATAAAGGAGACTGTAATTGATGCAGAAAGGAAAAAAAATAGCAATGCATGTACTGAAGTCCAATAGCTCAGGGGCAAGATCACCTTCAAGCACTAAGTGGTTTTGTTGAAAGCTAAACAATGAGGAATGTTTAACTCTAATAAATCTTTATGGTAGATCAGCACAAAAAGGTTTTAGCACAGGTGATTCGTTAATTATAATTTATTACAAAAAATTAGCAGTTTAATGATCCTGAAACATTTATGTCCACCTGTGTGATGTGCTTGACTAGCATTGGGGAATTAAAACTTGTTAGACAGAAAATCCAGATTCCAATGTAACACTTCCTCTAAGGAAGAATATCTGTAGAATATGAGTGAAAAATGTAGAGCACAAATGCAAAATGGCTTTTGCAAGAATGATCTGTGAGCATAAAACTAGGCTTATACTTATGGACCTTTCTTGCAAAGTCCAGTGAATGCTCCATTCTGGAATAATAATTTTCACTGAAGTACATCTGGGAAGAAGTTCTAATTTTTCATTTAATATACTAATATGCATTGTACTAAACATAGTGGACAGGTCTTACTTTAACAAAACTTCCTATCATTTCAAAATCTGTCTGCTGTTAAATTTTGCAGGACAACAAGAATTAAAGTAACTGAGGGTCAGTTTCAAACTGGGTTGTGATGGAGTGAAAGGGTAAAAATGGGGAGAGAAACACTGATAGTTTAGAGTGCTATGAGAACATTTTTTCTTCTTCTTTGAAGATCCTTCATAAATTCAAAACTTTAGAATATGCATTCCTAATCAGATCATATTATTTGTTATTAACTCCTTCAAAGTCTTTCCTCTCAACTGAAAAATTAATTTTAGATTTAATTTAATGTCTAATTTGTAGTAATAGCAATGCATTTATTATGTATTAACACTGTAATGTATAGGTATGAACATGATTTCACCCTGGAACCTGGAAAGAGTTTGAATATGAGCAACTTTAATAAAAGATGCAGCTGGAGGATAGCAAAACCTCAGCACAGCTATTCTTATCACTTTGTAGAAGAGAAACATCACCTTATTCCTAGCCTCTTCCAGGAAAATAGCCTAAAATTTGTTCTTCGTATTCCCTTTTCATTGGATATCATGTTATTTTCCACAAGAATATGAATGGTATTCTCAAAGGAAAAAAAGATTAATTCTTCTATTAGTAAGGAAAAAAAAAAAACTCCAACAGACTATTTTACGTCCAGAGAGTGATTGGACAAGTCCCTGCAGTTTTCTTGGCAACATTTTTGGGGTGACGTGTCATTGCTTGCTTTGTAGGACTGAGAGGGAGTGATTGCCCTAAGTCACCCAGCTGGCTTTGTACTAAGGCCGTAGTAGAACTCCCGCTATACAAATATTTTAAATAAACAATAGTCTGATGACTTTGCACTACATTGGTTTTGTTATGGAAAGTAAGGTAGGGAAAAAGAGATGGTTGGAAACATGTTGCTCTCAACTAAAAATATCTGATTTTCTCTCCTAATAATCTGGAGCTTACACTAAAACTAATCCAAAATGGCAAACTATTACCTACTAATAACTGTATTAAGATGTATCAGGGAAATGGTGTCTTTGTAAACGTTTTGTTTTTCTCTTACAAGAGTGCTACTGTATATCTCAATAGATTTATTTCCCCATAAAATCAGAAGGAGTTGTTTTCATTATCTCCTCAGGATTCTTTCTCAGCTCAGTATAAAATCACTCTGTTTGTCTCCAATACTCAGAGCTTCCTGTTGACTATCTGATGTCAGCAATTATGATCTCTCTCTCTCTCTCTCTCTCTCTCTCTCTCTCTCTCTCTCTCTCTCCTCCCTCCTTTCCCCCCTCTTTCTCTCTTTCTCCATATCTGCTGTGTACACACCTACTTGATGATCAATTTTCTCTGGAGAATTTCCCATTCCCTTGTGCTCCGCACACTCATTTTTAAATTCAAACAGGTGGCCCAATTTGGAAATCCAGTGGTTTAATGCATTTTTAGCTGAGCCATTATATTGGTTTTTAAATACTAGTGAAATACTCACTTGAAATACTAGTGCTCACAGAACTAGTATTTTGGTACATTTTCCTATTGTCTCAAATTAAATTTCATACATACATACATACATATATACAATAAGTTTGAAGATCAAAGTCTTCAGCTTGTACATTCTGTCCTTACTACTTACTCTCATTACAGGAAGAACTTGTAGAAATTAGAGGAAAAGTTCTAACTGCATTATACATATTAATTTCATAAATACTGAACAAATTGACATTGCTTCAGCTTTCATTTTAGATTTTATTCAGTAATGTTTTATTCATGTAAAAATATTGATTCTAGTGTATTTTAATTGGCAATAGTGATGTTAATGAAATAGAATGAATGACCTAGATTCCTTTTTAGATGCCCAACAAGAATACTAAATGCCAAGAACCCTAACCAATATGGAATACACACACACACACACAAACACACACACGTCACGTGTGTGTATGTGTGTGTGAATGTGTATGTATAAAAATGTGTATGTATATAAAGTCTATATTTCAAGTTGCATGCTATGGTTTTCTGTCATAATAAACCAGAATAATAAATCTCTTTGAAGTCTAATACAGTATGACAAAAGAAAATTCTGCCATCAGAGAGAAGATATTTTTCCCCTTCATATTTTGAAGAATAACATTTTAATAGCTGTCTTGCAGCTTCCTGACAAGCAGTATGTGACTACAATAATTATATGAAAAATGTAAACTGATTCGATATATTCTGCTGATTAAGAATTACATAGTTATAGTTCCTTTGTTCAGTTTGCACCCCATAGGTATTGATAGCAGAGTTTTCATTTGTTTTCCTTTTAATGAAGCAGTTACAGCTCAGCATATATTTTTTGAATGATTATTATAATAAATTACAAGAAGGATCACTGTGTTGGCCTGCTGTATGAAAACAAATCTCATGGTAATGCATAATAAATTGCTTAGTCTTTAATATACATAAGACTCTTCATTGTTTTTTTTTTAAGATACCTCTTCACTTGAATCAAGAGACGATTGATATGGCATTGAGATTATAATTTCAAAAAGTGTTATCAGAGATAATAAGTGCCTATGCGAGAGAGTAAAAGACTCTGTTAGCAAGAAGAACTGAAGTTTAACTTCTCTAATTTAAACTACATTCCTTGTCTCCAGCAGTTTCTACCCCAGTATCCCTCCCTAACCAGTTGCTTGGCAACAGAAAGAATATCATTTAGTTTTGAACAGGAAACGGTAACAAAAAGGGAAAAAAATCCACAAAGCTGGCAGCATTGCAAATTCTCATAGAATTTGTGGATGAGCAAAGATCAGCATCTAATGAAGTTGTTTAGATTCAGGTGCTGACTTGGAGAGCTGTTCAGACTATAGGATCAGTTGTTCCAATGAATCAAGAGAAAATTGCATACAAACAGCCCACTGTAATTCTTTCTGTAGTCTTTTTATTGTTTTGATACACATGTTTAAATAATCTAATAAAATTAACATGTTTGGCTTTCATAAAGTTATTTTTATTTTAATATTCAATGTCATTTATTTCTGGAAGGCTGCTTGCTATATACTGGAACAGACATTTACAAATTATTATTATTATGGCTTGTCACACAGTCAGCCAGATGTTTAAATTGGATTTGGCATTTTTATCCACCTATCAAGTTCTTCCCAAGGATCTGATATAGGTTGTTTTTGATGGTATGAAAGGTATTGTCACAGGATGTAAGCTTTTCCAAGTAAAGTTACCTTTTGCAATTGACTGATTGTGATTTTGTCGATGGCAGGGTATTCAAGTGGTATTCAAGATGTTTTCAGATTACACCTAAGATGCCTATTACCATTACACCTAATACTATATATTTTTTTCACCTTCTACAGGCATTTTACTTTTATTTGCAGGTTTTTGTATTTTGTATTCTCTTCTCTTCTCCTGTCTCCAAGTATTGCATACAGTACCATTATCCAGATTTTTTTTAATCTTTCTCATTAAAATTATGAAATCTGGAATGCTATGTGGCAGGTATTTGTCTGTTTGAATTCTAAATCCCCAGAGCACATTACTTCTTCATATCCTGTCACATTGTCTATTTTGTGATCTGATTAGTTTTTATTTGCAAGCCAATAGTATTTCTGACAGACATTCCAATGCACCATTACTGCTACTTTTTCATGCTGTTATTTGTAGACAGTCTGTATGATCTTCTTACAGCAGCTACACATGTACTTCAACTGTAATACATATGTGATAACAGAAAGACTTGGCCCCTCTGCCGGAGCGCCGCTGGGGAGTGAGTCTTCCATACACCACATTTCCCCTTGAACTCCATATCATGCTATCAATACATCAAAATCATAACTTGAAAATGGTATTGAATTACAACACAGTTAATGATCATCTCTTGATTTGTTGATCTTGCCATCTCCTATCATATATACAGAGGATGGTATTTATAACTTCCCACAAGACAACTATGTCAAAAATATCTAAATCAGGGGTCCCCAACCACCAGGCCCCGGACCGGTACCAGTCCGTGGAACATTTTCTACTGGGCCGCCGGTTTGCTGGGCGCCGCCATCTTGTTTTGATGAGAAAGTGCTTCTGGTGAGCTTTTCCAGTTGGAAAGCGGCCTTTGGGTCCTGAAGGAATCCTTGCGCCTTAGTTTCATCGAAGGGGGAGGGGGTGGCTTCGAACAAAACTAAGGCACGAGGATTCTTTCAGCACCCAAGGCAAGGCAAGCCGAGCGACCGTCCCGAAGCCGTCCCGAAGCCCATCGACAAAGGTACAAAGGAGGAGTTGAAGGTGGCAGGGAGAAGCGGGGGACAGCTGGCTGGCCAGTTGCTCGGCTCGCCTTGCCATGCGTGCTGATGCTGGTACCGGGCCGTGGATCATTTTGTGATGCCGGTACTGGGCCGTGGCACAAAAAAGGTTGGGGGCCACTGATCTAAATGACAAACTGGGTGGCAGCAAACTTTCTTACAGAAAATGAAATTGTTAGATTAAGTTGTTCCTTCTGTTCCAATAATTATTTCTATTTTCTATTTCTATTGTCTATTATGTTTACTTATAAATCTATGGAATAGATTGGAGTGCTCCAAGTCTGTACCTCTGCCATCTGAAATGAATAAATAAAGCATACTTAATTTTAGTTCAGAGCCTTTTTTATGGCTTTGGGTAAATTGCTGAATATTATCTTCACATCCTTTTTTGTCCCATTTGTGACCTGTTTTCCTGTCCTATTTCATATATGCCTATTTGTCCCACATTTTAACTCCTTCTTTGTTTGTTTTTAACATTTCCTTTATTGAACTGGATTGGTAAATCATCTTTGCTGTCATTTGGTATTTTAAGATGTCCCCTCTCGTAATATTCTAGGAATTGTTATGCAAGTCTCTTGTTCTTTTCTTCCATCTGGAAAATAATTTCCAGCCTCACAGGGCCTTGAATGAGGTCATTTTGTTATTCAATAGATCATAAAACTCCCATTCATATTTTGGGTGGGGTTCATTTTCTGTCATCTGAGGACAATATTTTACTTTTTGTAACAGTATTATATAGCATACATCATAAGTTCTGAGCCTTAATTCTATAGCTAATCAGTATAAATATCATATGTGTGTTCTTCATGTATCTGTGTACATTATTGGGTACCCCAGTGTCCAACAACTGTATATTGCATTTACACTTCCAAAATGAAGTGAGTCTTTAACCAAAGGCTAGAAGTGAAATGGAATTAGCAAACAGAGTTATTAGAAAACATGAAGCAATTGTGTGCTTTGCAAAGAGGCTTCTACTGTGTCTTTTCTGGGCAAAACAACAAAAGACACTTGAGCCTTTTTTTCTGTTTATTGAAACTTCTAGTTTCTAGAAGTCTTAACTCATGATCTGAAGGAATTGTAACATATTCTGGCAGCCCAAGGAAAAGGAACAATAATCCAAAATCACAGGATTGCTTAATGAATCATCCATTCAAACAGTCATAATAATATCATAACATCTCTCATTATTTTTAGACACATTAACTAAAAAGGACATGCAACAATTATTACAGCACAGAAATGGCTATAGAGATTGACGGTTAAACAGTGGGAATGAGGCAATGGATGTTTTTGTGAAAAAGTTTGATAAAGACATTTATCTTGCTTGAAATTTGTTTAGCAATGCATTCATGTAACTCTGGCTCTCATGAGATGAAAATAACTATTAGTTCATGCAATTTGCACACATAAAAGATAAATAAAAACTGAGTTTTAGATTGTAAGTGACTTCTGTTCTTGTAACCAATTACCTATTCTGAGAGGTGTCCACCACTGTAAAGTATTCGTGAACTAGCTTTGGAATTTTAATCTGCCTTTTTTCTGGCTGTTTTAATTTGCTTTCCTACTATAATGAACATTTCATTGTTTGGAATATTTCCTCCTTTCTTTTTTAAACTGCTTTTGCATTCTCTATAAATAAAGAATATTAAACTTCAGATCAGACCATAATCTGTTCCCTCTTTCCTTTTTGGTATTTTATAGATAGTTACTCTCTAATTAACTAATTTCCAAAATCTAATTAATTATATGTATCCATAAATACTCTCAGAATATTTATAAATCTTTCTTAATAAATAATAAATAAAAGTTAAGACAAAATTAAAATAAATTAATAAAACAACCTGATTAGGATCAGTGAGTGTTTTTAGGATCAGTCAATGTCCAGGTTATAAAATAAACTCTAAAATTTAAAAAAAAAGTGAAGACTGATTGACTGTCTGTCTATCTGACTGACTGACTGAAATATCCATCCTGAATGAGTGCAAGGCCACTTCAAATCTCTGAGCTGCTGTATGGATTAATAATTTCATATGAAGATAAATAGAGACTAGAGGCATACCACAAGCCTGTATACTTAATCCCAGCCCCAGAGGACAATGTCATAAGTACCCTGGCTTCTGCATAGACTGTTCAGCTGAGCATCGGTAATGCTAATACTACTCTTCTAGTCAGTTAATGCAGCTTAGCCATGACCTGAAGAGACTTCGGTGGCTGATGGGGTAGCTTAATTTTCATGCCAATTCAATCTTTGGCCTCTGCACTGAGGCTGCCAACAAGGGTGTGAATTAACACCAATTATTCTGGTGTTTTATGAACTAGACTGAAAGTATCAACTCATTTTACACAGGTCACTGAACAACTGTCAGATGTTAATGACTTTGGGTTCCCACCTACTGACCTGCTTCGGGTTAGCAGAAAGGCTCATAGTGGAAGGGGTTTGTATCTCATTAATAAAAGACTGACCCACTCGGTCCCTCAATTATTCCCTTTCACAAAACCACATAGGTATTTCTTTCGCTGTCAAATATATAACAAAAGGGCAAATGTTCTGTTGCTGATTGGTTTCAGGTCAGCTTAGAAATAAGCTCATTGGTTTCAGTTTCCTTGCAACAATGTAGCAGGTACAGCAAAGAACTGGTATGTTTAAATATTAATCCATGAGTTACGAGCAAAGAAATTGCAAATAATGCCTTTAACCTGCAGGGCATTTACACTGGAATACTGAAGAAGGTAGAATGCAACTATTTGCAAATAATGTGAGCCAAATATTCACATCACACCTACAAAGACACAGAAACGGAACTTGCTGCTCCCTTCTGATTTCCCAATCACTGGGGACAAATGACATCTGTTTGAGGGTTCTGGGATTTGTAGCCCCAATCCATCTGGAGGGGAAGCCTTATTTGGCTAATGGCTGTTTTTATTCAGAGCGCGCTTTGTATAATTATCCGTTCTTTCAAGAGAACACAGGGAAAATTTTCATCACAGACACTGCCAGACTTCACTGAATTTAAATACTGCATGTTAATGACAGGCAAGTTCCCCAGCCCCTAGATTACTCAGAACAGCATCACTAAGATTTCTTAAAAGTGTTTTTGGTGAAGCTCAAGATTTTGGGGGGAAGGGATTGCCATAGTAAACTGCAAAAATGAAAGCTGGGAGAAATTAGAATCCAGTCTTTTGTACCAATCTCTGCTACCACACACATTTTATACATAGAGCATGCAAAGTAAGAGGAGAGCTAATAGAGGACAGTACTGTGACAGCTGATGCTAGGCTTCATCCTAAATGGATTTTCTTGAATCTACTGGAACATGAACAGAAATGGTAATGAATCGAGTACTGAGGCCTGGGAAAAGATGTTTCTTGTGCTTCCCCATCACTTGACTGAGAGCTTAATAATGAGGCTTAGAAGATCTCAGCTATCATGTGTTACCCTTTCTCACTGTTCATCTTCTATAACCTGCATTGGGTGCATACTTTGGGAATTCACTAGCGACAATATGATGTTTTTCCCCCGAGCTATACAGCTGGGAATGGTGTCCAAGAGTCTAGTAATGCAGATCTAAGATGTAAAGGCTAAATGATCTTTTTTACCTGTTCACTAGGAAGACTGCATCAGGGAAAAGAAGTGTGAATCACCTTCCCATTTAATTTAATATCTTCTGCATTCAAGTTTGGCACCAGCAATTATATCCTAAAAATATCTGCCATTGGATAGCTTAATTTTGGGTTTAGTTTAAAAGAACCAGGGTAGGTTCTTCATTTGAAAAGAAAAGGAATGGTTTTGCTCATGGATTTCAGTGGAGGAATTCAATTTTTTTTTTTTACTACAGTTCTGTGGGCGTGGCTTGGTGGATGTGGCTTCGGGGTGTGGCAGGGGAAGGATGCAAAATCTTCATTCCCTCCCCACTCCACTAACCTGATTTCCATCTCCATTCTCCTGTGCAGGGTAACAAAAGAAGATCCGGCTGATCAGCTGGGACTTGGGAGGCAGAGAATAGATGGGGGTGGGGCCAGTCAGAGGTGGTATTTGCCGGTTTTCCGAACTACTCAAAATTTCTGCTATCAGTTCTCCAGAACTAGTCAGAACCTGCTGAATACCACCTCTGATGGATTTCTCTTTCCAGGTTCTGTATACCTGCCAAAACATCAGCAGACTGGGTAGCTAGCAGATGGGGTAACTAATGGGGAAGATTTGAGATTTAATCCAAGTTTGTTATTTTTCTTTTCGGCTACTTAGGAAATCCTCTGGCATTTCTTGGAGGCAACCTCAGCTTTCCATCCTAATGCAAATTTTATGATAATTCATCTTAGAAGCAGACATTTCAGAATGTTTGCCTGATGTTTAATGAGTGAATATATGAAAGCACACTGGAGAAGTGTGTACCTATTAATCCTAAATAAAGGCCTTCCCAAACTGAAAGAGAGATCATCTGCTTATGCCTTAGAAAATTATCTTCAGGTGTTTGCCTTTATTTCTGGTTGTAATCAAAATGTCCCCAACACATTTTAAAAAAATTGGAAAGAATTAGTAAATGGCTATCTTTCTCTCACATTGCCATATGATATATAATTTTGTACACATCTTAAAAGCTGAGAGACAATCGTTTAGTTTATATCTCTAGAAGTAGACTTTCTTATTTTGAGAATTAACCAGAATTAACCAAGAATTAACTTATCTATTCTGCAACACAAGAGAATTTACAATGACCCATTTTATCTAGAGGGTCTCTCATCAGAACAAACCTTTTTGGCTACAAAAAAATCTGGAGGACCACTACAGATAATTCTAATTTGTAATTTAATTTGGGTCATCTAATGTGGGGGTTTTGAAACTGTGAGTACTTGGTGGGATTTCATAAGATACTAAAGGGGAAAAAAAAAGCATTCATCCAATTTTCTATCACTGGAATTTTGCCTTTTGATCAGTTGTTCTAGAAATTTTTATTTTAAATGACTAAACTTCACAATTTGAAAAACTTTGAAAAGCCTTAAAAAGTTGTTTCCAGATAAATTTAGGAAAAAATAATGAAGGTGTAAGATCATTTTAACACTTAAATACATGGGTTTTCTAAATAAGGCTTTCCCGCCCCCCTAAATCTAACTTTGCCAATAAGATCAGTCCATATCCTTACATTCCAGTATGCAAAGTTTCACTGCATATTTTAATCTTTCTTTTCCTGGATAATCACTAAACAAACAGACAAACCAAAGAATTATAGTTTTGTCTGATAGAATAAACATTAGAGGAAGGAAGGGGGAAGAGAGGAAGTCTGCTTACAAATATCTGATACCTCTGTGTATAAACTCTTCCTGATTATCTATATGGTTACTAGGAGTCAATAATAATTTGATGGCACATATTTTTAAAAAATGTATGTAAGAAAACTCCTGCCCCAGCTCTGGGCCCTTTTTAACCCTAACTTTTAAATTGGCCTGCTATTGCACCACTATTTCCTCACTAATATTAAGCCTTTAATGAACATGTACTCATGGCAAGCAACAGATGTCAATATACAGTCACAAAATTAAATAGAAAAAAAAAATATTTATTCCCCCAAAGCAGTCAGATCTTATGGGAAGTAGAAGGAAGGAAAAATCTCTTTATGATTAAAAGGTAAAGGATTTAAAAGACACACACACAAGAGAATGGGATTTTGAATAGGGAGATCCTTCTCTTTTTCTACCTAACTAAAACCAACCACTTTGAACTAAAAGTGAAAGCAAAGTGAACTAAGAGAATAGAATAGAGCAAAACTTTAAAAAGACTGGTGTTGTGGACTTTACTTCAAAGGCAGGAAGTTCCAGTCCTACACTGATTCTATAAAGTGCTAAGTGTTCCTTAAATCCACCCAGATTATTCCTTTCCATCCAGCCTACTCCAAAAGGAGTCAGGACATGACAAATCTTTGCTATTGTAAAGTTCGGCTATAACTTAAGATCACAATGTGCCAAAAATGAACTTAAGCAGAGGCTTTGAAGAACAAAATCTAACTTTAATTGATCAATAAGGTTAGGGTAAGACCTATCCTCGTATACACACAAGATAGATATGAGAGGAAGGCTACAAAGCATATACAGAAAGTAGAGTCTTCTTATACCTTTAAGATCCTTACAACTAGAGTAACTTCATTGTAAAACTTTCTAACTTAGATTTACATCTTTCCTTCAAAAGACAAATGTCTTTCTGGTACTGTTTACCCTTCATTATCCCTTCTCCTATTGTCCTGCTAATTGATCGCAATTGACCACTTAAGGAGGCTATTAACAGCATTCCCAGAGAAGTACGTTTCATTCCCATGCTGGAATGAAATGTATCCATCCAGGAAAACAGATAGATTCAGATTGATTTAGATGGGACAATCGTATCTTCATAGGAGAGGGATGTAACTGATTGCAGGCATGTGTTATAATTGTTTTACAACAAGTGAAAGGTTAAAGAAATATTTTCTACAACAGCAAGATAAGAAATGCCTATAGACTGATAAATGCTTAACAGAAATACTTCTACATATTCCCTTCATAGGTCCCTCTCTCACCAGCGCCGTCTCCAACAACAGCGGCAGCAGTGGTGGAAGCATTTCAGCTGCTTCTCGGGTGGAGGAGGCACCTCCATAACTTTGGTTTGTTTGAGAAGTTGAGAAAGAAAAGAGTTTCCCCTTTTCGCCAGGGGTTCCTCAACCAGAAACGGACTGATCCACTGAACGAGGATTTTACCACCCAAACTTTAGACTTATATGTGATCTGTACCTGAGAAAGTGGATCAAGGAAGAGAGGCAACCATCCTCTTCCACTGTAGCTCCCCAGTAGTTGGGGGTTCAAGTATATTGCCTCTAATCAGAAGCTAATAAACATCCATCATGATTAGTAGTAGGGAGATGGGAGCAGCAGGCAAGTAGGCTCTCTGCTTAACTAAGATTAACTAAGATTATTCTAATTATTACCTGCTTTTAAGGCTATTTTTCTATCATATCTCAATCTTCAATTTTTATTTTTATTTTAAACCCTTTACATTTTTGAAATTTTTGCAGTGTAATCACTAATCTGCTTCTAGTTATATTTCAGTTATGGTTTAGCTGTATTTTTTTAAAAAAATTAAAAAGCCCGAGCTGGGCCTCAGCTATAGGAGGGCCTTGCTGCTGCTTCTTTGTTGTTGTTGTTCTACAGATCTTACTCCTTTACTGGAAGTCTAGCAATGCCTAGCTTCGATGTGATTTCTCTTATCTGATTTATTCTATTTTTATCCACTATTTTTATGATTTTATTATTTTTATTTACTCATGTTTCCTGCTCTTTTGGGAGGGCAGGATCCTTGGCATACTTGTGAGGAGCTCTGCCATTGTTTGCATTAGGACTCATTTCTTCTTGACTCCTGATTCCTTTTCCTCTGGTTTTAGGACTAGACTCTATGCTATATTATACAGCTCCTCCTCTATTCTGCTACTTAATATAATGAAGACAAGGAAAAGGAGAAGGTCTCTCACTGACCTGGTTCCTCAACCTTCTCTGCAGCAATCCAAGATTGAGGACTTTGTTTTAGCTTGGCCTCTCAGTTTAAAAGCCCATGCTCCCTTTTGTCTGGCTGCTGCTGGTTGTCACAATCTTCTGATGGTTGAAGGCATTGCCACCTGAGTTGAGAACAAAGGCTTATCTAAAACTATGGCCCCCAATCAATCCTTAAATGAGCCCACCCTTACAGAACATTTGGCTCAGCAATGTTTCTTGGTTACAGAAACTACAGCGAGCATTCAGCTTCAGCTTGATAAAATATTAAGTACTTTAAGCCACTTAGTTTCCTGGACTACCAGTGGGTGCCCAGGGTTGACCGCTCAGCAGCCTGATGCGGCAGCAGGGTTCTCCCTGCCAAGCCTCAGCAAAAGCACTGGCCAATGTAATCCTACCAATAGTTTGAACTTTACATCTTTTGACGCAAACAGTTACCTGGTCTTACAGTCAAAACAGGTGGCACTCATCATTAATCCAATTAATGGCAATTTAGCTCACTGTTTATGTTGCTGAATACTTGCCAGCTAAGCAACCAATTAATGCCACAAGTACGAACTGGAGTGTGTTTAGAGCCTTACAGCCCCATGAACAAGTCTCTCCTCCCCTCCCTCCTTTCCTGCCTTTGCCTCCTAAGAGGATGACCCTGCCACTTAACAACGGGTGTACCTTTTGGGATCTGAAGGGTGCTCTGGAAAAAATTAATCACACAGAATGACTATTAAATCTGGCAAACCCTCCCCCTGCACACTTAAGTGCCTTTCATGGAACACAGCAGGTTGGGGGAGAAGGTGTGGTACCACAGAATTCACCAACTATATTCACTCATTTGATGTCCTGCTTCAGGAGACCTGGGCATGCAATAAGATATCCCTTACAGGGTTTATGGTCATTTCCTTGGCCATGACAAGACAATTTATGACAGGAAGGCCTAAGGGTGGTCTAGCTTGTTTGGTGTCTACTTCTTTGAAAGTGGAGATCGTGGAGCTGCCCCCCTGTGGATCTTTAGCTATGGCGCTCTTAATTAAGAGAGGACACAGCAAACTGTTAGTGTTCAATGTTTATCTTCCCCCGACGATGAGGTAGCTGATACTAAGACTCAATGGGGCGTGCTGGAGAATTACATTACTTGTATGGAAACTAAATTCCCAGCGCTGTACATCCTTATAGGGGGCGACTTTAACACCCGAGGCATTCTACTCCCAAGAAACCCTCCAGGCCATGGGACACCTGATTTCAGCCAGACATTCTAAGGATGAATTAACAAATTTTGCTGGCATTCAGTTAGCCCTTTTAGCAGCCCAACACAATAAGATCATTCTTAATGGGAGTACCCTAGGTGATCTAGTTGGTGGGTTTACTGGTGGGAGTAGTGTTATTGATTTTGTGCTGGTATCCCAGTTTCTTAGAAACTGAGCAGTCCATGCTTTTTATGTGGACTGCCTTATGGAGAGCGACCACTACCCCCCTGGTTACAATCATTAGGCTTTCCTCAAATATACATCTCCCTTGGGGTCCCCAGATATTAGATCCCTATGTGGCCTCGTATACAAGGAGGATCAAATGGTCTTCTAATACTGAAAGAAAGTTTCACTCCTTTTTGTCATCTCCAGAGTGTCTCAGTAGTCCATATCATTCAAGAAGTAATTCTTGATTTGACAAAGACTGTCTGATGCTCAGAAACAAGATTAATTGGGTTTACCTGCTCTATCGTAATCGAGGGGATAAATGCCCACCAGAGGACTACTATCACTTGAAGTGGGAGTATAAAGGACTAATTACTAAGAAAAGAAAGCTAAAGAAAGAGAGAAGTGGGATCTACTTGTTCTCTCCATCCAGCAGAAGAACACTCAATTATTTTGGTAAATTGTTGCCAGCTCCTTGCCAGGTCATCAAGAACTCCCACTCTGCTGTATTTCCAACAGAGATTGGGAAAACCATTTCTTGGCAATTTTCCAGACATCAACAAGTTTGACCGTGCTTGGGCCACAGCTACCTCCTGCAGTTCCTGACTGGCAACCCATGACTCATGCTGAGATTACCAAGCTTATATCCAAACTCAAGTCAGGCAAAGCCCCTGGCACTGATGCTATACCCCCTGATCTGCTAAAATCCAATCCTGAGTGGTGGATTCCTCTCGCTAAGAGAGGAATCCACCACTTGGGATTGGATTTTAGCAGACTCTTCACACATATCAATACCTCTGGCAGGATCCCTACCTCCTGGAGCTTAGCAATTATTGTTCCAGTTTTTAAATGAGGAAATAGGAACAATCTAGACGACTATTGCCCCATAAGCCTGCTCTCCATCATTGGAAAATTGTATGCTAAATATCTCCAACGTAGACTCCTCACTTGGGTTGAGGAGTCCAATATTATTGGTGCTGAATAGATTGGGTTTAAAGTGGGCTGTGCCACACTCGACCATTGCTTTGTCTTAGCGCACCTGGTCGATAAATATACTACCCTACCAGGTGGCAAACTTTTTATTGCTTTTATTGACCTAAAGTCAGCATTTGACTCAGTCCCTAAGGGACTGTTGTGGTCAAAACTGCTCAAAAGTTATATCAATAGACGTCTTCTGTTCTGTTATGTCTTTGGGACTGGTTGGAGTCCCCAACCAGGTCCGCTGTTTGAGCGGGAGCACCAGCCGCTCCCATTGGCTGGCACCGTTTGACAGCCGGCTATAAAAGGCGGCTGTCGAGCAGTGCCAGCTCTGTTGCCGCCAGCTAGCCTGCCTAGCGAGAAGGCAGACGCGGCAACCCTTTATTCATTGCAATAAAGCCTTTTACGTTTCACTTTGGTTCAGCCTCGTTCCTCCGCTGCTCTACAACACTGGCGACGAAGGTGGGATACGATCAGAGGCTACCAGTAGTGCGATTCCGAAGAGCTGAAGCCACATAGAGCGAGCCACGGGCGCTGAAGCCGCCGATGCTCACAAAGAGCGCGAAATTCAAAAATCCTCCGGGTTTGAGCTGTAGTCACTAGAGCGAAGTCACGGGCGCTGAAGTCGCAGCCGCCGGCGCTCACAAAGGGCGCGAAATTCAAAAAAAGCCTCCGTAGCCGGAGAGACTGACACCGCCTGATAAGCGCAGCCGCAAGCGCTCTTCTAAGAGCGCGAATTTTGAATCAAGACTGAAGGGACGAGCCCTGCCGTTTCCAAAATGAATGCCAATCCTACATTCCCGCCATTCAAGCCAGCCGAGGAAACGTGGGACTCATACAAAAACCGTTTCAGCTACTTCCTCGATGCCATCAGTTTAGCAGATGCTGCTGAGCACAGGAAAAAATCCTATTTCCTCAGCTACTGTGGGGCTGCGGTTTTTGACACCGCTACAGCACTAGTTGCTCCTCACGCTATCAGGAGCATTCCGTGGGATGAACTCCAAGAGATCCTCTCCAACCACTACTCACCTAAGCCATCCCAGATAGCCAGGAGATATGCTTTCCGAACCAGAAAACAGGCTGAGGGGGAGTCAATTAATGAGTATGTGGCAGCTCTGAGGACAGCTGCCTTACAGTGTGGTTTCAGAGACTACCTAGAAGACATGTTATTAGACCAGATCATCTGTGGGGTTAGAGACCTTAGGCTTCAAAGACGTTTGCTAGCAAAAAAGGACTTAAACCTAGCTTTAGCCGTGGAGGAAGCCCAAGCTGCTGAGCTCTCTGCCCAATCAGCAGCTGAAATTCAAGGAACTCCTGTAAAACCCAGCAGTTCCACCATCCATTCAGAGGAAGTTTTCCTTGAAGAAGACCCCACAGACTCAACCGACATTAACCGCCTTAAGCAACAAAAGCCTTCACAGGTAGGAGCAGGACAGAGAAACAACTTCGCCCCCAAGCAACCTCCCATTTGCCTAGCGGGGGCTCCCACTCTAGGGCATCCTGCAGGTTTAAGAACGCCATCTGCCTGAATTGTCAAAAGAAAGGCCACCTCGCTAGAATCTGCCAAGCAGGGCGAACCTTTCTTCAAAGACCTCCACCACCTAATACCTTCCAAAGGCAAGTGGAGGACTGCTATACCTGCTACCACGCTAACCAAACTTCCCAGACTCCTAATAAAATCAGTATTTCTGTTTCTTTAGAAGGTAAGCCCTGCAGGATGGAAGTAGACATGGGATCTGCACTTTCAATCATCTCCTGGGAAACCCTAAAGAAGATTCATCCCAGATTTGCGAAGAAGAAGCTGCAGAGATGCCACCTGACACTGTGGGACTACCAGGGCAAGAACATTCCTGTCCTCGGGAAAGGCAAGTTTTTAGTTCAATTCCAAGCCTTTAAAGGCCGTTTGCCTTTGGTGGTTGTTAATGGTGCCCTCCCCAGTCTGTTGGGGCCAAGGTTGCTGTCTCAACTTCTGACGTAGATGCCCTATTCTCAGATTACTCTGATGTTTTAGCAGCGAGCTGGGTTGTTATTCTGGCACCCCCATCTCCTTCTCTGTGGACCCCCAGGCAATTCCTCTTCGCCTTAAGCCATGCAGAGTGCCTTTCGCCATCCGTCCCAAGTTAGATTTAGAATTAGATAAGTTACTAAAGCAAGGGGTGTTAGAACCAACTGACTTTGCCAAATGGGAGACCCCCATAGTTACCCCACTCAAGAAAGATGGCAGTTTAAGAATCTGCGCAGACTATAAGACCACCCTCAATCGTTATCTACAGGTCAGCGCCTACCCTGTCCCCGTTATTCAACACCTGTTACACACCTTCGAACCCGGCACCATCTTTGCCAAATTAGATATGTCCCAGGCATACCAACAGTTCCCTGTGGATGATCAGACAGCTGAGTTACAAACCATAGTCACACATAAAGGGGCATTCAAGTGCAAACGCCTCCAATTCGGCGTAAGTGTAGCCCCGGGTATATTCCAATCCCTCATGGAAAGGATTCTCCAAGGTCTCCCAGGGGTTGTCCCTTACTTCGATGACATTTTAGTTTCAGCAATTGACAGACCTCAGCTCATACAGAGGGTCAGAGCAGTCCTAGAGAAGTTTAGGCAGCATGGCCTCAAACTTAAAAGGGAGAAGTGCGCCGTCGTCACTAGGCAAGTGGACTTTCTGGGGTATAGGATAGATGCCTCTGGCATTCACCCAGTCGGATCCAAAGTAAAGGCTATCCATGAGGCGCCTACACCAACTAACAAGACGGAGCTCCAAGCCTTTCTGGGGCTACTAAACTTTTACGCCTCATTTCTCCCGCACAAAGCATCTATTGCTGAACCCTTACACAGACTGTTAGACAAAGAATCCCCCTGGCATTGGGGACCCAAAGAAGCCCATGCCTTCAAGTCAGTCAAATCCTTACTCACATCTGATGCAGTCTTAATCCAATTTGATCAACGACTTCCCCTGGTCCTAGCTGCTGATGCATCCCCCTTTGGGATTGGGGCTGTTCTGAGCCACAGGCTTCCCAACGGTTCCGAGGCACCAATCGCTTTCTTCTCTAGGACCTTCTCTACTGCAGAAAGGAACTACAGCCAAATTGATAAGGAGGCCTTGGCTGCAGTAGCTGCAGTAAAAAAGTTTCATGAATTTTTGTTTGGGCACCATTTTGAACTTATAACCGACCATAAACCACTCCTGGGGCTGTTATCAGGGGATAAGCAAACCCCACAGGTACTATCACCTAGAATGACCAGGTGGACTTTGTTCCTGGCCGCTTATTCATTCAAGTTGGTGCATCGCCCTGGAAAAAACTTGAGTCACGCTGATGCCCTTAGTCGCTGCCCCCTACCAGTCCCAGTCGAAGACCCAGCACCTGTTCATGCCATTTTTGAAGTTAACGAACTTAAATTGCCGGTTACAGCCGAGGACATTGCTGTGCACTCAAAAAAAAAAAGACAGAATAATTGCCCAAGTTATGGACTGGGTGGGAAGGGGGTGGCCGGAAACACAATACACCGCTGACTTTGCTCCTTTCAAAACCCGTAAGCAGGAATTGTCGAAACTACAAGGATGTCTGTTGTGGGGAACAAGGGTAGTCATCCCAGCCACTCTTCGTGTACCCATCCTGAAGGTACTTCACGAGGGCCACCCGGGCATCGTAAGGATGAAGGCTCTGGCCCGCAGCTACGTTTGGTGGCCCGGCATGGATGCCCAAATCTCCAACTGGGTAAGCTCATGCCAACCTTGCCAAGAAACCAGGGCTGCCCCACCAGCAGCCACGCCTACCAAGTGGGAGAGTGCTAGTGGTCCTTGGTCTCGCCTGCACATCGACCTGGCTGGACCAGTACATGGCAGGACCTTCTTGGTTGTAGTAGACTCTTATTCCAAATGGATAGACTTGGCCCTACTACCCTCAACAACCACTCAAACAATTGTTAAGGCCCTGACCTGCTTCTTCGTTACCCATGGGCTCCCTGACACACTGGTGTCTGACAATGGCCCCCAGTTCACATCATGTGAGTTTAGCATGTACGTTGCCAACTTGGGCATCAGACACATCCTTACAGCCCCCTTTCACCCCGCTAGTAACGGGATGGCTGAGAGGGCAGTCAGGTCAGCAAAAGAGGCACTTGCCAGGTTTGGCCAGGAAAACTGGCACTCCAAACTGTCACGTTACCTCCTGAGCCAACATACGACGCCATGCACCGCTACAAATAAATCCCCTGCCGAGCTCTTGATGGGGAGACGCCTTAGGACCACCCTGGACAGGTTGCACCCCCACTACTGCCCGGACACCCCTTTAGGATCTGACAGTTTGGTCAGGGACTTTACCTTGCAAGACCTGGTGTACGCCAGGAATTATGCAGGGGATCCTCTGTGGGTACCAGGTCAAGTTGTGTCAGTCACAGGTCCTAGATCCTACAGGGTCCTCCTGGAAGATGGACGCCTGTGGCGTAGGCACGTGGACCAGCTCAGAAGGCGATGGAGAAGCACAACTGATACCAACCCAGCCCAACCTCCTAGCACCAAGGACTCCCTGCCGGTACCAGCCTACCCAGTCGGGAGCTCCCTGCAGGATCCGATCTACCCCATCGACCAGGAGAGTTTGCTGGAGGGCCCGAGCTGTCAACAAGGGACACCGAACCAACAGCCAAGCGAACCTGTCTGCCGGCCGGACCAAGCGACTCGCCAAGGTCAGCCCGAACATGGGGACTTACCTAATTCACAGAGCACCACACCTGACCGAACCCACTTCCCAACAACCTCCGAGACGATTCCCGGGGGCAAGGACTTGACGCCAGCCAGCAGCTTGCCCGGGTTACGATGTTCTGGCCGCCAGCGCAGACAACCAACTTACCTGAAGGACTACGCATGCTCCCAGCTGGGGGAAAGGAGTGTTATGTCTTTGGGACTGGTTGGAGTCCCCAACCAGGTCCGCTGTTTGAGCGGGAGCACCAGCCGCTCCCATTGGCTGGCACCGTTTGACAGCCGGCTATAAAAGGCGGCTGTCGAGCAGTGCCAGCTCCGTTGCCACCAGCTAGCCTGCCTAGCGAGAAGGCAGACGTGGCAACCCTTTATTCATTGCAATAAAGCCTTTTACGTTTCACTCTGGTTCAGCCTCGTTCCTCCGCCGCTCTACAACATGTTCCTAATTAGATCCTTGTACAACCAGACCTCTAGTCAGGTCAGGTGTGGTTTGCAGGGAGAACTTTCTAATCCTATCCTGATTAAGAACGGAATAAGGCAGGGTTGTGTTCTGGCTCCTCTTTTGTTTAATTTATTCTTATCTGACTTGGCCTTTCACATTGGACGTATTGAGTCCCATGCTCTAAAGCTGTCAACTACAAAGATCCCACTTCTCCTTATGCTGATGATGCAGCCCTCCTTTCATTGTCAAGGCCAGGTCCGAAAAGATTATTTTCTGCATTTGGGTCTTACTGTGCTGAGAACCACTTGTACATTAATTATGACAAATCCAAAGTATTGGTTTTCTCTAGAGCCCGGAAATTGTATAACTGGGCTATCAATGGTAATGCTGTTAAGCAGGTTTTCCATTTTAAGTATTTAGGTATTCAATTTCAGAACACCGGTGCTTGGACTAGACATCAAACCCAGGTGCTGAATTCGGCCTCCTGTAGTCACCAGCAGATTCTAAGACTTTTTTATACCCAAGGAGGCCAGTTTATTCCTTCTGCTCTGCATATTTACAAAGCCAAAACAAACTCTTTATGAAATTCTCATATGGATACAGGGCTCCAAGGATTTTATTGAAAGAACCCAGGCTGTCTTTCTTAGAAAACTTTTGGGTCTTCCTCCTTGTGTTGGTTTTGCTCCAGCGTACCTGGAACTGGGCACTCGATCAGTCAAATGTATGGTGTGGATTAACACCTTTAAATGGTGGTTTCAGGTGCTCTTTCTGGCAGTTCCTGGTAGCTACCTCTCCTGGAGTTTGCTGACTCTCATATCTCTTGTTGGGAGAGGGAGCTGATGAAGAAATTACACCTGCTAGGTTTTACGGGGGATGTCCTGGGAGAGTATGGCCTTACGGACGCCCAGTTTAGGGTAGTCCAATGGCTTGTGGACATTGACTTGCAATATCTATGAGCCAGAGCCAACAAAACTTGCTCCCCTTTAATCTTCAGCCAATTTAATAATTAGGGACTAAGGATGGCTTCCTATTTTTACACTCTAACCATTCCCAAGTATAGAAGAGCTTTCTCCCTAGCTCACTTTAATGTCTTGCCCTCAGCACTACTGGACAGGCAATTTAAGAAGCTCCCAATTAACAAGCAGCTATGCCCCTGTGACAGAGCTGAGGTTGAAACTGTGGAGCATGTCCTTTTATATTGCCCTATGTATAACACAGGCAGATCTAAGTTACTGTCTCTCCTTGAAACAGTCCCTTCTAGACCCAATGTTAGTAATTTGTTCTTACATTGTCTAGGGGATGGCTCCTCATACATCACTTCTCAGGTTTCCAATTTTTTTTAAGAGCTGTAACCATCAGAGGAGAATGCTGTAATTCCCCTTAGTCAAGTTTTTGATGACCAATTGTTCATGATTAATTTTCCCATGTTCTTCTTTTGTTGTACTTGTGTTTTGGTCTGTGACCGCAAATAAAATATTATTATTATAAGAGGTTATCTGTGGATCTGCAAAGCCAAGGTGTAATTGGGTTCTGTGATGTGATTTTAGTGTGTATTTTTTAAAATTTCCCTTCAGTATCATATGGGCCAAGGCTGTGCATACAAATGATAGTGGCTCAATACTTGATCTGTCCATACCAGATGGACAGATCAAGTATTTTGCATTTTGGATCCAATCAGAATAGACCTGGAAAGGACCTTCAGAGTCTTCTAGCCCAACACTCTGCTCAAGCAGGAGACCCTATACCATTTCAGGCAAGTGACTGTCCAGTCTCTTCTTAGGAAGAAGAAAACATTCAGAACATATGCAATTTGTTCTGTGAATTTATAATTCAAAATCTGATGTTCTATGAAAAGGGGAGTCTATGCACATAATCTTTTACATTTAGGTATGTATGAACTCTTTGTAGCAAGAGGTGTTCAGGCAGAAGTTGGATATTTGTAGGTTGCAAATGCTATCTTCAAAATACTCTGCTTCATTCAGCCAATTGGACTGAATCATCTTCAATGGTCTCTTGTTGAAAAAAAAAATTGGGCAGGGGAGAAAAAAATGATACAGCTGAGTTTAGAGCTTCTTTGCAGATCCCTGCATTAGCAAGAATACTTATAGTTATTTATAGTTATAGTTTAACTATATTTATAGTTATAGAATATTTATAGTTATTCATTGACTAAAGTAAGTACTTTTTTTCAACTGTTACAAATTCTATCACATAGGGGATAAAGAGAATGGATTCTATCTCACCTTCAGTTTGGTGGGGGAGGCTTTTTTTATGGGGGGGGGGTTTCCTACTGATTTGTGGCTGAGAAGAGGATTGAAAGAAAAAGTGAACTGCTTCAATTTAAGAGTCATGTGGTAGCTGGATGAGTGTGAATGGAGCCGTGTTCATTACACTGTGGTGCTGTGTCCCAAAGATGAGTAACAGTAGCATCTGGACACACAAAGCTGACTCATGGCATTTCTTCCTGCCCCTGGAAAGGACTCATCCTTAGTAGTGAAATGACATTGCCTTGACCTATTATTCAGCTTCCCAGGGAACAGCTTACACTCAGGTCTTTGTTTTTCCCAACCAAAAGGAAGCTTTGGATGAATAGCCCATTCATCATTCCCACTTCATTAATTCTTTCCCTCTGTGTTGTTGCTTTATTATGCCCAACTGTTAAGAAAGAAGCTAAATTTAGCAAAGGCAAATAAGATAATTCTTCCCTCCTACTTTTACAAAGTTAGATCGTAATAACAACCTAGATCATTCTGAACATGTACTCTTCAAAGTGGGAAAGAGATTAATGGTCTCTGTAGTTCAAGAGATAACTTACTCTAAATAATGTGTGCCTGTATCACATTGTCTTCCTGTTTTTATCTAGCTGTCTTCTTCCAGAGCACAGATGGTAACAAACAATGTTATAAATGTAATGGTGGAAGAAAACCTTCAATGAAATGAAGATACATTTTAAGAAAAGGACTCAATCATTTCTACTCTGTTCTTTAAAAATGACATGATAAAGAGACAAAGTTCATACCCAGATAAGCAGGCTCATCAGGAAGAAAATAGACAGAGAGAAGGGCTAGAGATACACCAAGTCAATCCAAGAAGGTTTTCTATAAACAGGCAAGTTCAAAAGCCAGTGGACCAACACTATTAACTCTAGATATGAGTACCAATGAAATTTGACCTACCCAAACCCAGTAGTGGCCTTCTTCAAAAGTTAGCTCCATCAGTTTTAGCTGTTTCTAGCACTTATATATAACTCTATATTTTAATACTCAACTTTCAGATACCACATTTTCAGGAAATGGATGGAGAAAACTTCAGAATCTATCAGAATTTCTGAGTCTAAAGTGAGAAATCAAGTGCATTCTTCCTTGCCATCATTGCTAGGGTTTGACAACATAGAATGAGGTGTTTGGGTACTTTTCCTTATCTGAAGTATAGATTCCAGGCTATGTCATTGGACCAGTTATCCAAATGAGCTTTCTTAACAGTGTGAACTTGACTGAACTCCATCTTGGCCTTTATCACCATTTTTCAATTAAATAGTCATAATTTATTAATTTCTGTGTTTATATTAATCTACCTGAATAATAAGAATGAGAACCACTATAAAACCATGCACTTTGATTACAGACATAGCTCAGGGAGAAATACAAGCTACAGCAACAATCTGCAGTATATACAATCAGCGAAGTTAACCACAAATAACTCAACAGTGTTTCACAGAATACCTGGACTAATTTGTGGACAAGGATGACTTTTGACATTTGAGAAACATTTTATGGATTTCACTGTTGGATGGCTGATTTATGCCATTTTAGCTACATGACAGGAGGCAAAACACTGCTTTTTATTCATAGAAATGTCATATGTCACACAATGACTTCAGTCCATTCAATATTATGTTCTTCTATCTAGCCTTCATGTTCCTCTGCCTGATTAAAAATAAAATGGAAGACACTGTTCTCCCTCCATGCCATAAAACCATATTCGGATTATTCAGCAATCAAGTCTGTGGCCACTGTTTTCTCTGTCAGAGGTGGGAAAACAAGAGACACATACATGGATGAGTGCAAACCACTCATTGCTTAATGGACTTACAGTCCTCTAGAGAGCATTGGATAACTGCATGAATACACCTGCTTGTCTTTGCAGCTTTGAGTTGTCTAGCTGAGGAAGAGGGGGAAAATTGCACAGAGGCAAGTAGCTTGCTGCTGAACACAGAGCCAATATTGGGTGGTGACAGATCATGTGCATTTATCCGTTTATTTTAGATGACTGCATTGTTAAATCTAGAAGATGGGAACACTCTTCTGGTGAAATGCTGTTCAGAACTGCTGGTGCTAAACTGATGAATACATGTTGGTGAATACAGATATGCTGCTCCTAAATATCTGACCCAATTGAGCTAGGATCCAATAGTATCATCCTGGCCCAAACATAAACTATTGATCTACTTCCAAGCTAATCGTTACCTCATGCATATGGATCAGCAATGACTATAAATAAGCTTTATGTGGAAATACCTCCAGAATTTTAAGGTGCAAAAGTATAGTTCCAACTTTCCCTTACCTGATCTTTGATAACCACAGCATTGGATCAAATTTCCCTTACTATTAACTTAAATTAGAATAAGTACTTTTATCTATCATTGTTCCCAGTGGAAATAATTCTACTTTGGTTCAGGTGTTTGGATTTCCAAAAACATGGTATCCATCAGCTTAAGAAATGTTGAGTTTGTAATGGAGAACAATATCCATCAGTTCTTCTTCTTTTGTAAGCAGCTTGTTCCCCACTGCAAATAGCTGATCTGATTTTTCTCCCCAATCTGTGGAGTATCAAAGGGGAGTAATCCTGTTTCACCCCTGTTCAGTTCCCACCACACCCTTTTATTAGCTTGCCTCTGTTAATGTTACTCACCTACACACACACAAAAATCAGCTGCAGAGAAAGGTGAGGAAACCAGAAACAAAATTCCAAGGACCTCCTCTATGCAATTTCAGGATCAATTGTTTTATATTTACTATATTTATAGTAATATTTTCATCTTGGCTTTTCACAATGAATAAGAGTAGCTTTAGCCCTATGGGGATATTTCAAGGCCCTATTATGCATTTGTTATGTAACAGTCTTTGTTCTTTGGCTTTTATTTTAAGAGTATTTGTTTGTTTTTATCTGTGATTTAATTGTTTTATGTCAGCCTTAGTGTTTTAAAACTGTCTAAATAGACCATAACCTAGGGAATCTGTGTTGTAGTATAAGAGAAAGAGAATTGGATGGATGGATGAATGGATGGATGGATGAATGGATGGATAGATGACAGACAGACAGACAGACAGACAGACATTGAAATGACTGAGCATAGCCTAACATGATCAGTGGGGAGAACAATCCATTTTTGTACTCAGTAATGAGGAACAAGTAAATGAAAAAGACTCAAGGCAAGATGAAATTTTGAACTGGAGAATTGTACAAAAAGAACTCCAGCATCGAACACAAATTTGTTTGTAAAAATGCAGGCATCAGCTTTTTGATATGTTGCAGTCATTAAGGGAAATTTATAACACATGCAGGTAGCATATATCTTTGTTTCATGAAATATTGTTTTCATATATTAAATAATGTAGCTCTTAGTTCAATGAAGAATGTACACATTCATTTTCAGGCACTGGCTTCATTATTTCATATATGCGGGTGGACAAAAACCCAGAGTTTTCAATTAATTTTCACCTGCTTTCATGGAAAAATATTATTTAGTATGGGCTTATTTTGCAGAATGAACACTGATTGAACTTGTCAGGAGAAAATCAACCACACTTAGCCACTTGTAAGGAAAAACACTGTGAATAATATCTTCAACAAGTTCCTTCGGCTACAGAAACAGGCTGTCAGAATAAAGGTTGCACTGCAGTTCTCTCAGTAATTTCCATTTAGAAGCAAAAACAGTTATCTTCAACTCTGTGGGCTTTTTCCTTCTTACTTTTTTCTTGTGGGTGTATTTTTACTTGTCCCTACCCATCTAATACTACTTAAATGTCACTAGCGCACATACATTTACCAAACTCCAATGATTCCTATCCTCTTGGGTGACATACCTATAGCACAAATGCTGATGATGCATTTTATGTCACATTGTGACATTCCTCAACAAATAACAGAAATGTTTTTTTTAATTTTATTGATTTTTAAAAACAAACATAAACAAATAAAACATAAAACATAAAAACATAAAACATCTTTTTTGAAAGCAGCTTGATCCCGGGTTACATCTCTGCGTACAGACACAAATTCAAATTCATGCTCATTTTATATACCATTCCATATCTTATTACCATTCTACATTTTCTATATAGCTTCTCCCCTCTTTTAACTTTCTTAATTTTATTTTATTTATTTCATCTCAATTCAGATCATTATACTTATATTCTTTGTCTGTCCTGTTTCCAGCTGTCTATTATCTTTTCTCATTAAACAAAATTTCTTCTGTAATCACTGATTGGAGTATGATGCCTTTATATCTTTCACCTAAATTTATAACACTTAATATAATACATAACTTCCATTCGGATTCTGCTTAGTACGTTCTAAAGTTACACAATATATTTTAAAAAGAAAAAAAATTATAAATATATAATATAATTAAAACAACAACCCATACCAATTCAAATCTATCATTAATATTAATATTCATTTAAATCTTAAACATTTTACATATTACTTTTCAGATAAGTATCATACTTCTATGGGAACACTTATAAACTTCCCATAGTTACTTCCCCCCCACTTCACTTATATTTTAAAACATTATGTCATTAAAATGTTCCCATTCCTTCCTAATTCAATTGTCTCATTTATTTCATTTCATTTATTTTATTCACAAAAGTTTCACTGAATTACACTGAGTATTTTATCCCACTTTTTAATCATATGTTGTTTCCAACTTTCTAACATTATTTCTAATACAAATATAACAATACAATCTTATGTACTTTTGCAGAATCACTTTTTCAGTTACATTTTTACCCATTATCTCTAAATAAGTCCTGTTTCTTTACATCTTGCTCCACACCTTTGTAGCTTCTCTTCCCTTCCTTCCTTCCTTGCTTCTTCTCTCTGCCCTTTTTACCCCCTTGTCTCTCCACCTCCATTTCCCTCTTCTGTGTTCCTCTTTTCTGTTGCTTTCTAACATTATATCCACTTTTCACCTTATTTTTCCCTTTTTTGGTTGTTTTTTTAGGTCTTAAAGTCTCCATTCTCTTCCCCCCCTTTCCCCCTTCTTTCCCAAGTAAAGTTACTTGTTCATCAAAGATGGCTTCTTCTTTGTCCCAATCTTCTTGTTGCGCAGTCTTTTCTTGTAGTTTCTCATAGGTACAGATCGCCATTTCTAAGAAGTGAAAAATGGAGCCAAGAGAGCCCTTCCCTTCTTGTTCCTCTTCTTTGTATTTTTTAAATTCCATTTTCAGTTCATCCACAAGTGATGCCATTGTAAAAAAAAAATTCAAACAACCACCCAAGTGTTTTTAGTCATTCAAATATAATTTCCAAAAGTCCCAAAGTCACCAAACAATCCAAATACACACAAGCTGTTTCTTTTAACACTTTCTTCTTTTTTTTACTTTCTCTTCCTGGGGTTACTTTTTAGTTCCAAAGTTCAAGTTAAAATGTATCTTTTAGAAGTTTTGTTAGGATTTAATCAGATTCTTTTAAATTCCAGGCAGTCTCCTCCTTCCAAATCCTACACTTATTCTTTTCCTCTCCCTTCCCACTTACAGCAAAAAAAAAAAAAAAAATAGTGTTCAGAAATCCTTATTGTCCCCTTGACATTTAATTATCTAGTTTATTTACCTATTGATGCCAAAGCGAGTTTTTCCGATTTCTCATTCATCTCTGTTTGCTGTCAACATAAGGAAGGAGAGTGAAAAAAAAAATCCCTTTTCACTTTCATTCACTGCTTCCGAATCTTCTTTGGGAGCGATGTATCCTTTTTTGAAATTTAAATTCCAGGGTACCTTAGTTGTTGCTTCTTATCCCAGTCAGCCCAAACTTTCACTTCTTAACTTCCTCCTGCACTTTCTTTTCCAGATGAGTGCTTCTTTGAGGCGGCCATTTCTGACCACCACTCTTACCGCCTTTGGGAAAGGGAGTTTAGCCAGCTGGGGAGGAAAGATATGACTTTCCTCAACCCTGCTGGGATCTCCCCCCTCTTCTCCACCTCTATGGGGTGGCTTAGCCCCAAAGCCAACTGGCTTGGGACACTCCAGTGGCGAGCCCAGGCAGAAACCGCGCACGATCGCGGATTCCTGTCTTCCGCCAAAGCCCTGCAAACCGGAAGTTCCTCAGAAATGGTGGGGGGGGGTTGTAAATGGGGGGAAGGTGATCAGATTGTCACTTATTTATAGTGATTGGACACTGGTGATAATTCAGGAGAAGCTGAGATGTTTCCTGTTTTCTAATAACTGAAGATTTAACTTTCTTAAACTTTTGGGTATAGCTCATACATTTTTATAAAAAGACATTAAGTATTATAATGGGTTTATTCATGGAACATTCAGAAGATAGAGTGCCAAATGCATATTGAAACCAAGGCTCTTTTGCAACTTGTGTTTATAATATGGAATATTGTAAATATTGTTATCTAGGGGCAAGATATCAGTATCCTGCCTGACAACAGTAATGGCGTTGGTCTTTCTATAGTAAGTCTTGAGATGTTCCACTATCAAATGCATTCTATGCAATCATTGCTGGGTTTTGTGGGGTAGACAACTATATGCATACGGTACAATTTTCAAAGCAAAAGGGGATGCATACACTCAAAAGAAAACCTTGCGTATAAAAAGAAAAAAATTAGAAATTACAATTAATATGCATAAAATAAAAAACTCCCCTAAGATAAAGAAGTGACTCAACATACAGCATTAGATTTTTTCCAGCTGTCTAAAATAAAGAGCCAAGGTAACATATCTTGAGGGTGAAAGTTGGCGGGGGGAGACAGGACTTCTACAACTGGAACTATAGAACCTAAAGATACCTCTCTTAACTTTCTTAACCAAAAGTGAATCTTGGGGGGGGGCGGGGGGTTACCCAAAAAATTCATTTGTCCAGTACATGTGACATGCAAATGAATTTCAGGAGGTGACCACAAAGTCCCAGTAGTATTACTGAGATTATTTGAAAAATTGGATGAATTGGACTTTAAAACAAACAATATTGTTAAATATTGAAAGTGTTAAATCATCTTTAAAAGATATATAGCCCAATAGAATAGCTTATGCATTTTGATCTAGTGTAATTTCTATATATTGTATACAATATAAATTGAAAGAATAGCACCATGTGAAACAGAATTGTAGATGTGAATTGATTCTATTTATATATATACAGTTATATATGTTATATACACAAACACACCAGAGTAATACAGGGTTATTTTATATTATGATATACTGTATAGGAGAAGATTATCTACTGTTACAGTATTTAGTTTGGGGAAGGTGCTTAATTGAAAAGATTAAGAAATAGAAAGTTCATAACTGCAACTGTTTTGCATAGTTTCTTTTATGCAGAAGAAATTACTCTTAAAACATCCAGATCAATATTTCTTATGGAAAAAATGACTTATAATTATTATTATTTTTTAAAAAATAGGCAGAGTCTTGGTGTCTAGAGCAGGATTTGAGTTATCCTTTCCTGCACCAGAAAATAAGTCACAATGGTGAGTTGGTGTGCATAAGCGCACCAACATGCCTACAGTCCCTGTCCTATTGTTTCTTTTATTTTTATTTTTATTATATGTATCCATTTCATGTATTCATAACTATGTTTATACTTATAGCTGTTATCTTATAATCGCTTGACAAAATAAATAAATAAAATAAAAATAAAAAAATATATGGGTTAGCCCCATTGTTTTTGAGCCTGACATCCAAACTCTTATATGCTTGACATCTCGGAAGGTCTTTACATCTACACATTGTGCCATACTCTTTTTGTATAGGAAATATCTGTATACACATGCATTGACACTGCTCCAGATCTAGACTTTCTTCCTGTGAACAAATCAAATATGTTTTCTGTTTCACTGTATGAAGAGGTGGTATTCAGCCTGTTCAGACTGGTTCTACTGAACCGGTAGTAATGATTCTGCACAGTTTGAACAACCGGCAAATCACACCAATGGCTGACCCCACCCGTCCTACCCTTCCCTACCCCACCCTATATATCTTGCATTCACCACGCAACCCAGCTACTTTCCAAGCCTCGCCTCTATGCATCGCCTGCTCTGTTCGCCAAAGGTAAGCATGCCATCTGCTCTGTTACTGCCTTTGCTGGGAGAGCATCTTGTGCAGTTTAGCAGCTGTGAGCCACCGCTTTCCTCTAAGTCCCATCCATAAAGTTTTGCAGCTGAGAGAAACAGCATTCAACTTGGCTGCTGCTTCTCTGTGCTGCAGCGCTTTCCAGGAGGGACTTAGAGGAAAGCAGCAGCTCACAGCTGCTAAATTGCACAAGGTGCTCTCCCAGCAGTAAGGAAAGAAGCAGCTGCTGCTCTGGAGATCAGAGATGGAGGGGAGCAGCCCCCTAAAAGCTGCAGTCAAGCCTCACCACATGGCAGAAGCCATGCGTGCATACGTGGAAGTCACCCACGCACATGATCACATTTTCAGCGAACCGGTGGTGAAATTAGTTGAAACCCACCACTGACTATATGTCTGCAGTTTACAAATATCTCTAGATTTCCTCAGAGTTTGATATTGCTCCTGTAAACTTAGAAGCAGCTGGGGAAAAGCGGGGACATAAGGGAGCCCTACACATTGCTGGCTGTAGCCTATTTTTTCAGTCTTAAGTTTTACATTTTCCTGGAAATGAGGTCACCCTGAACAGAAAAAAATTTAGCCTTCCTCCTCATAGATTGTTTAGTAAGTAATGATTTATTAAGACAATATATTATTTGCTTGCTTGTTTCATGTTGTGATTAATCCTTTCACTAGCTCTGGAAGTAATAGGCCCACACAGAAACAACATTAACTGGGACAGTGCTTGCAAATGAATAGTTTTGTCCAAGCCCACTTTGGCATCTTAGAATGTAAGGGTTGAAAGGGATTATTTAATTCAATCCCCTAGCCATTACAAGAATTCAATTCTTCCATGATAAAATCAGCAATAATGTTAACTAAGGAAGCATAAAACATATCAGAGTTCAGCAATAAGTATGCTTCTTTATTATATATATAAACCCCTTCCAAATATTTAAGTATTCATGTATAAAAGCATTCCAGTAAGCAATCAGTGGCCATTTATTCACTGGACAAACATCTTCTACTTCAGGAACCTCATCAACTCATCCCCAGTATTTGACTGAATCAGAAGAGCAAAAAAGCCTTTACACATCTTTCATGCATTCAAAAATATAAGAAATAAAATTTTGCAGGTGTTTCATATAAACCTATTCTTACTGACTAACAAATCCATGTTGGGATTGTTAACATCTGACTGCAAGTGGGGATTCAAATATTAAATTCCATGCTAGGCAACATGTAGTGACAATAACAACTCTGAATATATAGAGATGTTAAAGGCCCAGACTTGGTTTTATTCTTTGCATGTCAGCTGTGCACTGAAAGAATTTTCTCCATTCTATCCTGGGAAGAATTTGGTTATGCTAGCTCACTCTTATTATATGAGTGCAAATTTCTTAACTTGGTTTGAGAAATGGGTTCCAGCCTAAATGGGAAATGTTTTATAAAACATGGACCAGAAAATTCCCTAGAGCAGGGGTGTCAAACTCAAGACCCCTGGATTGGGCCCCTGTATGCTTAGATTTGGCCCATGGGACCACCCTGGAAACAGCAAAGGACTGCCCCACGGTGCCTCTGCCAGCAAAAACAGAGCTCAGGGAAGCAACATAAGGCTTGCCCAGGCTCCATTTTTGGCCATGATGGCCTCCTGCAGCCCTCTACCAGTGAAAATGGAGGCTTGGGGAGGCCATGCACTATATTTTCACTGGCAGAGAGCTGTAAGAGGCCATCATGGTAAAAAATGTTGCCTCAATGAGTAACACCAAGTTGGCCACTCCCAATCTGGCCATGCCCATCCTGGCCCACCAAGATCAAACACAATCCTGATGAGGCCCTCAATAAAATTGAGTTTGACATCCCTGCCCTAGATGGTAAGAAAATATCTACTATATTGTTTGTTATTTAATTATACTTTTTGATATTATTTGTTAGGCCTTTTCAAGATAGCTATGCTTTGACTTCTGAGTCATGCCTTGGTATTCAAGAATCACCTTATGTGCCTGCATTTTAGTTAAGCCATCAGCTTCATTGTGAGAATTTTTGAAGTATAACTTCAAACTTTATCTTGGTTAAGCTCTTGGGATCTTAAATGCAAAACATTTATCTTTAAATCATTCTTCAGGTAAAAAAAATGTCTTGCTCTTATTTAACTAATACAAAATTATGTGATAGCTTAAAACAGGAAAAAGCATATTCCAAGATTATAAAGTATGTGTGTCATGACATTCTAGTTATACAATTGAACAACATACTTTTACAAAAAGACTTGATGAGCTGATCTTGCATCATTCATAAGAAGGAACTGATTGATCTGTCCATCCTGGGTTTCTAAAGTAGCTTCAGCTTCATTTCCCTTTTATTCTTATCTTAATGACACATTTCATGTTTGACAGATATTTACGAACAGGTAATGTGCCAACACCATCTTCTCTTTGAACTAATAAAAAGTTTGTTTCAAACATTGTAATCAATGTATATTTTCTTGAGATAGCTTTACATAGGTAAAATCATTCTCCCAAACTTGTGCAGTGCTTTCATGAACAATTTTACTGTCAGATTGCCAAGGTCTTCCCATGTATGAATCAAACATTAGAATTTATTATTTTAATCTATAGAGTAAAATGTTTCAGTTGTTCCTCACCTTGAATTTGTCTAATATGGTGTCACTAGATGCCAGGGTCAGAGTTAGGGTAAAAGAATATTTCTTGTTTACTGTCACATTATCAGTTAGCCTCTTCCTCTTCCTCTTCCCCTTCCCCTTCCCCTTCCCCTTCCCCTTCTCCTTCTCCTTCTCCTTCTTCTTCTTCCCAGAATCCTTTCTGTTTCATTGGCCTGTGCCAATGCTTTTCATGGAAACTTTCTATCTTTTGTTTACCAGTACTTTCATACCAGTTGTGCAGAAGGCACTTGTTTTATTGAAGATTCACTGTGTATTGGGTGTTTGTCTTATCGAAGCATAGCAATGGCACACTTGGTTTCAGTGAAGGTGTTTGTGTCACTTCTGAGAATGGTGCTTCCAGTTGCTCAGAGGAATTATTAAAAGAAGCTTCTTTTCAGGCATAGCAGATGTGCATACGCTTTTTCCAGGTGGGTCCAGAAGTTATGTAAAATAGTTCCAAAACCATATGCCAATGCTGCTGTGAAAAAGTGGGTGAGTATATTTGCTAATAGGAGTGTGTGAAGAAAGCCAGGTTGATATGGGAGTTAAGGCACCAGGCTAGAAACTGAGAGACCATAAAATCCAATCCTGCCTTAGGCATAAAGCCTACAGTGTCCTTGGGCCAGTCACTCTTTCAGTCCTAGGAAGAAGGCAAATGCAATTCACTTCTAAAAAACTTGTGAATAAAACTATAGGGACTATTCCAGGCTATTACCTGCAATTTGCACCTACTCAAAGGTACCATGAATGGATGGATGGATGGATGGATGGAGTATGGAGTATGGAGTTGCTTTCAAAGATGTTTCACTCAAAACACTGTTGAAGTGAAGTACCCAGTAAAACATTTGCCCGACTAAATTGGTCACATTTTCATGATCCAATTAATATTGCAAACAAATCGAAGCCCTGGAAAAGCAGGATATAAATCAGCAATGGGAACACACAACCTTCTGAAAATTTAACTCAGATTTGTGTTTGGATACTTCTACAGTAGAAATGCATCAATATATTTTCTTCTAAGATAAGACTTTCAATAGTGACAACAGAAAGAGCACAACTGAAAAAATCCAATGGAAAGAAATTTTCCTTGGGATTTAAGTGACAAGTGAGAATAGCAATATCACTTAGACTTATATACCACTTCGTAGTGCTTTCAATGGATAATTAGAACTGCAGAAAAAATAATTGCTACCAACCCGCCTTCAATCGAGGACTTGTATAATTCATGAGTCAAAAAGAGGGCTGTGAAAATATTTATGGACTCCTCACATCCTGGACATAAACTGTTTCAACTCCTATCCTCAGAATGATGCTATAGTGTATTGCACACCAGAACAACCAGAAACAAGAACAGTTTTTTTCCTGAACTCCATCACTCTGCTAAACAAATAATTTCCTCAAAACCAAGACATGGAACAAGACAACGGTATTGCACTCCTCCCCTACATCAAAGGCACCACAGACAAAATCAGCAAAATTCTCCACAAACACAATATCAGGACAGTCTTCGGCACTGACCAAAAAATAGCCAACATCCTAAGAAACCACAAAGACAAGATCCAGCTAGAAAACCAAGGAGTTTATGAAATACCATGCAAAAATTGCCCAGCCACATACATTGGACAAACCAACAGGAGAATAAATGCACGCATCACAGAACACAAAAACGCAGTTAGAAGAGAATACTTCCTCCCTCTTCCAGCACCTTAAAGCCACAGGACATGAAATTAATTTTGAAGGAACCAAATAAATATCCAACACTGAACACTTCAGCAAGAGAATAATCAGGGAAGCCATCGAAATAGAGAAACACCTCCATAACATGAATAGACTGGACGATATCTCCTACCTACCAGACATCTGGAAGCTAGCTCTCACCAACAAATAAGTCCCAGCCACGAAAACCAACACCAGACCCAAAACAACACGGGACACCACCACCAATCCCCCTCATCAGACCCAGGCCCAAGCCCATCCTATAAACAAAGGACAACCACCATCCAGAAAACAGACCACAGCTGCTGCACCAGCTGTTGCACCCCCAGACCCCCAAACCAAACAAGCTGACACATGCCAGGAACACAGACCCAGACCCCAAACTCGAAGCCAGACTAAAACCCAGAATGCTACATCACAGCCACCCACTCAGGATATCACATCAGAAAACTCAGGAAATTACACCACAAGAACTCAAGAAGTTGCAACACAGCAAATGACCCAGGATATCACAGCACAAGACCAAGGATACCACAGCAATAAATCTCACAAGGTCATCATACAACCCATTACCCAAGCCATTACTACACAGGAGGCTAATGGAAAAGAGATCAAAACACAAATGACCCAGGAGATTACAGCGCAGGACCCAGGATACCACAACAAAAGAACTCATAAGCCCATCACAAAACCCATTACCCAAGCTATTAAAACATGAGAGGCTAATGGAAAAAAGATCACTACAAAACAAACGACACAGGAGATTACAGCACAAGATCCAGGATATCTCCACAACAAAACTCACAAGGTCATCCCACAGCCCATTATACCAACATCAACTCCATCAACCAATCAAGAGGCAGCAGCGCAGCCAACCAGCCCAGTACAACAGCCCCCACCACCAGTATTTATATAGAGACAGCAGCTCCAATCACACACTGCTTGCACTGTGTGGCATGAAGCCGAAAGCACCAGCCTGAGGTTGGTGAGTGGGACCTTGCCGAAACGCTGCCAAGATACTCTTAATCTTACATGGGAAAAGACCCGAACACACCTAGTCCTATATACCTGTACCCGTGAAAATCTACGAAAACACACACACACACACACACACACTTCTCCAGACTGTCAATTATCTGGAAGCCTGCACTCACAAACAAAAAAAATCTCCATACCACAAGCTAAACAAACACCTGGGCACAAACAGACCCCCCCCCAATACCTCCAGCTCAAACACACCCCAACCAGGCACCCAGATGAAACCTAGCTTCCTAATAAATGATAGCCATCTGTTCACCTGAAGTGAAGCCACACAAAAAGCCTCCAATACAGGAAACACAATGTTGCCAGCCAATCAAGACAAAAAAATGCTACAAAACGGAAGATATTAGAAACACCAATCAAGCAGAACACAGCAAACTCCAAGACCAATAAACACAGACCAAGACTCCCAACCAATCAGGATGAAGAAAAAAACATTCTGGCACAGCAGTAGGCTTGCCCCAAATTTAAAACAGAAACGGCTGTGAAAGTCTGACTCACAGACGAACACAATACAGAAGCCTGATAATGGCAGATGAGATTCTGCCGAAATGTTGCTACAACTTTAAAAGCACAACTATAATGACGTGGGAAAATACCCGAACAAAGCTGAATACCATACATGTAAGTACCCACGAAAACTTAAGACTCTATCTATCTATCTATCTGTCTGTCTGTCTCTCTCTCTCTCTCTCTCTCTCTCTCTCTCTCTCTCTCTCTCT
>NW_020769309.1:35486501-35533439 GCF_900518735.1 Pseudonaja textilis | reverse complement strand
TGTGTTTTCTGAGGTTTTCATGGATATTATCAACCCTGATGATGCTAACAGAATCAAAGTCAAAATCACCAACATCCTTTGCACTAGCAAAACACCCAAAAGCAACTTATCCAAAGAAGAACAAACTGCACTACTTAACCTGAAAGAAGACACCAGAATAATAATCCTACCAGCAGACCAGGGCAACGCGACAGTGGTTATGAACACATCCGACTACCAAACTATTAAGTATGGGAAATAAGAGGCTGAACCAGGGCTTAGTGCAACAAGGTTTATTTACAAGGACTGAACGTGCTTGCTCAGCCTGGAACTGGCTCGCAGCGAACAGCGAAAGGGCTGGACCCAGCAGCCTGCTTTTATAGCAGGCTGCTGGGGAAACCCAGCCAATGAGAAGGGGCAGCCGCCCCTGCAGCGTGAACGGACCTGGGTGGGAACTTCTTCAAGGTCCAGGGACATAACACCCCTTCCCCCCAGATGCGAACACGCATAGTCCTTGAGGTATACGGGAGGTTTGTGCTGACGTCCAGAGCGGCGCAACTCTGGTGTGCTGTTTGGTGGATCAGAGTCCGTCGGTGACTGTTGGCTCGATGATGAGTCCCGAGTACCACCCTCGGTCAGAGCAGGTCCGGGGCTAGAAGGGCTGGACGCTGGGAGTGTCCTCACGCCGTCTGGCTCGGATGGGTTGGACGCTAGGTCGCCGCAGTCAGCATTTGGATTCTCTGGTCTGGCTGAAGGTGTTAGCAGGTCATCGGGGTAGATGTTGCTGTGTGGTAGTTGCAGCGGACTCTCACCGGTCTGTGCCCACGAGTCACGGCTGACGAGGGTGCCCTGGCGTCTCCGAAGCTGGTCCAGATGTCGTCTCCAGACCCGGCCATCTTCCAGCTTAACCCAGTATGATCTGGGTCCTGTGATGGCTACGATTTCTCCCGGGATCCACAATGGGTCGCCAGCGAAGTTTCTCGCGAACACGGGTTCCTGCAAGACAAAATGCCTACTCCCCGATGTGGAAGCGAGAGGAGAGTCAGGGCAGTAATGTGGGTGAAGCCTGTCCAATACAGTTCGCAGGCGTCTGCCCATCAGAAGCTCGGCCGGGGACTTGTTGGTTACCGTGCAAGGGGTTGAATGCTGGCTTAACAGGAAACAGGATAGTTTGTGGTGCCAGTCATCCTTGTTGAACCTGGCCAGGGCTTCTTTAGTGGTCCTAACGGCTCTCTCTGCCAGCCCATTACTGGCAGGATGAAAGGGGGCCGTGAAGATGTGACGAATGCCCAGGTTGGCCGTAAAACGACTGAATTCGGTTGACGCGAATTGGGGACCATTGTCGGAAACAATGGAGTCTGGTAGACCGTGCGTAACGAACAGGCGAGTCAATGCCTTGATGACTGCTTGTGAAGTGGTCGTGGATAGTTGTGCCACATCAATCCACTTTGAGTAAGAGTCTACGACCACGAGGAACATTTTGCCATGCAATGGGCCCGCGAGATCGATGTGAATCCTGGACCAGGGTGCGTTGGCACTTTCCCACTTGGTGGGGGTGGCAATTGGAGGGGATGGACGGGAAACCTGGCAGGGATGGCAGGAGCTTACCCATTTGTTGATGTCCTCGTCGAGGCCGGGCCACCAAATGTAGCTTCGCACCAACGCCTTCATTCTGACGATGCCCGGGTGGCCCTCGTGCAACGCCTCCAGCACTCGGGTACGCAGAGACGTCGGGATGACCACTCGAGTGCCCCACAGCAGGCAGCCCTGTAAGCTCGACAGTTCCTGTAAGCGGGTCTTAAATGGAGTGAATTTAGCTTCAATGTCACTGCCCGGCCACCCCCTCCTCACCCAGTCCAGTACCTGGGCGATCGTTTTGTCCGCTTTGGATTTATTGGCAATATCAAGGGCAGTGATTGGGAGGTCCAGTTGGGTGACTTCAAAAATGGCGTTGACCGGGGCAGAGTCTTCAGCTGGGACAGGCAGGGGGCAGCGGCTGAGGGCGTCTGCGTGGGACAATGTTTTACCTGGGCGGTGCACGAGTCTATACGAGTATGCTGCTAGGAAAAGGGTCCATCTGGTCATTCTGGGGGACAGAATTTGAGGGGTCTGCTTGTCACCTGCTAGTAACCCTAAGAGCGGTTTGTGGTCCATGACTAGCTCGAAAAAGTGGCCAAAGAGAAATTCGTGAAATTTCTTCACCGCTGCAACAGCTGCCAAGGCTTCTTTATCGATCTGACTGTAATTGCGCTCTGTTGCAGAGAGCGTCCTGGAAAAAAAAGCGATAGGGGCCTCGGAGCCGTTGGGGAGCCTGTGGCTTAAGACTGCCCCAATTCCGAAGGGAGATGCGTCTGCTGCCAGTACTAATGGAAGGTTGGGGTCAAACTGGATAAGCACTGCCTCTGATGTGAGTAGCGACTTGACTGCGCGGAAAGCGGAGTCTTCTTTGTGTCCCCAATGCCAAACCGTTTTTTTATCCAGAAGTCTGTGGAGGGGTTCTGCCACAGAGGCTTTATGGGGCAGGAACGACGCGTAAAAGTTCAAGAGCCCCAAAAAGGCCTGCAGTTCCGCTTTGGAGGTTGGAGTGGGTGCCTCGTGTATTGCCTTAACCTTGGACTCCAGGGGGTGAATGCCTGAGGCGTCAATTTTATAACCCAGAAAGTCCACCTGTCTAGTGGCAATGGCACATTTTTCTTTTTTTAACTTGAGGCCATGCTGCCTGAACCTCTCTAGGACTGCTCGAACTCTCTGGAAGAGTTGGGGTCTGTTCCTGGCCGAGACTAAGATGTCATCGAAGTAGGGTACTACTCCAGGAAGGCCCTGTAAAATCCGCTCCATGAGGGATTGAAAAATGCCTGGGGCAACACTTACACCAAACTGGAGACGCTTGCACCGGAAGGCACCCCTGTGGGTGACAATGGTCTGAAGTTCTGCCGTTTGGTCATCAACAGGGAACTGTTGATATGCTTGAGACATGTCCAATTTGGCAAAGGTAGTGCCAGGTTCAAAAGTATGTAATAAATGCTGAATGACGGGTACTGGATAAGCGCTAACTTGCAAGAATTTATTGATTGTGGTCTTGTAGTCTGAGCAAATTCTCAGGCTACCATCTTTTTTGAGGGGTGTGACGATGGGCGTCTCCCATTTGGCGAAGTCTGTAGGCTCCAGGATCCCTTGTTTTAGTAATTTATCTAATTCAAGGTCTAATTTAGGCCGAATGGCGAATGGAACTCTGCGAGGTTTTAACCGAATTGGGACTGCCTGGGGATCGACTGAAAATGAGATAGGGGTGCCGTTATAACACCCTAACTCATCACTGAATACGTCTGAGTAATCAGCAAACAGGGAGTCCGTGTCAGAGGTTGAGGTAGCATGGACTCCTGTTAGCCCTAAACCGAGGTGGGGAAACCAATCAAGTCCCAAAAGTGTAGGGAGGTTGCCGCTCACTACCACTAGAGGTAGGTGGCCCTTAAAGGTTTTAAAATTAACAAAAAACTTGCCTCTGCCGATTACAGGAATGGTCTTCCCCTGGTAGTCCTTTAGGCTAAGCTGGCACTTCTGGAGTCGGTTTCTTGATAGGCTGGGTTGAAGCTCCTTGAGGGTGTTCCAGCAAATAATGGAGAGCGCTGACCCCATGTCAACCTCCATGTTGCAAGGTTTACCTTCTAATAAGACGGAAAGAGAGATTTTACTAATAGAATAGCAAGTGTGATTAGCGCAGAGGTGTGTGCGACAGTTTAATACTTGCCTTTGGGGCCCGGCATGTGCGAATGAAGATGCCCTTTGTGCTACGTTGTGTGAGGCTTGGCATACTCTTGCAATGTGCCCCTTCTTATGGCAGTTGTTGCAAGTGGCTCCTTTGAATTTGCATGTGGTCCTCAGGTGAGGTCCACCACAGGAAAGGCACAGGGTGATGTGCTTGGATGGCCCGGTGTTATCTTGTCTGGTTCCTGCCTGCGGGCGCCTGGCGTTTGTGAGGCGGTGAATGTCGGCCTCGTCACTTGGGTCTTCCTCGTTGACCACCTCTTCTGAGTGGACGGGAACTGCTGTTTGCTTGGTGACAGGACCTTGGATCTCGGTGGCTGAATGAGATGCCAGCTCCTCTGCCAGGGCTTCCTCGATGGCTTGAGCGAGGTTAAGGTCTTTTTTGGCGAGCAGCCGTCTTTGTAGGTGCAGGTCCTTGACCCCGCAGACCAGCTGGTCTAGGAGCATGTCATCAAGATAGCTGCCAAACCCACAATGGAGTGCTGCAGTCCTGAGAGCAGCCATGTACTGATTGATGCTCTCTTTGTCCCCCTGCTTCCTCATTCTGAAGGTGAAGCATCTGGCAATCTGTGAAGGTCTAGGAGAATAGTGGTTAGTAAGGATTTCTAACAGTTCAGTCCAGGGGACATTCTTTAACTCACGTGGAGCCACAAGAGCTGTGGCTGTATCGAAGACGATGGCTCCACAGTAGGTCAGGAAATATGCTTTCTTTCGGTGTTCCCCTGCATCAGCCAATCCGATGGCATCGATGTAATGATTAAACCGATTCTTGTATGATTCCCACTTCTCCTCATCCGGCTTGAACGCTGGGAAGGCTGGATTGGAGTTCATGTTGTGGGTCTACTGGTTAACCTGTTGGGGAAAATGCTTTCTCTCTGGGTAGCAGTAGAGGTTTAGTGCCTGTGCTAGGCAAGTGCTCTCTCTCTCTGGGGTAGCAGTAGAGGTTTAGTGCCTGTGCTAGGCAAGTGACTTCAGCTCTGGGGAAGTTTCGCAATTCCCTTCTCTCTCTCTGGGGATCAGAAGGTGTTTAGACTGCAACGGTCGTTGGCAGCGTCTTTTGAAATTCGCGCCTGTGTGGGCGTTAGCGATTTCGTAATACAACGCTGTGTTGTATTTGAATGTGCTTCAGCTGACAGCTGTTTGAATTTCGCGCCTAAACGGCACGAGCGGCTGCGGCTCGCAGCGCTACACTTCCTCTGTAGCTTATGCTAACAAGCGGCTACAGGCGCTTCTCACTTTCACTAGCTTGTTTGCTGATCGCTTTCTCTCTGGGTTGCGATCAGCGTTTGCCCTTATTTTGGCTGATCGCTCTCTCTCTGGGCTGCGGATCAGCGTTTTAGTGATTCAGCGTTCGTTCTCATTTTGGGCTGATCGCTCTCTCTGGGTTGCGGTCAGCGTTTGCCCTTATTTTGGCTGATCGCTCTCTCTCTGGGCTGCGGATCAGCGTTTTAGTGATTCAGCGTTGCAGCTTGCCTCTGGTAGCCATCCCATCCTCGTCGCCAGTATTAAGTATGGGAAATAAGAGGCTGAACCAGGGCTTAGTGCAACAAGGTTTATTTACAAGGACTGAACGTGCTTGCTCAGCCTGGAACTGGCTCGCAGCGAACAGCGAAAGGGCTGGACCCAGCAGCCTGCTTTTATAGCAGGCTGCTGGGGAAACCCAGCCAATGAGAAGGGGCAGCCGCCCCTGCAGCGTGAACGGACCTGGGTGGGAACTTCTTCAAGGTCCAGGGACATAACACAAACCAAGTTAACCAACCTACTCCAAGACCCCACATACAAACCCCTAAACACGGACCCCATCACTTACCTAGAAAAAACCACCAGATCCAAAATAAAAGCCTCCCCCATCAGGGAAGAAATCCAGCAAAGAATCATACCCAGAGAGAAATCATCCAGATGCCCTAAGCTTTATGGTCTTCCCAAGATACACAAAGAAGGAACCCCACTTAGACCAATAGTCAGCTCCATAGGCTCACCTCTACAAAACCTAGCCAAATTTCTTGCCAAACAACTACAGCCCTATGCAGAATCCATCAACTCACACGTAAGAAACTCATTACAGTTCATCGAGATCATAAAGAAACAAAACAGGGACCTACTAGTGAGCTTTGATGTCATATCCCTCTTTACCCAAGTGCCTATAAAAGAAGACTTGACAGCCATCCAAAACAAATACAACCCCCCCCCCCCCAAGCACATCCTACATCTGACCAACCACTGCCTATCCAATACATACTTCACCTACAATGGACAAAAATACAAAGAAATAGAAGGAGCATCCATAGGATCACCCCTCTCACCTGTCATCGCAAACCTCTACATGGAACACTTTGAAACACAAGCTCTAGAAAAATATGATCACAAACCTAAACTCTGGCTCAAATATGTAGATGACACCTTCATAATCTGGCCACATGGGAAAGAACAACTGAACAACTTCCTCACACACCTCAACAGCCTACACCCCAAAATACAATTCACCATGGAAACAGAAGCTAACAATCAACTTCCCTTCCTAGATGTCTTAGTGTACAAAAAATCCAATGGCTCCCTAGGACACACCATCTACCAGAAGAAAACACATACAAACCGCTATCTACATGCACTCTCACACATATATATTTATTTACATTTATATATATTTCCTAGTATGATTTATAGTACTCTATGACTACTTCTAAGTGTTATACCTATGATTCCTGATGTATGTATCTTGAGAGCATATGCACCCAAATAAATTCCTTGTGTGTCCAATCACACTTTGCCAATAAAGAATTGTATTCAATTTGATTTGATTTGATTTGATTTGATTCGATTCGATTCAATTCTGTTCTGTTCTATTCTATTCTAGTCTAGTTTAGTCTAGTCTAACCACTACACTCCCATGGCTCATAGAAGCCATGGAAGCTGCAGAATGCTGGATTAATTATATTTCAAAAGCCAGGACATTAATAATTAAACATCATACTTCTAAACAAAATATTCTTTTGGAGATTGATTGTGTGTACCTTGAAATCATTTCTGACTCCTGATGACTGCCTGGATTAATCCTTGCAGTTTTCATTGCAATATTATGGAACTAGTTTGTTGATTGCCAAGATCCATAAAGGCATTTTGGGCAAGTCTTAATATGACACTTCTGATATAATGATTCTAAACCTTAAATTTTATTGTTCTGTAGAAAACCCTGCAATCCAAACTTCACATCATCTCATTTTAATTCTAAAATTCTGAATAATTCTAAATATTCTTCTTTGTTAGCAAAACCCACTCTTTCATGCAGACTAAGCAGCAGGCTGCCACATACAATTTCAAATCAGGCAGTCCCAATTCTCCTTCATCCTTTTCATCCTGAACTATTTTTTTAAATTTAACACTTGCATATGCCTCCCCTTGCCATACAAATTTATGGCACATATCTTTCTGCCATTGTTTAAATGACGCATCATTGTAATGATAACCACTATTTGAAGCCAAGCCATCATTCTTGGAAATACACTTATTTTTACCGTAGAAATTCTCTCCAAGAATGATAATTATAATTTCTCCCATCTTCACATCTCATTATTCCATGACAATGTAATTATTGTGATATAACTTACAGTGCAAATTAGTCAGTTTTATACAAATATTTCACTTTTTTCTCAATCTTGAAACTATTTTTCCCCATCAGTTCCATTAGTTTCTGCATTTTCATGTCCCTTGTAAACAACTTTGTCTTTTGTTTGCTAATTTTGACCCATATCTCACCCCCCAAAAATCCTTGTTTCTATTAATCTTGTTGTTACTTCCAGAATTATCACTGAGATGGATATACTTCTAATAAATTAATTTGAGTATGTAAAATCTCTTAAACATCATTATTCTCATTTGTAGCATTATTTTATGCTATGGAATAAGAACATTCTTTTTTTCTTTTTTCAAAGACTGACTAGGTGCGATCAAATCAGTGTTAACTCTTCCTGACCACATAAATAAAACTTTCAAGCCTTTCAAAGAAATACAGGGACTACTCCAGGCAATTACCTGGAATTAGCACCTAGTCAAAGGTACCACAACTAGGTGTTCTTCCAATAGTGCACTTAAGTTGGTTTATTTGTTTTACTTTTTCTGATAGCTTTTACAGAAATTATTTATGGTTCTTTCCCCTTATAAGCACATTCTTAAAACTTACTGTATTTTGTTTTGTCTATATTTAAAAAAAAATAACACTTTCTAAATGTCCAGCATTGATATAAAGTAAAATTTGAGATCTCTATATCTGTCTGAAAATAAAATTAGATAAGGTCCAGTAATTTAATGATTGCCTTCTGAGCTGTCTTAAACAGTGGAAGCACTAAAAGGTTACAGAGTGCTGCCCTAAATTAGCCAAATGATTCATGTGACACTCAATTTGCAGGCTTCTTTATTTTATAGCTCAATCCTAATCACATTTATCTACCAGTAAATACCATTGATTTCAACAGAACTTTCTCCCAAGTACATAGGCTTATTGCTGTAGCTTCTGATAGATCACACAATTGTCCAAAGCAATATCTCATGATTGTTGGTTGCATTAATCAATGTCAGGTAGGCACTTTTAATTACTCTTAAGAACTATTTTAAAAGTTTCTGTACTTCTGGAAAATGTGATTTTCTTGTACATATTTTCCACTAGTAGGACTAAATAGAAGTCTGGCATCTTGGTACACCAAAGACACAGGATTTGGGAGATAAGGCAATACGAGACCACTGCCACTGTACAACACTTGAGAATGAGGAGAAAGATTTAGTTATTAAAGAGAACCATGAGCAGGCAGGCCCAGAACATAAAATACACAGATAAAGCACACAGGTAGAGAAGGGCCAGCATTGCTAAATGATGCCAGTCATGTGTGTATGTAGAAGGCTACAATATTTTATCAGATGAGTAGTTCAAACAGGACTAGTTAGTTCATGTCTAATTTTAGATGGCTGTATTCAGGGGTGGGCTTTAATATTTTTAGCAAAGGGTTCTCTGCCCAGTTGCTGGGTGGGTGTGGCCATGGTGGGCATGGCCTAGTCAGCCTCCTCCACCATGGTGGGAGGGCTTTTTGCCCTCCCCGGGCTCTGGAGGCTTTTCTTGAGTCACTGGAAGAGTGAAAACAGCCTTCCTGGGCTCTGGAGGCTCTCTGGAAGCCAGAAACTGACACATTTCTGGCCTGCCTGAATTTCCGGGAGACCCATGTTCCCCCCACCCCACCCCCGGAGCCTCTGCATGTGCCCTGTACTTACCTGAATCCAAAATGGGCTGTGTGGGGACTCCTGGGAGGGGAGAGGTGGGTGAGGCAGGGCAGGGCAAGCCAGGAGTGGGATTTGGGGGTTTTCTGAACTGCACAGAGTCTTAGTTAGGGATTCTTATGACCCCCAGCAGCCCACCCCTGGCTATATTTAACCTATCCTTACTGAGATACCCAAGGAATCCCAACAAGGACATGAAGGGACAGAAATCCTTAACCCTCTGTAGAGTGACATAGAGCTGTATTACAACTGCCTTGGTGGCACAGTGGTTACAATGCAGTACTGCTGACTGTTGACTACCAGCAGTTCGGCACTTTGATGTTCGCTGACTCAAGTTGGCCCAACCTTCCATCCTTCCAAGGTGGATAAAATGAAGAGCCAGATTGTTGGGAGAAATATAATGACTCTGTAAACTGCTTAGAGAGGACTGTAAAGCACTGTGAAGTAGTTATATAAGTTTAAGTGCTATTGCTATATATTACAAAATAGCTCTTTTTTAGTACTTGTTGGGATCTAATTAATGGCTTGATGATTTTAATGCCTGTCCTACTGGTGGACAATTCTGAAAAATTCAATCTCTTGCATAACTGAGGAACTGCAAATGCAGAGGCTGTACAAGTTTTACTCTTTGTGTCTTCGGATAATAGTGTGAATATAACCTCAAGCTGGAAAGGTACATAATGGATGAAAAGCAGTGATCTGGAGAGATCTTTGTTCGAGACATTGTTGTGACTTTGGGGACATGACAATATTCTTCCATTTTTCTTATTATCCATGAGAACCAGTTTTAAATGCAGGGGTGGGATTCAAATTTTTTAACAACCTGTTCTGTAGGCATGGATAGGTGGGCCATGGCCATGTTGCTGGGTGGATGTGGCTTCTTCTTCTTCTTCTTTTTTTTGCAGTAAACCCCCCCCATTTTTTGCCACCTGAGCCTCAGGCAAGCCTTTTGAGGGGCATTTTTGCTCTCAGAAGGCTTCCCTGGGGCCCAGGAAGGCAAAAAGCAGAGCATAGGAGGGGCATGCAGCACCCCACCCCATCCCCATGCCCCTTTTCTGCTTCCTGGGCCTCAGGGAAGCCTCTGGGCAAAGCAGTAAGACAGCGAGGGGGTTCCCAGCACAGCTGATCATCAAAACAGCTGATTATCAGGAGGGGAAAAAAAGAAATACCTTCAGTGACTGGGCAGGGAGAACACATATGTTGAGCATGCACGCGATGCCGTGCATGTGCGGTAAGGTAATATATACAAATGCACAAAGTCTGGAGAACAAACAGGGTGAACTCAAAGTACGAATGCATAAAGGTAAATATGATATAGTGGAATAACAGAAACTTGGTGGGATGAAACCCATGACTGGAACATACTGGTAGAAGGATACAAACTATTCAAAAAAACCAAACCCCATAAAAGAGGAGGTGGAGTTGCACTGTATGTAAAGGACCACTATATTGCTACAGAAATGCATGAAAGCAAAGATGAAAACCTCCTAGAATGCATATGGGTCAATATAAAAGAAAAAAAGAATGACATGGCCATAGGTGTATATTATAGGCCACCCAATCAAGCAGAAAATATAGATGTCATTTTTGCCAGCCAACTAACAAACATATGCAGGAACCACATAACAATTGTAATGGGAGACTTCAATTATCCTGATATCAATTGGAAAACTAATTCTGCACCAAGTGAGAAATCAAATAAGTTCCTAACCAACCTAGCTGACAACTTTGTGTCCTAAAGGTAGAGGGTGAAACTAGAGGGACAGCCATAGTGGACTTAATTCTTACAAACAAAGAAGAAGTGATAGAGAGAGTTGAAACTGTAGGAACCTTGGGTGAGAGTGACCATGTCATTCTAGAATTCAACATAACACAAACACAAGCAACAAAACATAATGACACCAGAGTCTTGGATTTTAAAAGAGCTGATTTCAATAAACTCAGAGAGAACTTGGGAAAGATTCCATGGATGAAAATCCTAAAGGGGAACACAACTCAAGAATCTTGGGAAACTCTAAAAATTGTATGATCATAGAAGCCCAGACTAGCACAATACCACCAAGAAAGAAAAAAAAAGAAATCCAAGAAGAAACCAGCGTGGCTGCATAAAGATCTCTCTGGCAAATTGAAAGAAAAAAAGGACAAGTACAAAAAATGGAAAGAAGGACATACAACTAAGGCAGAATATCAGCAGATAGCCAGAATCTGCAAAGACGAAGTCAGGATAGCAAAGGCTCAGAATGAACAAAGACTTGCAACAAAAGTCAAAGATAATAAAAAAAGTTTCTTGCAACACATAAAGAACAAAAAAAAATCAAGGAAACAGTCGGTCCACTAAAGAGAGAAGACAGCAAGGAAGTAACAGCAACAGAGAGAAAGCAGAACTGCTTAACTCATTCTTTGCATCCATCTTCACGCAAAAAGAAACTATAGCTCAATCGACCAAAAACATAACTGTAAAAGACAGACCAGAAATAAAAGTTAAAATAAGCAAAAAAATAGTAAGAGAACACGTATCTGATCTTGATGAAAACAAATCACCAGGGCCTGATGGATTACATCCCAAAGTTTTAAAGGAGCTGGCAGAGGTCATCTCAGAACCACTGCACCATATCTTTCAAAAATCCTGGAGCACCAGGGAACTACTAGAGGACTGGAAAAGAGCTGATGTAGTTCCCATCTTCAAAAAAGAAAAAAAAAACAGACGCAGGAAACTACAGATCAATTAGCCTAACATCAATACCCGGGAAGATACTGGAAAAGATAATAAAAAAACAGAGCTGCCAACATCTAGAAACAAGTAATAACTAGCAGTCAGCACAGGTTTGTTAAAAACCAATCTCATTTCATTTTTCAACACAGTGACTAAATTAGTAGACCAGCAAAATACTGTGGACATAATATATTTAGATTTCAGCAAGGCATTTGACAAAGTAGACCACAACCTACTTCTTAGTAAGCTAGAAAAAAGTGGAATAGATAGCACCACCACTAGATGGACTCACAACTGGCTGATAAACCATACTCAATGAGTAGTCCTAATGGGTCTAAGTCTACATGGAGGGAAGTAAGCAGTGGGGTGCCAAAAGGTTCTGTCTTAGGCACAATACTCTTCAATATCTTCATTAACAACTTAGATGAAGGAATAGAAGGGGAACTTACCAAATTTGCAGATGATACTAAGCTGGCAGGAATAGCTAACACCCATGAGCATGAATCTTGACAGACTAGAACACTGGGCCATATCTAACAAAATGAAATTCAACGTAGAGAAAAGTAAAGTCCTACACTTAGGCAAGAAAAACCAAAAGTACACATATAGACTGGGTGAAACCAGGCTCAATAGCAGTAATTGTGAGAGGGATCTTGAAGTCTTAGTGGAAAACCAACTAAATATGAGCCAGCAGTGTGCAGCAGCAGCCCAAAAAGGTAATGCAATCCTAAATTGTATTAACAGAGGGATAAAATCAAGATCAAGGGAAGAACTAATACCACTCTATAAAGCCTTAGTAAGACCATACCTAGAGTACTGCATCCAGTTTTGTTCACCACATTATAAAAAAGATGTTGAGACTCTAGAAAAAGTAAAGAGAAGAGCAACCAGGATGATTAGGGGACTGGAGGCTAAAACATACAGCAAACGGTTGCAGGAACTGGGCTTGGCTAGTTTAGTAAAAAGAAGGACCGGGGGAAACATGATAGTGGTCTTCCAATATTTGAGGGGCTACCACAGAGAGGAAGGGGTCAAGCTATTTTCTAAAGCACCTGTAGGCCAGACAAGGAATAATGGATGGAAACTGAAGAAGGAGAGATTTAACCTGGAAATAAGGAGAAACTTTCTGACAGTGAGAACAATCAACCAATGGAACACCTTGCCCTCGGAAGCTGTGGGAGTGCCATCAGTTGAGACTTTCAAGAAGAGATTGGACTGCCATTTGTCAGAAATGATATAGGGTCTCCTGCTTGGGTGGGGGATTGGACTAGATGACCTACGAGGTCCCTTCCAACTCGGATTATCTGTTAAAATCTGTTAAATCTGTTAAGGACTGATGGGGAGGGTTGGGGCTGACTGAGAGGGGCAGGACCAGCTAGGCTCGCGATTTGCCGGTTCTCTGAACTGTGCAGAATCATAACAACCAGTTCTATAGAACTGGTCCGAACTGGTAGAATCGCACCCCTGGTAAAATATGCCAGACTACTGTGAGTTTTAGTCCCACCTTAGGCACAAAGCCATCTGGGTGACCATGGGCCAGTGATTCTCCCTCACCTTCGGAAAAAAGCAGGCAATGGCAAGCCATTCTGAAATCTTGTTAAGAAAATTGCAGGTGCTATTCCAGGTACCTGTTAGCAGATAACACTGAGTCAACACAGGCAGAGAACGAACAAACATATAACAAAGTGCATTTAAAAAAATGAGAAGTAGCAAAAGGACAGAAGTTATTCAATGGAATGCTGAACAAGAACTAGAGTTTTTATAATATTTTAGCTTAGAAAGGTGAACAAAAGAGGGGCATGATCAAATATTTAAAATCCAGGGAAATATGATATTCCCCCCCACCCCATCTTAATGTTAAAATGTAGGTCCAGTCTCTGACATGTGTCAGAACATTCAAAAATACGATGCACTCAGTTATAATACATTTTTATAGAACTCAATTATGGAATATGCTGCTTTCAGAAATGGTACGAGCTATCAATTATGTGGTTTTAAAATGGGGCTAGGGCAATTAATGAATGATAAAGCTATCAATTACGGCTAGTCATGATGATTATAGACTAATTCCTGTGAACCAAAGACAATGTAACTTTCATACTTGTTGCTAGGGAGCAGTAATGGAAGAGAATTAATTTCCTAGCTGTGTCAATTCAGAATTGTGGTACTCAATGTTGTATTAGACAGGCTTTAGCTTGTTCAGCAGGACTCTTCTTAATTTATTAACTATTTGTAGAAGATAAGTTCTCTTCACTTAGATTCCAGAATGTGATAATAACAAACAAAAAATGAAAGAAATTCTGCTAATAAAGATAGGCAATAGATGCAGACTGGACTCTATTCCCTCACTGCTACCTCAATATCTCCCACAACTCATTTTCTATTTTTTTTTTATTTGTCAGAACTTTTGATGGATTGTGGAACAAACTTGAATTTTACCAAATATGTATTTGGACCCAATTTGCAGCTTAGATGTTGGACTAATGGTGGTTCTTATCAAGCATGGGAAAGTCCAGGTACTTCAAATGAATATGAAATGTAAGCTTGTGCTCTTTACAAGAATCTGAACTATTAACAGTCAAAGCACATAGGCAGTGGATAAGAATCAATGGAATTCAAGATGAGCTGAACTTAGATCTCTTGTGGGGATACTTGAGACTGGTGATGCATAGACCCCACCCTAAGATTCAGCCTGATAATTTTCTACAGTTCTTTTTAATAAAATGTGTGTGTTATTAGTAGCTGTTTAGCTATTTGTTTCACAATAATTTTTATTTTAGAAAATGTTGCTACATTTATATTTATATTCCCATTGCCTTATTGATTAAATTAGTTTTGTATTGCTTTGCAATTACAGTCTATTTTACCTGTCAAATTTTTACTCAACAAGAGTTATTGTACTCATATGTACATTGTGTATTTCATTTATATATTTTCTTATACTTAAGTTATGTTGACTTTAATTTGTCATAAAATAAATATTTCATATCTAGATCAGACTTTTTCTTCTCTGGCCATTTCTATTTGTTGTGACTTGTTTAGTGGAGCCACCATAGTTTTTCTTGCTGCCTTTCATTACTTATTTCTGCAATTTTATAGAGGAAGGAAGGAAGGAAGGAAGGAAGGAAGGAAGGAAGGAAGGAAGGGGCAATGATTAATTTTTTGCCAATTTTTTGCCATTTTTGCCATCCAAAAATATCACCAGTCACAGTATTATTGTGGAAGGAAAAAGGTACATAATCTTTCCTTCATGTGAATCAAGGACACCATCATCTACTACAAACCAGAACATAGGCAGTTGGCACTGACAAAGGGAAGAACAAAATCCATGCCAATTTAGCCTTGTTTTGGCTCTCAGAAAAATCATTTTAACTGAGATGCTAATCCTACATGGAACCCAGCTATTCACATTTATTAGTCAAATATAAATGTTGTGGGAATCCAACCAAACCATGCTTCCTTCTATAAATCACATTTTAAAAAGTCATGGGTTACCATGACATACTAACTAGATCAATAATATAATATTAAAATATAAGGTACATTTGTTTTAAGAAGTTAAATCTATCACATTTCAAAAAGTTTATTTTAAAAAATCAACATAGTGTAGTCTTTCTGGATCTTATAGCCATTTAACTAAATATGAATACTGGTGAATTTGAATATGCTAAAAAAAAATCGAGGGATGGGAGTGGGAATGACAAATCATCTTTAAAATATGCCATCCAGTTTCATATTTCTGAATACAGAGTTAGTTTACTTTCCAAATAAATAGATATAAGTCCAGGGTGACAACCTCATTAAAAGATGGACACCAGTTATCCTTATATCCCTTAAGTTACGTGTGTCTAATTTCCCTTGGACTGAACTCAATGTGGTTTGATTGAAATAAATAACCCGAGTGGTTAAAAACATGTTTTGTGAGACACTAAACTCTACTTGACCTCTGTTGCAAGCATGAGTCCATAACAATAATGGAAAAAAGCAGAGCTTACCCAGCTGTTTCTCTTCAAATTTTCCAGTTTGTAATCCTTCCCCACCCACAATCTGGAAAACTTTCAGGATTATTTAACAACCCACAAGTATAGCATTAGTCATTTAAAATACATACTAAATGCTTGAAATAAGTGCCTTTTTTGCTGAAGTTGATCCACTATGAAAATATGTCAGATCTATTGAACTCCCAATAGATGGTGCTGTTAGGAATATATCTAGAAAGTCATTCTTCATGCAGATATAATTTCAGTCAATTATCTCTCTCTATAATGCAGTATGAATCACGTCTTGTGTAAGATTTCTTCTTCTCGAGTCCTATCCAGAGTGAGTTCTATGCAGTTTTGAGGGTTTCATTGGAGCCATCTATCAGTATGAAGGAGACTATAGTGAAAGTAGGTCATCTCACAGTTGTAAACAGAGTGACTTAGAGATGGGACCAAGACTATGCTCTATTCAATTAAGAACTCCTGTGCCTGAGGCTCCCATACTCAGCGATAGTTTGATTACAGAATTTTTGCCTTTTCCTTTAATGTAAAACATATTTCCAAAGGTGATTTACAGAATCATATGAACAGAAAACTAATGAACAAATAGCACAATCAAGATAGTAGATATGCCATCTGAGATTAACTTGAGAAAAAAAAAGTTAGCATCTGAGAAAATAAGCTTGTCCTTGTGGAGATAGTGAATAGTCACCAAAGTTGGATCCTAACAATATTGTAAAAAAAAAAGTTTCTTTACATGTTACTAACATGAATGGAGGAATATAGATATTTTGGCAACACATATAAAAAGCCAATAAAGCCAATTACACTATGACAGCTGCCATTTGATTTTTTTTTTTTTACCCTATCCTATGGACAGCTTTGATTTACAATATCATTATGAAATAATAGCTACCTTTTATGGGGCCGAGGTGTTTTTTTTTCTCTGAAAGACAATGAACATTTGTTTCAACATTGATTTTAAGCTAATGTCAATACTCGGGTCCAAATTAGTGCCAGACTCAGATTTAAATATGAGGACACCCTGATCTATGGGGAATGGTAGAAGCTGTGTTTGAAAAGTGCTATCAGAGATTCAGGTTATGAAACAACTGAACTTGGCGAGAATGCTACTGTGGTGCATAAAAAATCCACAGTTCAGAATACTACTATGGTATATAATGTATCGATGGTTTAGAATGCTACTATGGTGCATAACAAATCCATGGTTTGAGAGATCTTCTACAATCAGAAGGTTTTAATGCATCAGTAGAATCAGTTACTGAGGTTCATGTAAGTCATGAAGGAGAGCATCATTCATGGAGACTCTCACATAGGAAACGATAAAGTAACTGTAAATTTTTCCTTCCTTTGGGGTTAGTTTCAGTCAGTATTGGCTGAAGAGAAGAGGTTGTACTGTAGTCCTCCCTTTTGTTGGATGCTGAAGGTTTCACACTGTCTCCTCTCTTACTCAACATATACATGAAATATCTGGGTGAGGTCATCTACCAGTCTGGGGTTCGGTGTCATCAGTATGCTGATCATACCCGTTTACTTGTATCAGTGGTTATGCTACCATTAACTTTGGATGTAGCAGCACTTCCCCGTTATAGATGGTATGCAATTTGGGGGTCTTCTTGGACACCAAGCTCTTGCTTAATGAGCAGCTGGTAGATGTCCTTGCACAGCTTCATTTGGTATACCAGTCTGGCCTGATGTTGGAGAACAACCATCGCTGAAAGGCTCAAGTGAACAATTAGCCTGGATTCATTACCTACATCCAAGAGGGAAAGGTCTGACCCCTCCTGATGCCTTTGAGCTTTATTTCATCTTTCCCAGGTGAAAGCTAGGCAGATTCCCGTGAATAGGCATAGAACAATAAAATAGTTTGAACTCTATACATACATGTCTGGTTGTATCCACCTGACATTAATCTCCCCTGTCTGATAGCTTTCACCCGGGAAAGACTCGATGATCCTCAAAGACACTGAGTGTGTGTGTGTGTGTGTGTGTGTGTTTGTGTGTATCAAATCTTCCCTTTTGTGATTACATAATGAGGCCAGGCTAATTTCCCATTTGAAACTTCATCTCAACTCTCCAACAATTAGTAAGTATAATTAATTCAAGTAATAGGAAGGCACTTCACATTATAAAATTTTATATTATTCTATCTTCTGCTTAGTCCAGGGTTGTTTAGTTTTTTTAATTTATTTTAAGGTTTAAAGTTATCCCACCCCTTTAAACTCACAAGGTGCCAAATGTAAACCACAACAGACTTGGGCTTTTGTTCACCACATGCCATAACCTTCCCTTCTTTATTAGTTTGCTGAAAAAGAAAATTATCCTAGTGCACATTGATATCTGTAGCCCCATGTGGTGATAACCATGACATATTGGAGATTATGACTTTGAATGTAAGGGAAGTAGATCATAAAGATGAAAAGATGAAAGAAAAATAGATGTGTGAAATGTCTGTGAACATTAGAGAGAGAAAAATCATGTAATAGATCTTGTTGGTTTTCTCAACTAAGGAAATGGAAATGTAAGGGTAATTATAAAGATACCAGTTGTGGCCCTTTAGGGACCAGGAATACAACAGTGACTCAAAATCTTATCACCACCTGTTTAGAATATTGTAACATACTTGCCTCAGGGTTTTTTCTGAGGGATATTTAGAGTTCCCATCCACTCAACAAGATTCAGAGAATGGGGACCTGGAAACAGAACTTCCCAGTATGACATTCTTGAAATGCAAGTGGAAGATGTAAAAATTGTGCTGTTAAATTTGAATGTTTGGTGTTGGTGCTACTTTTGGTCTTTTTTTTTTCTTTTTTGAAATTGGCCTATATATTCTTTCAAGTGTTTCAATGATATAGATTTAAGTCAGTATTTTCTTGCATGCATAGGAAGAGTTTTAATGTCCATACAACATTTTCCAATGTTAAATTGCTGAGAGGTATACAAGGATGTTAACAAAGCACATCGATCAATAAAAAAAACCTAAAAGGAAATTAGTTTATTATGTGTAATTGTGAATCTGTTTGGCAGAATTCTATCTGAAAATATATGAAAGTTGACAATGAGAAAAAATTGAGAAGTATGATGGGGCTTTATGCCAGAGAAGAGGCAGGCAAAACAGATTTTTGCACGTCAGTGGCTTATTAAGAATATTAATGTGAAAAAGAAAATATACTGTGCCTTAGATGATTTAGAGATAGCATATCAACAGTAAATAGCTTTGAATTTAAAATATCTTACAGAAATATGAAGTTGAAAATTGGTCACTGAATGCAGTGGTGGAAGTAACTTATGTGAGAATAAATGGAATGCTTAGTGAATGGTTCAACCAGAAATCTTCTGATTGTTTAGTATATTTATTGATAAAGGTATAAATAATTGTTGTTTATTATACATGGCATAGTACTATAATAGTACATTTCTTTAGAAAATTTATTAAAGATGGAAACATGAATGGTGAAAGTTTAAGATATGTAAATGCTGGTGAAAATATTCTGACAGTATATGGTCAATTGCAAATAATGAATGCTTCTCAGGAAAAGTAAAAATAAGCTTCTGTCCACTTGGTTATATAGAGGTGAGAGTTGAATATGTCAGACTAACAGTGGGAATATGTACTTAAGAAATGAATGTGGTAAAAGAAAAACTGATGTGGTCAAGAAAAACATATGAAAGAAAAAAATGGGCTAAAGAGAGGAAGGAAACACTATGAAAATTGTGGTTAGATGGAGTTGACATCTTCAACAAAAGAGAAAGGAGATATTAAAGAATAAAAGGAACAAAAGGTGTATGGACGTGGTGCAAGTAAGGAATTTTACCCAGGATGAAAGACATGGAGTGGAATAGTGAGTGGTGCTAAAGATGAACTAGCTTTAGCTATCATTCCTTTCTTTTTTTAAGGCCATGTCTTTAATTACTTGATCTACCAATTCTTACTGTTTTTCCACAATCTGTAATATGTTACTAATCCTGAAAGGAACACCATGATGGACATCAATCTAGAACAGGGAGTTCACATTGTCACGGCAGTATCATGTGACATACTGGGACTTTTTCCCCCTTTGCTAAATCAGGCCTGGGCTTGGCCAGCACATTACAGATCTGCCCTGTGGGCTGGGAGTTTGACAGCCCTGACCTAGTGCTAAGAAGAATTTTCCTGACAGTTAGAACAATTAATCAGTGGAACCTCCAGAAGTTGTGAATGCTCCAATACTGGAAGTATTTAAGAAGAGATTGGACAACCATTTGACTGACATAGTATAAGGTTTCCTGCCTGAGAAGGGGATTGGACTAGAAGACCTCCAAGGTCCCTTACAACTCTGCTATTCTATTCTATACTACTCCATTCCATTCCATTCTACTCTATTGGATTGTATAAAACTTTGCAGTGCTTTCTCTTTCATGGGAGAGGGAGCTATAACATTTCAATAATGATTGATGGCTATTATGAATTCATTACTTTTTAATTATGTTATGGTTAAAGAATTGTTTAACTTCCATGAATCAATCCTTGGGGAATGTAGTACAAGGGAAATGTAGTAAACAAATGCAGTTAAAATAAACACAGAACTTTTAGATTCCATATACTTCCATGATGGACATCCAGTAAAGGACTTGGGAACTGTAAGTTCTCAATTCCCAATACCAAAAAAGCCTTGGTAAGTTCCCTCATACACAGTGCTGTTGTTTTCTTATTGCTGTCATACATATGCAATGCTATGTGGCCTGAAAAAGACTCAATATGCCTGCGGTTATAGCTTTCTGTTCTTTATTCCAAGATCTCAGGAGAAAAATCCTCCATCCTTCAAGCTCCCATGATAATAAAGGTGCAATAATATTGTTCCCCAAAGGCCTGCTTTGTCAGGGCAAGGCTCTTGTGGTCTAAAGAGACCAATATAAAATAGTCCAGAAAAAAAAGTAGATTGATGAAGTGAAAGTCCAAGTTCTGCTAAGCCACCTGGACCTTATAAGACTAAAGATAAATATCTGTCCAATTTAACAGACTGCCACTCATTCACTTTAAAAAGCTGATAGAATTTGGAGGCCAGACAGTTAACATGACAGCAGAATCAGAAAAGCAAAAGCAAACTAGAAAGAAAGAAGATGAAGGACTAATGGAATAATCTACAAATTCAATAGCTGCAGAAGCTAAGGGATACAGAGAGACATGATGCCAAGATCCTAACAAAAGACAATATTTGACTCTTGGCCTAGGATTGTCATTTCACAACATTTTAAATTGCATATACATATATAATAATGTATAATACACACAACACAACATATACACCAGTTTGTTAAAGGTTGTTAAAGAGATAAAGTGAATACAAAGATAAAGTGAATACAAAGTAATATAAAGAAGAAAAAGAAAACAGAAATTGGGATGAACAGCCTTTGAATGGTTGCATGAGTATGAGCAGATTTCTAGAAGAATTGCAGACTACAGAAACCATTTGTGCCCCAATTTGAGAAAAGAATGAAAATGACCAGCTGTCTGCAAGGAGTATAAATCCTTCCATTTTCCACCATCCAATCAGAGCAGAAGAAGCTTCTTCAATGAGAAGTAAAATGTGTTCAAAGAAAAACAAATTCAGTTGCTTCTTGAAAAAGCACCTTTGGGATAACCATGACCTGGACGACTGAGATTCTCCATAGACATTTTTTTTTTTCATTTGTTAATCCATCAATAATACTATAGTATAAATTCCTTTCAGCCACATATTTTTTCATTGTTCCAATTGTACATTATAACCAAAATTTGAAGCCCACTTTATAATTTTTGTCTCATATTCTGTTTCAAATAGCAATAAAAATGTATACATTATACATTTTAGCAATTACAAATTTATAATACACCATTCCGTTCCAAACTCAGTCGTACAATATTCAAACTTTAAATTATTTTTCTACTTTAATTTTTTTCTAGTTATTGTAAATAAGAGAACCATTGACAATTATTTCCCTCTGCCATAAGTTCTTTTTTTATTTACCAGAGGTGGTATTCAGCAGGTTCTGACCAGTTCTGGAGAACCGGTAGCGGAAATTTTGAGTAGTTCAGAGAACGAGCAAACTCCTCTGACTGGAGATTTTACAGTATCCTACCCCGGCCATGTCCACCAGGCCACGCCCACAGAACCAGTAGTAAAAAAAAATTGAATCCCACCACTGATTACCACTGACAAAATTTTAGTATCTCGCAATAGCTAATTGAGTTTGCCTAATATTTTTCGACTATGAAATGCATCTTGTACTGGAAGGTTTAGGCAAGGTTTGTATCTATTCCACATTCTCAACATGGCACATCTAGTACACAATTTTTAAAATTTACATTAACCTTGACTTTGTAATAAAAATATCCATGCCACCCAAATCTCAGGTAATTTTCTTTTCATTCCAAAACCTTTTATTTCTAGCAATAAATAAGCAATAACCTGTCTTTCATTCAAACGAAACAGCAAAATACAATTTCAAATCAGGTAAACCCAATCCTTTTCTCTTTTTTTGCATCTTGTAACACCTTATATTTAACTCATTTCCCCACAACACACAAATTTAAATACATCCTTCTGCCACTATTTAAATGGTGCATTAATTGTCAAAACAGGTATTGTCTGAAACAAAAACATCTTTCTAAGCAAGACATTTATTTTTATTGCAGAAATTATCCCCAGCAGTGACAGTTACAATTTCTCTCATCTTAACATATCCTTTAAACTTCATTCTATGTCATCAATTATATTTGATCTTCTATTTCATTAAAATCTTTTGTCTCTTTATTAAGGATGATTTGTCTTCTGTTTATTAACCATATACTTTGTTAATATCTTTGTTTATTTTATTTATTTATTTATTTGTCAATTGCTTACAAGATAATAGGTATAAGTAAAAACATAGGTATGAATACATGGATACATATTAGAAAAATAAAAAATATATAAAAGGGATGGTAGGCACATTGGTGTGCTTATGCACGTTCCCTACAAACCTCTTTGGAAAGGGTTGAGGTCAATAGTAGACAGTCTAAGGTTAAAGTTTTTGGGGTTTGGGGGAAAAAAAAACCACAGAGTCAGGTAGAGTATTCCAGACATTGACCACTCTGTTGTTGAAGTTGTATTTCCTGCAATCAAGTTTGGTGTGATTAACCTTGAGTTTGCATCTATTGTTTGTTCTTGTGTTGTTATGGTTGAAGCTGAAGTATTCATTGACAGATAGGACATTGCAATGAATGATTTTATATACTATATTTAGATTGGACCGAAGGCAGCGTAGTTCTAGGTTTTCTAGGTCTAGAATTTCAAGTCTGGTGGCATAAGGTATTCTGCAGTGAGTAGAGGAGTGGAGAACTCTTCTTGGGAAATATTTCTGGACTTTCTCAACTGTGTTAACATCATATATGTAATGTGGGTTCCAGACTGATGAGCTGTATTTGAGTATTGGTCTAGCAAATATTTTGTTATGCTCTTGTTATTAGTGCAATATTACCAGAGAAAAAGCTACGTAAGATTAGGTTAACAACTCTTAATGCCTTTTTGGCTATGTAGTTACAGTGGGCTCTAGCACTTAGGTCATTTGAGATGAGATCCTTGACAGAGTTTGGATCATCAACAAGGTCTTAACTATTCATCCTGTATTTTATTTTCTGATTTTTTTTCCAATATGTAGGAGCATTTATTTGTTGAGATTTGAAATTGCCATTTGTTTGACCATTCTGATACATAGTCGAGGTCTTTTGGAAGGGTAGCAGTATTGTCTGTGGTGTTGAATAGCTTTATATCATCAGCGAAGAGAATGCAGTTGCTCTTGATATGATCACAGAGGTCATTTATGTAGAGTATGAAAAGAGTTGGTCCTAGAACTCTGCCTTGGGGGACACCACTGTTGAGAGATACAGAATTTGATAGGACGCTTCCAATTTTGACCATTTGTTGTCTGTTTGACAGGAATGCTTCTATCCAGTTATGCAGGTGTCCGGAGATACCGTAAGATTTTAGTTTTAGGAGTAGTTCGTCGTGTACCACTGAATCAAAGGCTTTACAGAAGTCTATGTAGATTGCGTCTATTGCTTTGCCCTGATTGAGTTGTGTAGTCCATATGTTTTTGCAGTGTAAGAGTTGCAGATTACATTATAGTTTTTTCCTAAAACCAAATTGTTTATTAGAGAGTAGGTTGTTTGTTTCTAAGTGGAGGATGATAGATTGGTTAATAATTGATTCCATGACTTCACAAGTGATGCAGCATAAATAGATTGGTCTGTAATTTTCAACTAGGATGGGGATGACCATGGCTTGTGACCATAGTTTTGGCAAGGAGCTGGTCCTGAAAGATTTTTCAAAGATTATGCTTGGAGGTTCGGCTATGGTAGTAGGTAGCTTTTTTTAGAAGTAGGCACATATTCCATCTGGTCCAATAGATAGAGATAGTTTTAGATTGCGTAGTGCTTTTTCAACATTGTCTTCTTTAAAATCGATATGTATTAGATCATTGTTGTTGTCTGTGCTTCGACTAGGAAATTCTGGGCATGATCCATTGCTGTTTACAAATACTGAGTCAAAGAATGTGTTAAAGAGGTTGGCTTTAATAGTGTCGTCATTGCAGTCTTTACCATTAGGTCCTTGCAGGGGTGGGATGGACTTTGAGGCTTTTAGTTTGTTGTTTACAAAATTGTAAAAAGTGCGGGTTGAATTGGTGCATAGAAGGTTTTCTTCTTGTTTAATGTGATAATTGGTACATTTTATCTGGTGGCATAAATTTTTGTATCAGCTTTTGAAGTTGACAACATGGCCAGATTTGTTTTTCCGCCAAAGAGATTTCTTTTTGGATTGAAGCTTCCTTATTGTTTTGGGTAATTTGTTTTTTCTGGTTTTGGGAGTTGTTAATGGTACATATAGTTTGGTGACTCTTTTGACTTCAAGTAAAAATATGTTGTAATAGTCTTCTACAGTATTGCATCCAGAGAATAGAAATTGCCAATCAAGGGATGAGAGATCATTGTCTATAAGATCATAGTTGCCTTTTTTGAAGTTATAATTGGGGATTTCATCATTGTGATTATTTTTTTGTGGACGTATGTTGAAACAAAAGTCAATCATGTTGTGGTCACTGTTGGAAAAGGGTTTTTTAATTTGTATTCCATAAATTGAATTCAAACTATTGCAGAAGTTGAGATCGAGGCAGTTGTTAAGTTTAGTGTTGTTGGTTACTAGTTGCTCTAGTCCCAGATTTGTTACTGCACTGTAGAAGGTTGCATGTGTGAGTTTAGCTGTACATTCGTTGAGGGTAGATTGAAGTCACCAAGAAAGATAAAAGTGTGTGGGTAGGATGTTGCCCATGTTAGTAGTGTATTTAACTTGTTTGCATGTTCAATGTCATAATCAGGGGCTCTGTAACATAGTAAGAACTGAAATGTGATATTTAAGGACAGTTCACAGACGATGGTCTCAGGAATAGCAAGCTCCTGGGTAACGGATGTTTTTTAGATGTAGGGACTTTTTATAGAAGATAGCAACACCACCTCCTCTATGGATTTCATGATCTGATCGGTAAACATGATAGTCTCTTACTGTGGTAATGGAGTCAGGGAGAGATGCATTGAGCCATGTTTCACAGACAAATATAATGTCAAATTTAGCCGTATTTAAGCTTGAAATCTGCTAATGTGCCGAATTCTTTTAATTTGTCCATTAATATTTCAATTCCCTTTAAAGGATTTTCCAGAACTTACACCAAGTCATATACAAAAGTTCTTAACTTATAAGTTTCTATTTCAATCTTGACTCACACAATCCTCTCATTTTGTGTTACCTCTATTCAGTATTTCAAGAACTAAAATAAATAAAATGGGAGACAGTTAACTATCCTATCTTGTTCCTTTTTCCTTATCTTACAGGGTTTTGTTAGATCTCCATTAACAACTTTTTGTGTTTTATGTAAGATAAACAATAACTTACCCATTTTGTAACACTTCTTCAAAAATTGTTTCTTTCTTATTTATTTATTTATTTAGACGTTTGTTTATTTATTGTATTTCTTGGCTGCCATCTCATAGCAAACAAGCAAAATTCATACCTTCCAAAATCTTGAACAAGAAAACCCAGTTCAAATTTGCAAAGGTCTTCTGTACATCTTATTTTTCATAATGTTGCTTCAAATATACAAAGTGTTGAGCATATTACTAATATTGCCCTTTAATTGTCTTTTAAGTAAAAGTCCACAACAATCCTCATTAATAAATCCTTGCAAATTACTTTCAGTCTATTAGCTTAGAATCAATGTAAAAAGTGTACAGTCATTATTCAATAATGATGTTGGTCTATAGTTTCTTGTTAAAATCAAATCTTCTCCCTCTTTAGGCATTAGTGTTATATTCACCTCTTTTCAATTCTTTAGCATCTTTCCGCCCTGAAGGCTACAGTTCATTGTTATTGAAAAGGTTGTAAAAGTTCATCCTCAAAACATTTATAATATCCTAATAATCCATCTTCTCCAGTTTAATCTTTTTTATAGCTTCAGAAACCACTTATTGTTATAAACCTTTTCATAATCTGACATTGTTCCTGTGAAATCCTCAGTAAATTTTATTTCTTTTGATATTAATTTATTGTCTCTAGAAAGATGTCACTTCCTTCATACCAATTGAAATAATATTGATGAACTGCTTTGTGTCTGGCTGCATCATCAGTAGAGTATTTCTCTCTCTCTCTACCCCCTCTCTCTTTCTGTCTCTCCCTCCCTCCCTCCCTCCCTCTCCCTCTCTCTCTTGTAGTTTCAATGTCATTTTCTTTTGTTTTCTCTTTCTTTGCATAATTTACATCCCAGCTATTTCTCTCATTTATTTGGAAAATCGTTTTTTCCCACTTTACAGAATGCATTTTTATTTCTAGTTCTTTTACTGTTATCACAGACAGTTCTTGCTATAAAAGTTTAGTTTGATGAGAAATGCTTATCTTCTCTGGAAATATCTTTAATTATTTTCCTTTTCTCTCTATTACATCCAAATAGTAGTTTGCATTTTCTCTTGACTTTTATTTTTAAAATCATTATTTTGTTTATAAAATAATGTCAAATAACCCTTTTGCTTGCATCCCAAATCATTCTTAAATGAGTGTTTTTGTCATACACACACACACACACGTGTGTGTGTGTGTGTGTGTGTGTGTGTGTGTGTGTGTGCGTCAGTTCGCTTCATGTATGGGGCGGAGGGGTTTGAAGCAGGTAGGTGTGAGTCTACTTTCTATGTGGAAGTGTGATGGTAGTATCTTGTGTGGCCCTCGTGGGTGTGGGTCTGGTGTCATTCTTCATAACAAATGAGTACCTAACATGAAGAATGACACCAGACCCACACCCACGAGGGCCACACAAGATGCTACCACCACACTTCCATGTAGAAAGCAGACTCACACTCACACAGAAGATGAGACATGACCACGGACCAGAAGCCGTACCGCAGCTGCATCACTACCCTCTTCAACCCCCCCGACCCATACATGAAGTGAACTGATGCCCACCATGAAGATGCAGCATGACCACGAACGCTAAGCCAAACAGCAGGATCACAGCTCACCAGCTCAAATCCCCCAGCAACTAAGACTAACCTGAGCACAACCAAGTCCCCACTTGAACAGAACACACCCCCAGCCAATCAGAACACAGCCAACTCCCCAACCAATCAGAACACGGCCAAATCCCCAACCAATCAAGTCACACCCCCACTAGCAGTTAAAAGGAAGAAGCAGCTGCAAGCTCACATTACTCCAAGAAGCAAAAAGCCGAAGACACAAGCCTGAAGATGATGAATGAGTCTTCATCGAAACGTCACCTAGATACTTCCAATTTTACGTGGGAGAAAACCCAAATAACCAAAGATCCACATACAAATACCCGAAAGAACCTCAGAAAACACACACACACACACACACACTCACACACACTCTCACACACACACACACACACACAGAGAGAGAGAGAGAGAGAGAGAGAATATATATATATAGAGATATAGAGATATAGAGATATATATCTTTTTACAATCCTCCACACTGCTTCTTTACCTAGCAGTATTTCATTTAGTCTTTATCCAAAGTAATTAGAACTAAAGTCACAGGAATATGATCCAAAAAAAAGTATTTGGTAGTATCTCTACTTCAGAAACCTTGGTACCCAGGTTCTTTGAAATCCAAATAATATCTATTCTTGAAAAGTATCTATACCTTTCAGAAAAGTAAGTATACTCTCTTGAATAACCAATTTTCTGTTTCCATATATAAATCAGTGCTAAATTGTCCAGCACTTCAAAGAAAACTTTTGGTAATTTTCCTTGAGTAATTTTAATATTTTTTTCAGAAGTTCAGAGGACATCCAGTTGTGGGAAGATTATTCCTTTCCATTCCCACATTAAATACCAATTTTCATAATTCATTAATCTCTCCATAAGTCATTTATAAAACAATACTTTATCCTCATTTGGGGCATACATTCCCAATATCAAAGCCTTAGTCCTTTGCATATTAACTTTCAGTGTAACAAATCTCCCATGCTAATCAGTCAATTCAGGTTCTGGTTTGGAGATTTATATACAAAACAACTCTTTCTTTCTTTTTCTTTCTTTCTTTCCTCTTTCTTTCTTTCCTCTTTCTTTCATTCATCTCAGATTAAATACGTTCACTCAATTTTTTTATAATTCAAATATTTTATGTTCTTTTTTCTAAAGACAGGTATAACAAAATATATCTTGTTTTATTTTTTCAAATAATTATTTTCTCTTTTGAGGGGCATTTGCTCCATGAACATATATTTTATTTTACATATTTAATCCATAAATTTAGAAATATTGATGCTTATAGTGCCTAATTCTTTCAGTTTCCTATTGCTCCTGTTAGAGTTTTTGTATAGTCTCATCAGACACCCTCATTTGAATCTCCTCCAAATTCTCTTTGAATTTTTCTAAAAAATTATGTCTTTCGGACAGAATTCAGTTGAAACATGTACTGCTTAAACATAAAAGTTTCACTGGACATAATGTCCAAGGTTAACTGATGGGGCAGAAGAAGGTCATTTTTCAGCCAATTATGGGATCTGAATGTTAGATATGAACATTGGAAATGCCCAGTGCGTTTGGGGTTGATTAGGATGGGAGCCTTCCTACTTAGAATCATCTCTATCATATAATTAATGTTTGTGTTGAGCTGCTCAAATGGTGCCCTGAAATCTTACCTTTGATAGTTATTGCACCTTACTGTATCATCAATATACTTATTGCAAGCAAAAGAAAACAAAAATCCCCAATACAGTACCTTTTGATTTTAATAAATATGACTGTGCTTTAGGATACATAAACTGTGTAATTCTCATAGATTTCCGATGGATCCATATTTTCTGCCATATTTGCTAATCCACACATAAAACAAAGCGGGGAGGTGCTGAGTTTCAGAAAGTATAGCAATGAATTGCAAAATACAATTGTTTGGACAATGTATGCCCTGAAGGTGCTGTGGTTTGTTGTATTATAAATAAGGCACTTCACATTATCTCTCCTGTGTTTCTGCAGCATAGCAGAGCTAATAATGTGTAACTGATGGAATTTCAAATAAAGCATTATTAAAATATTTGTTCAATGACCTTTCTGCCCTTTACTTCTTGTCATCTTGTGAGTGCTAGGATTCAGGCATAGTTTCCATCTATCTTATGCACTTTCTTCTGCTCTGCATGGTCCTTTTAATTGGTTTATTGCCTGTGTATATGCTGAACAATTTGACTATACTAAGCCAGTGAAAAATGTGTGGTATTATTTTTGAAGGTTTATATCCTAATTCAAAGCAGGAAACAGTGAGAGAAGGTCATCATCATATGCAACTGGCATCTACAATTTTACATCCACTCAAACTTTTTAGGAAACAAGCATTTCAAAGTAATATCTGAATACCTATATATACTTTTTAGGGACGCAGTGGCTAGGATGCTGAGCTTCTCAATCAGAAAGGTTGGCAGTTCACCAGTTGAAATTCCTAGCACCGCGTAACAGAGTGAGCTCCCATTACCTGTCCCAGCTTCTGCCAACCTAGCAATTCGAAAGCATGTAAAAATGCAAGTAGAAAAATAGGGACCACTTTGGTGGGAAGGTAACAGAGTTCTGTGTGCCTTCAGCATTTATGATGGCCACATGACCATGGAGACGTCCATGTAATGGTGATGAGCTCACCCCCTAGAGCCAGAAATGACTAGCACGTATATGCAAGGAGAACCTTTACCTTTACCTATATAGTTCTTAGAAAAGTACAACAGCAATAGCAATAGCACTTAGACTTTATACCACTTCATAGTGCTTTACAGGCCTCTCTAAGTAGTTTACAGAGTCAGCATATTGCCCCCAACAATCTGGGTCTTCATTTTACTGACATCAAAAGGATGGAAGCTGAGTCAATATTGAGCCAGTCAGAACTGAACTCTCCCGGAGAGAGCCTGCAGTACTGCATTCTAACCATTACACCACCATGGCTCTATCAATTCAATGTAGAAGTTTACCTTCTTAAGTAAATTTGCTTTAGTCCACTTGCAGGTAAGCAAATATAAAGCTCTATCACCATGGAAGAGTTGAATATTCTAGTTTAAAATGTGGAACATACAGTATAGTATAACTTTCAGCTGTATCTATAATAACCTACATTGATGTCAACATGACATGTACATGATGGCATGTCTATGGAAATTTTTAGTCATCCAGGTCATCACCAACAGTGATTTTCAAAAGGCAACTGAGCTTTCTTTATTTTTTCTTGAAGACGTTTCGCTTCTTATCCAAGAAACTTCTTCAGTTCTATATGATGGAGAACTATATGATGGCATCTTCACGAAAATGATGCAATTTTGTAATGACATCATGATATTTTGATAGAAGCACGTAAGCTACCCCATTTGCTTTCTGATGTCATAATGCATATGTCAACAAACCACCATCAACAAACCTGTGCCTGGCTTTCATATTACAATATACATTCTGCAGGAAAAATGAGATAGTTACAAATACATGTTTATGCATGTTTTCTCAAAATAAATCTCAGTATCTTGAATGAAGTTTCTTATCTAATAAGTATCATTATGGATTTACTCTTCAAACAGTATATGGGTTAGCAGCCCCACTTCATAGAATTCTTTCCTCTTCATAAATACATATAAATACAATATATGCTGTTTCAAAATAGGCTTAAATTTCTTTATCCTATTGTTCCATCCCAAGGTTAATGGAAGTTTCATGTATTATAATGGTGTGTGGGAATAAGTTTGGGAGATTGGATGAAGACTGGCTGCCTCAGGAAGAGTCATGCTAGAGGCAGCACAGCTCACAAATGGAGAGTGGATATTAGGGGGCTCAGAATGGATTCCCCCTAAATTATTAGACTTATAAAGGTAACACAAAGAAAAACTATATTTTCAGACTGGCAAGATTCTCTTTAATGTATAGTAGCTTCACATAGAATTAGCTTATCTGGCCATGTTTCTTACATGGTAAGAGCGACATATGTTAGTGATGACTTATTTTAATTATATAGTCCTCAACTTACAACAATTCACTTACTGACTGTTCAATGTTACAATGGCACTGAAAAAAATAATTATGATATTTTTTCACACTTTATGACCATCGCAACATCCCTGTGGTCACATGATTTACATGGATGCTTAGCAACTGGTTCATATTTAGGACAATTGCACTGTCCTAGGGACATGTGAACCCTTTTTGTGACTTTCTGACAAGCGAAGTCAATGGAGAAGCCAGATTCACTTAACAACCATTTTACTAATTTAACAACTGCCATGATTCACTTAACAAGTGTGACAAGAAAAGTCATAAAATGGGGCAAAAGTCACTTAACAAATTTCTTACTTAGGAACATAAATTTTGGGCTCAATTGGGGTTGGCAGTCAAGGACTACCTGTATATCTATTGTTCTACACCATGTCTGCTGGGGGTCGGGTTCATTAGAAATATTGTAAAAAAATAAAAAAGAAATGTTGTAACATTAACTAAATGACTATAATAAATAAATAACTAAAACTTTAACTTTTCATTTTTACCCGGTGGTTATCTAAGCCGGTCTTAAAAAGTATAAGCTAGGGTCATAAATCAAATATAATGAATGAATTGTTTTAAATGGTTGTCTTAACCCAAGAAACTGAAGATTTAAGTGATAAATATAAAACCTTCTAAAACAATGGTGGAAAAAAGACTATTTCCTCCCTGTTATGTCTCTGTGCGTTCCCTAAAAATCCCTCTTGGAAGTTTGTGGAGCAATCACAAAGTTTTGTGAGTGGCATTAAGAATTTGAAGGAAAAAAAAAACCTAAATGGAGGCAATATATACAAGTGCATGCATCATGTCCGATCCTATCTAATATACTCCCAAGTCCCATGTGTGGATTTATTTACCGTTTTTTTTTTCAGGATATACAAGTCCTTGCAATAAGGAGAAATGAAGCACTGCATTCACCAATACTGGGTTAACATCAGTTATCTATAAAAGTTATACATAGCTAAGAAAAGGCAGAAATGGGTACTATCTTAATCAAGAACTGCAGCTTAAAATAAATACACAAATAAATCCATTCCCTTCTATTTTTCTTACTCAGTATTTCCTAGTGTACTCCAAAATTCTTCATTGTAACTACAATCAATGCTATACAATTTCAGATTCTATTTATTATCACATATTCAATGAAGAGATAATTAAATTGAATCAATTCAACCTATTTAATCTGCAGGAAATTTTGCTGCACAGATACTGGGGGAAATATACTACTTTAGTCTATATTACTTGCTTATCTCCTTTTTGTAGGTTTGGGCTTCATCATATGCATCAATCTCATGTGACATTTTTAAAACTTCCCAATGAATTATCTCAGATATGGTGGCCGATCACTGTAATAAATAAATAAATTACCAATATCAGTTCCCACCACACTTCATACAGTGCTGAGTTATCATTTTTCTACTGATGTGACCAGAAGGAATATCAGTTTCATTTTTACTTCATTTTTAATTTTTCAAAATAACCACATTACTACATATTTAAGGAAGCCTCTGTTTTCATGATGCCTATTATTTTAGTAAACTAATTAAATGGTACACAGAACTGGAAGTTTTCACAAGTTTCTCCAGCTCCTACCTGCTTTAATAAGAAATTAGAAAAGCTATCAATTGGCATCAAAAAAAAATTAATCATTCTGAATATTTTTAAGCCAAATATTATCCATATATTTTCTAAGGAAAATATTATTCACCCAATGCTCATTGAACATTTTTAATCGGTATTTGAAATTCAGTAATAATGGATCACAATGCTTTTTAAAAAATTCTAATTAATGTTTGACAGAATTCAATAGTTGATTTAATTTATTTATTCATCACATTTCTACATTGCTCATCTCATCTAAGTAACGCCGAGTGGCTGACAATAAAAACATATAATATAAAAGCGTAAAGAAGAACAAAGTTTTTAAAAAATTAAAAGGTAAGGTTCAGTATTAAAAGTTAACAAGACAGAAAAAATACTCTCAGAACACAGTTGCTGTTGTGGTTACAATGTCCAACACATATAAAAGCTTGCTAAATAATATATTTGTTACTTTTAAGGAGCATAAATTCCATGTATTCAATATTCAATGATGATATAAGTTATATTTCCTTAAAAAACAAAGAAATAATAATACTTGCAAGTTACACCAAGGAATTATTTGTTAGGTGAACTTTGAAATCTATTTGGCAACATTTTAATTAAAAGGAATAAGAAAACAAAATGAGAATTTTTTGAGGTCAGACAGAGGTATGGATAGAGCATATTTTTATTCCCCAGGTCATACAGAACTGTATGAATATGGGAACATTTATTATACATTTCCTCCTTTAGAGAAAACTGATAGAATAAACATGCTTGAATTATAAGGGGAAAAAATCTGCAAATATGAAATTGAAATTTAGTTGCTGCAATATAGTATATGATTGTAGTAAAACATGCTGAGCATAAAAGGAATGCTTAGGAAATGGTTCAGTGTTGAGCAGGAAGAGAACATGTCAGGTCTTCTGTGATTGTTTAAGATATTTATGAAGAGGAAAAGGAGAAAGAATGCTTGCAGTAACATTAAAAGGGTGTTGATTGTGGAAGTGAATATCTATGTTCTTTTGTATGCAGATGATGCTGGGCTGCTGGCTGAGAATCTGAATGAGCTGCAGCAAATGTTAGACTGAATGATGCATCAAAGCCCCAAGGTAGTTATGTTTGACATGGGAAATGGAATGAATGATTGCAAGTTACACACTAACTGTGAAAACTACATGATGGGGAAGTATTGATGTTAAAACTTTATGAAAGATAGAAGAAGGGATGTAAAAATTTTAAGACATGCAAATGCCAGTAAAATGTGATTTGTTGCAAGGAAAAAAATGTCAAAAGAAGCAAAAATGAATACCCACGAAAGCACATTGCCACCAATTTCATTGCATGGAAGTGACAGGTGTGTATTTTATTTATTTAATAAGTAAATATACCTGCCCATCTCATATATGTGACTGGGCAGCTCCCAATTAGAACAAAACATAAGCAGCATGAGACAGCATAAAATAGCAACTAAATAATCAAACCTCTCAGAGTCAATATGACTAAAAAGCAAGCTTGCCTACAGAGCCCCAGGCTAATGGCAAAACCAAGTTTTCAATGCTGATGGAAGGCCAAGCAGATTAGAGTGAGAATTAAATTGCAAAACAATACATAAAGGAAAAATAGATGGATTGAGGTGATAGAGAAAGTGGAGAAAGGCATAGCTGAATGGAGTCACAATATCTTTCAAAGAGAGAACTATAAATCAGTAGCTAATGGAAGCAAACATAGTTTACAACAATAGAAAAGTTTGGACATATATAAGGCAGGAGTGTCAAGCTTGTGTTGTCACAGTGTCATCATGTGACGTATTATGACTTTTTCCCCTTCACTAAACTGGGAGTGGGCATGGCCAGTATGTGACGCATCTGGCCCACAGGCCACAAGTTTGACACCCTGATATAAGGTATTAGTGTAAGCTACATTACATTTAGTAAATTCCTCCTTATTTCACCTATTGCCTTTAATTTATTTTGTTTTCTACTTTTTTTTCTCTTTTTATGCTTTGCATAATGTTGGTCTCCCAAAGTTGAACAGAAGGATGATGATGGATGATGTTGATGATGATAACGATGACAATATCTCTTTCTTTATATGTGTGAAATTCAGATATGGAAAATTGCTCAAGTTTGAATAGATGGGTGATGAATAAAATAGAAGGATCACTAAAATGTTACTTTGATTAGAATTTATGAAAAAAGTAAGTCTGATTTACAGATTAATTTATAATTATTTAAGAAATACAAATAACTGTAGTATTTTTAAATTTTTTACTTATTTCTTGGAAATTTTTTTGACTGGTAAATCTTAATGATTCTCAGTTATGCAAATCATGAAATATTTAATTTCTGCATTGATAAATGATTTTTTTTTTACTGTAATAAGACATTAGTATAACAGAGGAAGAAAGAAAAATAGTTAGCCTGGTTGTTCTGTATCATTTTACTGAAATGAATTGTGTAGAAATATCTACCACACTGTTCACAGCATGGGGCATAAGTATAATGGTATCATTTATCTTGGAGTTATGGGTTTGCAGTATTTGACTCATAAACAATGAGATGGCTGTTGGAGAAAAATTTCTACAGGCTCTGAGCTATCATATAACTGATTTGTTTTAGGGACATTTTCTACATTTTAGTGTGGTCTTTATATGCTGAGTTTTGACTGAGACTATATCATTTGTGTAGGCAGGCAGCTAAGCAAGTGGATGTTTCATTTAATGGTCATCTCCAACTAAAATTTGGTTTAACCCAGAGGGTCCAGTAATGATAACAAAAGACTGCAAAGGATAATGAACATTATAATGAGGGTAGTAAAAGAATTGTGCCAAGAATATGGGCCTTTTTCTTTTTCTTTTGAGGAAAAGTTCAGAGTTTTATATACCATTGTCTGGGTCATTTTTATCTAAAGTTAGCATATGAGTTTGTTTATCGTCTCATTTAAAAAATGGGAAATTGATCTCTTTTTTCTTAGAGATTTTAGTAGCATTATCACAGAAAACTCCAGAGACTGTTAAAGGTGGGCTTGAATTTTTTACCTCTAATTTAATCTAATGTAGGCTAATAGTGCAGCCACTAGATATTGAGGGAAAACAACCATCATAGTTTAATCTATATGCACAGCAGGATAATGTAGTGATAGATTCCTGTATTGGTAGAGTGGAAAAGGGAGACATTGTTTTGAATGTCCCCTTGGTTAAAAATCATCACTGTTCTATAAATCAGACAAAATAATCTGTTTCCACATGAATTAACATTTAATTCATCTTATTTTGCCTCTTTCAGATGATAAATATTTGTTTCTTAGAAAGTGTTTGATACATGACCACTAAATTTTTAATTTCAGTTAGCTGAAGTTTTTAAAGGTATGAGTGACAGACACCAAAGTATTGGTTGGGGTACTAAATTACAATAACTTGTTTATGTTCCATATCAAGCAATGAAGTCATGTTAAATTGACTAGCAGGGATCTCAATTTTAACATTGCTGACTAATTCTAGTTATCTTGTGTTGTTTCTTGTGGCAAATGATGTACTCAGTCTATAGTGCATAAAAATTCTTCTATGCCACATCAAATACTCCAGTTTAATGAATAATGTGTGCAGCAACTTTTCTATTCCTGAAAAGCTCAATCTTTTTTGAAAAATGAAAGTACTCACAGTTATAATTTATATTTCCTTATTTATACTTCCTTCGTTAGACCAGGATGGACAGATCTAGATGAAATCCACCATCAGCCACGGAATAATGACTAGATGACTGTAGGCCAGTCACTCTTTTCAATATAACCTTATGTAGTTATTGTTCTACATAAAATTGATAGAAGTACTCTTGGGGGGGGGGGAGCAAGATATAAATCTTAGATAAAAATTAACACATTCCCACTTAAATGACTGTCAAATATAAGAGGCTCTGCCTGGAAAGCTAAGAGACTTCTACCAGTTCAACAGGACATGTCTTTGGTCCAGAAGTCTGTCATGATGTGCCATGAAGTCAGCATCATAATTCAATTATTCAAATAATTCATGTCTTTCTTATAAATTATTCATATGAAAAGGTTTATATATTGAAGGGAAATGCAAACCAAACTTTGAAACAAGTACAATAAGTTCTCTGCAGAAGGAACAAGTCTTATCCCAAAGAACTATAGGCTGTATAGTGCAGTGCAGTGCAGTGCAGTGCGATGCAGTGCAGCACAGCATAGTGCAGCGCAGAACAGTACAGTACAACATGGTATAGTATAGTTACTAAAACACTACACTTTCAGCAAAATAGTTGAAAATGAACCACTATATCAGGCACCATCTTGGAAACGTATCAGGCAAAAACTACTGCAAGGCTGTCTTCCAAAACTGGTGTAGCAACTTAGCCAACCTTATATCAACCTGAACTTGATTCTTTTCTTATCTGTGAGTTTGTACCCATCTTTAATTTATTTGATTCTCTGACAAAGATTTTTTTTCTGATGAATTATAACTGGTCTCCGGTGTATATATAATCAGTTAAGACAAACTGCAAACTAACAGAATGCAATAATATAAAAAGAATATCAAGCAGTATTTGAAGCTTATTAGAATTCTCTTTGGAATGTATTTTATCTTCTCATCTTAATCCACTAGTAAGCTTTCCTTCTGTCAGCCTTATATTATGGAAAGTCTTCTGGTAGAACTTGTCCAAATTTTCCCCCTAGAAAACTAGAATTAGTAATTTAAACTCCCATCATTTCACAAGCCCTTCAATTCATGCATATGCATCTTCCCCCCACCCCGCCCCAGCTCTCTATCATGGTGATATTCAATCAGACCTTTGGCTTGCCACCCACACAGAATCCAATTTCAAAGATAACTATGATGAAGTAACCTTGTTCCAAACATTAATTTTTATTTCATAAAGTTCTCTGGAGTTGTATTCTTTGGGTAATTTAAACTTCTAGCCTGTTAAACTTAGCCAGTTTTATTAGTATTTTATTACTATTTCTTTTTTCTAGGCACACCCTTTCAGTGCCAATTATAGATTGCATCATGGGGTTCTCTGGTACAGCAATAAAATCAATATTGTACTAAATAAATAGGAGAGTTGGTGCATTTTTAAATTCCCAGTTAGTTTGCATGTTATCATGTTTATCTGAAAGGAAGATAGCCCTAAATGTAAGATCTCTGCCCTCCAACAGTGGGTCGAATACAAAAAACCAGGGCTTTAAAATAAGAGAGTAAATCCTGAGGTAAATTAGAGCTTCTGATTAGTGAAGCAGAGCAGGTCACAACTTTGCTTAATAATCAATGTGGAATGAGGTAGAAATCTCTCTGTCTTTAAAAAAGAAAAACAAGTCCTCAAAATCATAATTTTCAATGAAATTTGGTCTGGTGCTACTGTCCTAAAGTTAGACTGTCCTTTTATTTCCAACTAATGATTTAGTTATAAAACTATAGGATAGGTTGGTGTAGTGGTGAATTAAATGTTGAACTAGAAATATTGAACTAGATTCCAATGCCTGTACAGTGACAAATTCATCAGGTGACCTATGAAAAACCTTGAATGGTTAATTTTATATTTACTGTGAAAAATCTCTTTCCTTTTTTCATTACTTATCTTCTTCTTTACCTTGCTAATAAAGGTATATTCTTCGGTGGAAATTTGGAAAGGATAGTATAACTTACCTGTCATTCGTATTTATGAAAGAAGAGAATTTAAAACCAACCTAAAATAATAAAGTCCTGGTCAATTTTCAGGGAAGAAAGATAATTTACAAATAAAATTTAACAGCTAAGATTACATTATGAAGAATAGATATAGACATTCTTTCTTCCCTGGCCTGACTCCCGAACCTGGATTTCTTATGATGTCCAACTGAAATAAGTAATACTTGTATCATTATACTCTTTGTGTCCAAGAATAGTTATTCTGTACATCTGAGAAATATTTCCAGATACTCATTCTAGGTAAAGTATTCATAATCTCTCTCCCTCCCCCACTCCCTCCCTCTGTTCCACCCTCTTTCTCATACACACACACACACACACACACACACGCATACATTCTGTATAGTCTTTATTGGAAATGTGTTTTGTGTCAGCTGAATGTATTTTCCCCTTTTTCTTGCTAGGCAGATTAAGAATATAAATTGAAGCAAAGAGCAAGCTAGTCTCTCAGCTATTATCCTTTTCAAAGTTGGTATGTCAGATAAACTGCTATACCTAGTTATTTTAGCTATTGCATGATGTTGTTGCAATTTGACTTTACAACAATTCTCACTGATAAACATCTACTATGGTTTACATATCAGCAGCTAAAGATAAGATAAAAGGGCAAAATTACACAGAAATGTCTCTTTCTACTCCCACTCACACATCAATATGTCTAGGGGTATGTGGTTTTGCTACAATTCAAATTGGTACTTCACTTTGATTCATATTGTCAAAATGTTCTCATGTGGCACTTCCATTAAAGCGCGAATGTGCCCAAGACCATTTTTGCCCATGAACTGATGAGATGCAGATGCTTTGATCTGATGCTTCAATTTAGTACTTTGCTTTGAAGGAATACTTTGATCGAAGCTTTGTTGGATCAAAGCACCTCTCCAAAGCTCCGACAACCCTAGATATATATTCCCCTTAATGCAAGCATAAAATTATCTCTACATATATACAATCCGATGATATCAACATTATTCTTATACATGCACTCCCAAAAGCATACAAACCAGCATTGATTGATAGATTCTTGAGCATGTCTTTGGTACTTAAAGAGAAAGCAAAACTAAATGTATCTGATTTTGGTTTCCAGAAGGTTGTTGAGGAATTGGAAAGAATGTAGAGAAAAGGCAATGAGGAGAATGAATGTTAATTCCTGTGAAGGAACTAGATATGTTTATCCTAAGTACAGAAGTCTGAGGGGACACATAGGAGCAGTCTTCAAATAAATGAAGGAATGTCACAGGGCAGAGAATGAGGATTTGCACTTTATAGTTCTCATTGTGTTCCATAGGGTAAGATGAAAACCAGTGGGTGGAAACTTTACACACATATACACAGAGATGGGGGGAGGGAGGAAGCGAGGGAGGGAGAGAGAGATATGCAGATTTGTCATTACAATTGGATAATTTTCCTGGTCATGAGAACTATTAAACAATGATATAGTCTTCCTCCTGAATCAGAAGGAGTCCATCACTGTAGGTGTCAAATATTGAACAGCCTTGTTTTAAGGTTAGTTTGAGGACAAAATGGGCCAAATTTCCATAGACAACTTGCTGCGGACAACTCAACATAGGACAACTCGCTGTGGGACAATTCAACAATTCAATTTAATTATTTAAAATAATTGAAAACTCATTTTAATTTTTATCATTTACCTTTTCTCCCTTCATTTTTTCCTTCATTTGCATCCTTTCTTTAATGATTCTATTCCACCATTTCTTCAATATTAGTGTAACTCTTGTCTCACAGTCAGTTGTCCCACAGCAAGTCCCACAGCAAGTTGTCTGTGGCATGTTGACCGCTATGAGTTGTCCTAGATCTGACTGAGGATCTGGCAGACCTCCAAGATCTCTTCCAATCCTATGATTCAAGTCAATATTCCTGGATTATGTCAGTTATGTCAGTCAATTATGTCAGTTATCAATAGTTCAGAGGAATGAAAATAGGAAAGTCCTTTGTTTACCCAAATGTTTGTTCTGCACCTATTACCTTAAAACCAACATGATTAGCATGATGCTTAAAGTGGATCATAGCTGTATAGATGCTTAAGGAAATCAGGAATTTTATTTGCCTTCAGTCCAAAGATTGCACTAAAATTCCATTGTTTAGAAAAAAATCAACAATTTTCAGCCTAGATTTTTTTCCCTCAATTGATTATTTTTTTAAAAAAATAATAATGTATGATGCTAAAGTTTATAAAGGGTCAATCATATATAAGGGGCAGAGCTTTGATTGCATGATGGAGGGCACCATCTTGATTTTTTTGATGCCTTTCCCTGTTCACAAATACAAACCTTCCCTATATGTAGCCTTCCTAAACTTTCATCTTGCTTTCATCTCTTATTTAGAAGCCAAGCTATGAGCACCTATTTTTGTTCTTGTCCAGTCTCTGATATTTTGTTTGGCATGGCTGTGAAATTGCCACATGATATTGCATTTGATCTAGTCAATACTGATGTGCTTAGCTATTTTATTAAACAGATGGCTTTATAGTGTTTAATCTCAGATTTGTAAATTGTTTGGAATTAATGAAACCTCTAAACAAATAGCTTGGCTTTGGGCTGCTCAGCTACCCTGGTCAGCCAATTTACTTTGCCTTACTTCTAGAGTATTATATCCTGTAAAAATGCAAGTACAGAATGTCAGTGGCTGACAGCAGAGTAAGCAATCCATCATTTGTACTGGTTGCTTTGTTTGCCGGCCTAGAGAAATAAGAAAAGAGGACTGACTTTGGCAGATCAAAGCTATGGCTCAGATAGTTTGGTATTCTGTCTTCTCGCAAGGACCAGCAAAACTGAATTGGAAATATCCTGACCCAGTGTAGCAATAGTCATTGCGTAACTCAGAAGAGAAAGGTAATATAACTTGCAAGAAGAGCATTTGGCTAAGGAGAAGCTATTATATTAATCAGACTAATAAAATTTCTATTTAGGCTACTTAAACAGCACCCTGGCCAATAATTTACATAATCATACTTGTTTGATTGACTGCCTTTACACAACCTGCTAAACAAAACTAAATAAACCATATCCAATCTGACTGATTAGCTGCACTTTGTGAAAAAAAAACAAAAACAAATGGACAGTAATTTTTGGAAAATCCTGTTCTGCCCATCAATACAAATCCCATCAGTTTGCACATCTTGGAGGTAAATCACTTTGCAGACTGATACCTTGGACATGCTTTTGCTGCTCTTTCCATTATATTCATTGACTATTTGAATGGTTATTGATTATATATGATGCATCTCTAAATAAATTGCCTCTCTCATATGAGGTTCTTCATTTTTTAGTAGAAGATCAGATTTTAAGTTTTCAAAATAATTAAATTGATTTTTGCCACAATGCACTGGATTGATGTACTCTTTCAAGTATTGTATTTATGTGAGTCATATATTTATGTGATCCTTTTATAGCCATTTGTCTGACTAATATGCCAATGCTATTATATCATTATGCAATATAACATTTTGGAGACCCCTAACTAAATTTAAATTATTCAAGATGTGGACCAGGACTTCACAAGTCAGTATGTTAAATAACTTTATTTTAGAAATGCACTCTCTTCCCAACTTTCCCCCATCCAGCAATAATTTCATGGATTTCCATCTTTGTCATATATCTAAGTAGTTTGTATTTTGACTAGGCTAATTAATAATGCTGATTTTTACAGCAAGCATTATTGGAATAGGAAATTAACAGAGGCCATATTCTCACAGCATGGCCTTCTCCAATTCAAAGAGATACTTGTTCAGCAGGCTGAGGCAAAGAGGCAGTCCCAGAACCAGTGAAATTTGGGGGCTGGACAGGGGACAGACTGTATCTGTCCTCAGCATGAAAGGGATTGCCACTCTCAAATTGGCCTTTTTAGCCATACTAGATGTTGTTTTTGGACCTCTTTTCAGAGCATGATACCATAGTCTTTTGAGACTGAAGCAGAGGTGGTATTCAGCAGGTTCTGACCAGTTCTGGAGAATCAGTGGCAGAAATTTTGAGTAGTTCAGAGAACCGGTAGCGGAAATTTTGAGTAGTTCAGAATACCACTTCTGACTGGCCCTGTCCCCATCTATTCTCTGCCTCCTGAGTTCCAGCTGATCGGCTGGGTCTTCTTTTGTTGCCTTGCATAGGAGAACGGAGCTGGAAAGCAGGTTAGTGGGTTGGGGCGAGAATGGGGATTTTACAGTATCCTTCCCCTGCTACGCCCACCAATCTATGCCCACAGAACCGGTAGTAAAAAAATTTGAATTCCATCACTGGACCGAAGGATGCCAAATGATGAATATTCTCAAACAGGTCATTTCCATGGTGTTAGAGGAGGAGGAGAAAGGAATCAAAATACCCCTCTGATAACAATTATTAATAGCAAAATATATTTTCTTATTCTGAAAAGAAAAGAATCACCTCCAAAAAAAGTTTTGGGTGAAATTAAGGGATTGGCTTGAAGCAATTAATAATTGAAAAAGCAGGGATATAATCTAGATATTAACTACACAAACTAGATATGACATATTTTGTTTCTGTGAATTTGTGTGTGCATGGCATGTACAGATGTGGTAAACTCTCATTGGTCTCCATCCTAACTGTGAAACTATCTATGTAGTTCTGAACCTTTCAATAAGACCATGTGGTAAAATATCATAACTGACTGAAGAGAACTAAAACCAACATTTTGGTTTTACATGCAAAATACTATATTATCAAACATTTCTCCCTCTACAGATCAATAGGACATCTTCACTAAGTGACTAGATTCAACTATTCAACTCAATTATTTTGATGGCAACACAGTGCAATAGCTTGAATGGAATATTTTGCACTGCTCTATGGTTACAGTTTCAGTTACTACTCAAGCTTCTTAGCTGCTCTTTTTTTAATATTCATATTTTCAGATTCAGATCAGTCTGCTTGCATTTGCTAGGACAGGAAAGAGTTTTCGCTTTGATCCAAGTTGACATGTTATAGGGTGAAGTATTGCTTCCTTTTCATATGCCCAAAGTGCTAATTATTAAAGCTACTGCTATAGCTAATGTGCCATTAAAACTTTAACTGTCTGTTTGAACAGTGTATCTAGGTGTGTCACTTTTCACATCTTTAACCTTTTTATAAGAACCATGAATAGAACCTGTCATTTCTTTTCCTTCTTTTTTGATGTCTTATTGAACTCTTACCAGAGACATGGCACACTTTTGAATAATGGTCATACCGGAGAATATTCATCAGTTCTCCTATATTTCTCTTTTACTGTAATAGTGATAGCATTAAAAAATACAGAGTTTCTATATCTTTTATAGAACTTGGGCCATACTTTCTCTTTAACCTGTTGCTTGCCTGAAAATTCTGATCCTCTTATTTATTGATTGATATATGTTTTATATTTCTGCAATCCTTACATGTAAGGATGTTGGGTGTGAAATTCCATTTAGCTTAGCATTAAATTAAAACAGATTTGTCAAATGGCATAGTTTGGTTAATGCCAGTGAAATGGTTATTCTTCTCCCTTTCTTCCTGCCCTCCCCTCAAAAAAAAATCAAGTTACCAATGAAATGAAGCTATTTGCCTTATTTTCTTCCCTGAGCCAAGAAAAAAAATGAAGCTTTATAAATAATGGTGACTATTTTTGTATAACTTATTCTTTCCCCCTTATAATTCTTGCTTTCAATTCCTTAAACTGCCTGAAGTCTTCATTAAACTTCACATTTATGATCTCAGAAAAGGTTGCACATTATCCTTCTGAGACATTAATGGTTCCATTCTACTTGCCAATGAAGATTAATTTCCAACTGCTACCCGTTACTAGAGACATGTTTCCCTGCACATTTCAAAACTGACTCAAAGGAACTGCTTTGGACCTTATGTGACAGCTTCACTGATAACAGAAAATGTGTGGCTGTTCCTTTTTGCAGATTTGCATGAAGCCTAAAAAAAAGTTATAAATTAAAAAAAAAAAGGTATAGGATATACATCTCATACATGGAGTGGCTCACAAATGAAACAGAATAAAAGTAATAGAAGTAACCACAATTAAAAACAGCAAAACTGACATAAAATAGCAGCACAGAAGACTTAGAAGTCTTGGAATAAATATTCAAACACATCATGACATGGACTCATCCATGATATCAAGGCCCATGATAAAGCAAAATGTTTAGTACCTTGAAAAATTTCAGCAGGCTTGGGACATGTATAATGTCTGAGGTGTGGGAGTGATGTTTCATAGGTTTGGCCCCACAACAGAAAAGGCTCTTTTCCTGGGTCTTGACAGGTGACCCTGTCTGCAGATGGGACCTAGTCATTCTATTCCTGACAGATCAAATCAGACAGGTAGACACCATTGGAGAGAGAAAGTCTGATGTCATAAATAAGAAAGATTTGATGGGTTTGTATGAAGTTAGAGCACTTCTTCTGAATCACATTTCAAGTGTGCACATCCCTTTCGAGTATTTATATGAACCATATCATGAAAAAGGTTATTCAAGTCCTCGGTATGAATACATGACTGAACTCTATTTGAAAGACTAAGTTTTTTTCTTGAAATCCTGCCATTTGGAATTACTTTTGGAAGAGCAGGATGTGTCACTATGCATATGATGTGTGAATTATAAGGCAGTTCTTATACTGTAACAAACACCAGCATTTTGAGCAAGACAAAGTCACTTGTCCATCTTTTCTGTGTCACTTTTTTCCTGTATATTTTAGTACAATTACTCCTGGCATACGCATTGATTTTCAATAAAGCTGCAGTATAGAGACACCTGCTGGGAAACAAATGAACAGAAGCATTGTTCATGTATATCTTTTAAATTACAAAGGAGTAGTCTATACAATACACACACACACACACACACACATACACACACATGACTAGTCTATAATATATATATATATGTTTTCTTAAGTTTTCGTGGGTACTTACATGTATGGTATTCAGCTTTGTTCGGGTAATTTCCCACGTCATTATAGTTGTGCTTTCAAAGTTGTAACAACGTTTCGGCAGAATCTCATCTGCCATCATCAGGCTTCTGTATTGTGTTCATCTGTGAGTCAGACTTTCACAGCCATTACAGTTTTAAATTTGGGGCTAGCCTACTGCTGTGCCAGAATGGTTTTTTCTTCATCCTGAATGGTTGGGAGTCTTGGTCTGTGTTTATTGGTCTTGGAATTTGCTGTGTTCTGCTTGATTGGTGTTTCTAATATCTTCTGTCTGTTTTGTAGCTTTTTTTGTCTTGATTGGCTGGCAACATTGTGTTTCCTGTATTGGAGGCTTTTAGTGCGGCTTGACTCCAAGTAAACGGACAGCTATCATTTATTAGGAAGCTAGGTTTCATCTGGGTGCCTGGTTGGGGTGTGTTTGAGCTGGAGGTATTGGGGGGATCTGTTTGTGCCCAGGTGTTTGCCTGGCTTGTGGTGTGGAGATTTTTTTGTTTGTGAGTGCAGGCTTCCAAATAATTGACAGTCTGGTGGATCATCTCTTCTATTCATGTTTTCAGGTCTTTTTTCAATCTCTATGGCTTCTCTGATAATTCTGTGGCTGGGATTTTCTATAGTGGCTAGGGTTTTGGTGCCATTGACCAATGGCTTTCAGGTGTTGGACTAGTAAGGAAGTGTGTTCCAGCTTTTTTACTGCATTTTTGTGTTCATCCAGACAGGTACTTATTCTTCTATTGGTCTGTTCAATGTATGTGGCAGGGCATGATGCACAGGGGACTTCATATATGCTTTGGTTTTCCAGGTCAATTTTATCTTTGGGGTTTCTTAGGATGGCTGCTATTTTTCTGTCTGTTTTGAAGGCAGTCTTGATGTGATGCCTGTGTAGTATCTTACTGATTTTGTCTGTAGTACCTCTTATGTAGGACAGGACAGCTGTTCCATAGGTCTGTTCATCTTCTAGGACTCCATTATGTCTCAGTGTGTTTTTGTGGATCAAGCTGGTGATTTTGCTTTTGTGGAAGCTGTTAGCTGTCAGTACTTTAGTCAGGGTGCATAGTTCAGTCTTTATGTGTGTCTTGTCTGCCAGGCATTTAGTTCTGGTGATTAGTGTTTCAGGCACAGAGTTTATCTGTGCTGGGTGGTGGCGAGATTGGGCATTGAGGTAGCGGTTGGTATGAGTTTTCTTCTGGTATATGGTGTGTCCTAGTGTGCCATCTGCGTAGGAATTTGAGGTCACATAGTATTCCTGCTCTTTTAACTTCCAGCTTCTCATAGGTTTTGGTCTGGCTGTTTATTTCCTCCCCGTAAATTCCAAATTCCAAGACCAATAAACACAGACCAAGACTTCCAAACAATTAGGATGAAGAAAAAACCATTCTGACACAGCAGTCGGCTAGCTCCAAATTTAAAACTGAAACGGCTGTGAAAGTCTGAAAGTCTTCCAAATGGCTGGTAGG
>NW_020769309.1:35442692-35481501 GCF_900518735.1 Pseudonaja textilis | reverse complement strand
ATATAAAACAAAGACTTGTTTGTTGTCTTTAGCACTCATTAGGAGACCTGCTAAAACTGATTTTAATGTTGGTGAAAATTCAAAGCTGTTCATGATTCACATTTCACCTTTTGTAAGTAGCACTTTCCACAGCCAGAAAAACAATATACAATGAGATATACAAATTGTGAAATGGATGGAAAAGCACACCTTCACCCACACTACTCTGGTTAGTTGATATACAAGTGAATGCAAAAATATGACCCAATGAACCTGGCCCATCCTCCATCAATTGTTTAGAGAGCAGTTTGTTTAGTTATGATACAGGCTAAGGTATCTCTTTGCACATTGAAATATTCATTGTTTAATTGTTTTATGTGCATCCTTTAAGGGTAAAAGCTAGAGGCATACACTAAATAAACATTTTGATTTAGTTTGATTTCAAATGACTAGGGACAGAAAACTAAGTGTTATGATGGAAGACTAATTGAAATGGATACATTTATCCTTAAGAGAACACTGAGGGAATAGCTGAAAATAGTGAAACAGAAGTCTTTTCCTCTATTGCCCTAGGAAGCAAAATATAACCAGTGTGTCTCAATCTTGCTGATGTTAATATGTGTGGACTACAATTCCAGAATTCTCCAAACAAGAGACTGGCTGGGAATTTCTGGGAACCTCTTAACATTGCCAAGATTGGAAAACATCAATTTACAGAATAAATGTATTAAGTTACAAGAAATAAAATTCCAGTTTAATACTTGGGGAGGGTGAGGAGATGTCTTGTTGTTAACAGTGATTCATCTGTGAAACAAATAACTCAGGCTACTGGATACTTTAAAGTAAAGGATGGACAATATTTTGTCATTGATGCATATACTGGATTCTTTCTCTAAACAGGAAGTTAGGTTCAATTATCTAAATTTCTTTCAACTGAAAGATTTTATAATATAATAGTAGCAGGCAGAGGAAATTTCTTTCATTTAACTATTCCTAGTTATTTAATTTACTGAAAGTGTATTTTACTTTAGGCAGGTTTTTTTTTTCCCCAAAGGGGAAGATAATTGTTGAGAATTCTAAATTCTGCGCCTGTGTGCGAGAGAGAGAGAGAGAGACAGAGAGACACAGAGTATCCTATCTGTCATTGCACCACCACCTCCAGAAAAGTATGCCACTTTTTGACTTCCCACATTTCAATCCCAAAGAAAGGTACATAGCAAGGAAACTTCTTCCATTATGCAGTTCTATTGTCAGCCATAAGTCTTGCCTTAAGAAATAATTAAGGAGTTCTCCTCCTGGTAAATTAAGAGGTAGTGTCTACCTAGTTTCCCAAGAGGAAACTTCAGAACTACTAGTTGTGTTTAGCTCTAATAATGGAAAATGGCATGCAAATTAAGTAACAGACTAGTAAATCTATAAGGGTCATTATGTGACAATATTACCTTGATCTGTCATACTGTCCAAGAACAAATTTCAGTAGAGGAAATTGCTGAACCTTGAACTCAAGCATATTTCTGAATAAACATGCATAGCGACTTTGTGAAAATGCTGTATCAGTTGAGTGTCTGATATGAAGTGTTAGAAAAGACAGAATAAAGAATGCCAACAATTACATACAATAAAATTAAAATATACAAACCTTTAGAAGTTTTAGACTACAATCCCCATATTCCTAGACCAACAAGCCAGGTCACTGGGGTTTATGGGGTGATAACCAAAACATGGAGGAGAACTCTTCATCTCTAATCCTACAAAATAAAAATGATACCAAAACTGATATTGATGGGCAAATTGCTTAATACCATTGAAAACTGTGTTTGCAATTGTTTTAGAAAAACAATTCCTGTCATGAAATTTAAGTTAAATGTAAATACTCTAGAGTAAGCCCTTTACTGAACATAGTAAAATTGCCTTTGGGTTAACATACATAGAATCATGATTTTAGTTCTCCTAGTGCTTTCAACATTCTGTGTAATTCGAGCAATTTACATTAATGTAATCCATTTAGAGAGTTGCATTGTGCTGCCAAACCCATTTGTAAGAGAGTACACAGTGAATAAATACCCTAGTTGCTATGAAGGACCTTCCTCTGTTTGATCTCGGGATATCATTACAACTCTGCCATTCTGTAACACAAAGTACTCCTTTCTCTTAGCTTGGCATGGTTTCATCCTTGCTAGTATATCTAAAGCTCCATTAAGCTCTTGAGACCCCTTCATTCTGTACTTCAGTTATATGCCACCTGCTCAGGTCAAGGTGAAAAAAAAACCACTTTTTTTTGTTTGATCAAAAAGCAAGTCTTTGAATTTGAAATAAAGTGACAATTTGCAAAGCAAGGCTTTTTCAGAATCAATGTCCAAAGCATCATTTCACAAAACCCATTTCATATAGTTAAATGTTCATAGATTTCATCTTAGCTATATCATGTGTGGAATGTATGAGGTTATCTTTCTGACTCTGTCAATTTCACTACATGAATATGAAAACATGAAAGTCCACATAATTTAACCTCTGCATCCAATTTAAAATGTGTGTCCTTATCATAATGTCATCACATTGAAATGTCCTACATGGACAGTTCTATTTCTATGTAGTATTCATAACATTGGAAGAATGGTAGGCTCTGGCACATAAAATGAAGATTTGGGGAGTCATAAATTTGATCTCAGATGCATATACCAAAATAAAACAGAACAGAAGGAAATGAAATGTTATATCCATCTTTTGAGATAGCCAGATAGATTATGGATTTGGATCCTGAAATAAAGTTGAACATGGCAGAATCCAGCTGGGAAATAGATCAGTTTAGCCATTTATGATATAAATAAAACTCTTCCTTAAACTATGATCTTGAGCTCAGCTGGGGTCAGAGTTTCTGTATTATTTGAAAATAGGTTGCTAGGGCTACTATGATGTAGAAAATGGAAAAAAGTCATTTCTTATAAGTAAACATAGATTGGTCTATTATTACACCGGCTAAAAGAGAGGGCAAATATAATATATATTTTTTCAGAAAGTCATGCTGAAGAAATAAGATTCAGATCTTATATGCCCTTTTCAATTTAAAACCAGTTTTTTTTAAAACATGATAGTACTGCAAACTCTCAAAACTCTTTTGTATCCTTCTTCAAACGCTTATGTAACAGACTGTATGGTAAAAATTATAGACATTATTTTTTTCTAAAGCCAACCTTCTAAGATTTGACTTTTCTTCCTTTCACAGCAAATCTTTACAGCTTTTGAAAATATAGGATTTTTTAAAAAAATGAATTCTGAGTGATTCTGCAATTTCTGTCCTTTGTATTGCAATGTCCTCTGAGCTATTTATCCAAATAACCTCCATAATTTTATCACTTCTCATTTTTCATCATTTGTATAGGAATCATTTTTTTGTTTTATGAAAAAATAAACTAAGCAAAAATTGTCCCTTAAAAATAAATTATACTGAATGTGAAGTTTTATGCAGGGTTATTTTAGCCCTACCAAAAGAAATAAATGTTAGATAGTTTCCTGTATGATTCTGGATTGATCACACTGAATCCTGAAATCACTAGATAATCTTACCATGGCTGATGAAAAGAGAGGTTTAAGCTTCATTGCTTTTAACACACAAGAAAGTCACATATTTTCTTAATGTCAGACTTTACACTAAACACAGTACTCAATAAATAGACAGATTGATTTATACCGACTTTAAAGAAATCATATATGTGTAGAAAATCTGTCTACTGCAGAATATGAAAATCAGATAGATGATAGATGGAAAGATGATAGATAGATAGATAGATAGATAGATAGATAGATAGATAGATAGATAGATAGATAGATAGATATGATAGAGAGAGGGGGGACTTTTTGTTCCCTTTTTCAAAATCAATGGACTTCTGGTCACTCTTTAATCAACCTTGAAAGTCAGAGGCACCTCTTCAGTGCTTACATAATGGTTCTATAAGACCTGAGAATCACTGACTCCTGGCTTACCATTTAGCCATTACAAATTAATTCTCATAGTAGATTGTACACATAGGACAATATGCTCAATAATCAATGCTAACTGATATGAAAGTATTGTTTGTTCTTATCACAGGTTCACTTGTGGACAGTTCAAAGCCAAGCAGGATGTCAAATAGGATTGTGTTTCACCCTTATAGGGAGTTGTTTATTGTTCAACTGTTTCAAAAATAGAACATGAGTTTAACTGACATAAAGCCCTAATCCTAATTTTGTACTCCTGTGCTTGTCTTACCCTACTTTCTAATCCCCAGGATTATTCCTATTAACCTATTAGCTTTATTTACAGATTACTTCAGCACTTTTGCTTTAGCTTTGTTTACTATATGCTTCTTTCCTTTTTGGGTTTCTGTATGAGGCTTATGAACAGCTGCCTACAAATTGAAACTTTCACAGTCCCTGACAAACTTGGTGGCTTTGGATGCTGATGAACTCACTCCAGCCTAACTCTTAATTCTCATTTTCATCCTCTTCTTCCCATAGTCTTTTATTTTACGAAGTCTCCTCTGTCTTCTTTGCTGATTCCTTATCTGGCTTTTTTTCTGATGAATAAGTTGCTAGAAAGTCCAACTCTCTTGTCAGACTGTGGCTTCTTTATTCTTTATTTACTTACTACAGTATATTTTCTTCTGCCTTTATGCCACTGTAGCTACCTCTTGATATATTCATTTAGATGCAGGTATTCTTCTTCACCATCCTCCATTGCGTTCTTCCTAGGACTTCAACTATTTTCTTGTGATGACACTGCAATCTCAGCCCCACAGGCACATGTATCTCCAGCATCAATTTCTACCTTCTCTTATTCATGTCAGAACATTTTTTATCTGTTAGATGGGGAGCTAGAAAAAGTAAAAGAGATTCTTCTCCTTCTGGGACAACTGCAAATCTCCTTGACAGGAAGGAACTTGCACATTCCAGAAGTTCCACCTCAGTTTCCAGAGAAGCAAAAAATAAATAATGTCTTCATATATAGAAATAAAAAAGAGCATAACTTTCCTTCAGTAAAGTTTCTATTAATAGTGATAGGTTGGTTTACTTGTCTCAAGAGAAAATATATGGCTGAAGTTGAAAAAAACTGGTGGAAGAAATAATTCAGAAGCATGATAACAAATCAGTTTTGGATCCAAAGTGATCCCTATTCTTTCAGTCCAAAATTCATGTTTCAACTGAATGAGATATTGGCAAAATTGCCTGTCAACATTGTATGAGTATGGGAAAAAAATAATATTATAAAAATGTTATGTGATGATCTTATAAGATGGCTATGTGAATGTTTTAAATAAATGAATAGAATGTACTAATCATTTTTGTAGTGGGAAGGAAACCTGACTTGAATGAAATAACAAAGCAGCAGCATAGCATAAGATGATAGATAAACCAAGTATGTAAATAGAAATCTATATTTGGAATTAACTTTGCAGTAGTGCTCATCTATAAATGTTAGTGCAACTTGGTCTCATAAGCTTGTATAATTGATTTCTTTACATTTCCTGAAATAGACTTATTCTTTTGAGACACTACAAAACTCAGCCAAATTTATTTTATGTTAAACTTTCGAAACTAAGTATTTATAAGTGGGTTAAGTGTGTCTGAACATCTACCAAGGTTAGAAAGAAGCACTCAGGAACCAAAAATGGAAGAGTCAAGGATCAGAAATAAATTTTATTACAATAAATCCTAATAAACATCACCTAGTGTAGAATCTATCAATCCAACCTTCCTTATTTATATGTGGAAGCTGCAGAATTTAAATATTACATCACTTTTATTACTACTCTCTTTTTGTTGTATGTTTCTCAGCATTAAATTAGGGCAGTCCTATCTGTGTGTACAATGTTCAAACCATTAGGGCAGGCCTTTCAAACTGGCAGCCCACAGGCCAGATGTGTCATTCATAGGCCATGCCCACCCTGTCTCCACAAAGGCAAAAAACATTGTGATTCATCACGATATGTCACGTGAAGCAATCAAGTTTGACAACTGTGCATTAGAGTTTCCTTGTCCTCCTTCCCAAAGAAGAATCCTTTGATTACAAAAATTTATAACCTCAAAGTATTTTCTTTGAAAGCCCAGATTATCACAGGTTCATTGATTGTTGTCTTTCTTGGACATTGATAGCTTAGTCCCAGGAATTCCTCCTCTGATCATCTTCCACACAGATTACTATGATCTATTTCATGTAAAATTCCTCTTTCCTGTCTTTAAAGAAATCTAGTGTCCTTATACATACAACCTGATTTTGTTTTGTAAGCTATAGAAATATTTTTCAATGCCTTTGTAATATTTTCAGCAAGCATTTTTTGAGAGGGTGGCCATGGCTTATATATATTAAAGCATTATAAGTTGCCAATGAAGCAGGAGATCAGATGTTCAGCACTATCACTACTGAGTGCAGCTCAAAGATGATAGAGATTTTTCCTTCCCTCATGTCAGGACTGGGCTGTTGAAAGTAGTCTGAAGTGAGTCAAGCTTCAGAAGACATGAACACAAAGATACTAGCTTGTTCTCAGCAGAGTGAGTAGGTCAGAAGATGCAATGGAAAACACCTCCACAAATACAAGGCATACTAGGATCTTTGGAATGTGTTATTTAAGTCAGGTTTTCTGAAACCCTTTTACACTTCAGTGCAAAAAAGTAGTTGAAGTAGAGCTGCAGGCTTCTGAGTAGCCGTAGTGGAACTGCAGGCTTTATCCAGATAGACTTGGCCTATCTGGCCTACACTGGCATGAAAGTCATCAAAGTCCATGTTCACTATTGTATTTTCCATGTCAAATTTCCCCTTTAAAGAGAAAATGCAGTAGATAATAGACAGCATCCATATAGTTGCATCAGTAGAATTGGTTCTTCTTTGCCCATACCTCACCTTTAATGGGAAGGACAAAGCATGATTTAAAAAAAAACACCAAAAGCCCCGAGTACAAGACCTCATGTTACACAATCAAGCATGATTGCTGCCAACTTGTTCAACACCTCTTTCTCCCTGCAGAAAGAAACCAGAAGTTCTTAATCTGTCCTTCTCTTCAGATAAATTAATAGTGCAGTGGGAAAGTAAATGTGGTACCTGATATGAAGTATTAGCCAGCATCTTCTGACACCTATGGAATCACACAGAAATCCCCATGCTATGCCAGAAAAATAAGCTTTAAATGAAAAAGTAAGAAAACCAAACATGCTTCAAGGAATCCTGTCTCATTTCATTTGATATAAAATGCTCCTTATGTTGCACATCTCGGTATTATAGAGCATATCAATCATAAAGGAAAAATATATTTCTTCTTAGTAGTTACTCAGAAAACAAAGGGTGCATTGCTTATCTGATCCATAATATCTCTGACTGGGCAGTCATGATGCTTCAGTTCAATCTACTTCACAAAGATCTTGTTGGTGTAAGGAAATGCAATGTATTCTATTTGGAATTCATAGAAGAAAAACGGAGCAGTAAACATTTTTGTTATTATCATCATTGCAGAAACATCAGGCTACATGCAGTCCTTAGTAAACTTCCATATGACTTTGGCAAAATATCAGTTCAGGTTTATGGAAAGATAATTGTTTCTCCCCCACAGGGGATGAAAGTGAGTAGGAGGGGGGGAAAAGATAGACAAAAAAAATGTTAGAAAAAAGAGGTTAATTTCACCTTTCAAACCAGTGGTGTCCAAATAGATCACCCTGAAGAAATATAACTTACAAAGGTAACTCACCTTTCGAAGTATTTATCTTAATTTAACTGAAATTATACTAGTTATGCCCTGCCTTTATTGATCTCAGATGGTAGAATATTCTGCTGCTTTGGCCAAGGATCTTCTGCTTTCTTGTTTCTCCAAATACTCAGGAGCAAAACTACAAACACACACAGAGAGCTATGCAAGGGATTGAAAAAAACTTTCCTACTATCTCATCTATGCATGATTTATTATGAAACAAACAGAACTTAAGCACATACAGGTAATCATGACACTGAAAGTATATAAAATTAATGGGTTTCAATTATATCTCAGCTAAATATATAGTTAAACATTCAAGATGGTATGCTACAACCCAAATGAAGTGGAACCCCACAAAGATGAAGTGAGCTTCCGTTCCTGAAATGGTTCACCAAATACCAATAATAATATTTCTAAACTGTAACAATATGTTGTATTTCTAACACAATAAAGGAAAAAAAGAAATGTTTTCTTATTGTTTGAGTGTTGTACCTAAGATTCAAATATTTATTTATTTACTTAGTTGATTTGTCAATTGCTTACAAGATAATAGGTATAAGTATAAACATAGTTATGAATACATGAAATGGATACATATAAGAAAAATAAAAAGAAATAATAGGACAGGAACGGTAGGCACTTTGGTGCGCTTATTCACGCCTGCTACAGACCACTTAGCAAAGGGGTGAGGTCAATAGTAAGTAAGTCTAAGGTTAAAGTTTTGGGGGTTTGAGGTTTGGGGAAGAAACTACAGAGTCAGGTAGAGTGTTCCAGATATTGAACACTCTGTTGCTGAAGTCGTATTTCCTGTAATCAAGTTTGTATCTATTGTGTGCTCTTGTATTGTTATGGTTGAAGATCATTTGAGATGAGAATTCCAAGGTCCTTGACAGAGTTTGGATCATCAAAAAGGTCTTGAATATTCAGCTTGTATTTTATTTTCTGATTTTTTTTGCCAATATGTAAGACAGAGCATTTATTTGTTGAGATTTGAAGTTGTCATTTGTTTGACCATTCTGATACATAGTCGAGGTCTTTTTGAAGGGTAGCAGAATTATCTGTGGTGTTGAACAGCTTTACATAATCAGCGAAGAGAATGCAATTGCTCTTAATATGATCACAGAGGTCATTTATGTAATGTATGAAGAGGGTTGGTCCTAGAACACTGCCTTGGGGGTCTCCACTATTGACAGGTACAGAATTTGATACGACGTTTCCAGTTTTGGCCATTTGTTGTCTGTTTGACAGGAATGCTTCTATCCAGTTATATGTTTTTGAATGATAGCACTAGAAAAGTATGTTTTGATTTTGCCTCCAAAAAAGTAACTATTTAATCTGCTCCATTAAAAACCTGAAAAATAATATGGAACTTTAAAAGCTACATTATTTATTATGATGCAAAAATTTGTGGCTCTCCAACTTACTCAATGTTTTCATAAAACATTGAATGATCCGAAAGCATTTAAAAATGAAGATAGTTTTATAGTTAAACAACCATTGTCTAGACACACAATAACTTCAGAGAATTTAATTTGTAACTCTTTCCAACAACCATAACTCCACCATAGCTCTATTTAGTTTCCATTATTTAGATTCTTTCAAAAAGGCACAGGATGCAGAAGGCCACTAGTACACCATTTATAGGGAAGGGCAGAGATAATTGAAATTAGTATTTGCAGACATGAGAGATTCTTAAAGCTCTAATTAAAGAAGCAAGAGAGTTCTGGTACTTGAGCTGCAATAGTGAAAACAATGAAACAGTAATTCATTTTTAAAATACCATGATAGGTAAATTAATATATATATGTGCTGTTCTTCTTAAACACATACACATACCTAGAGTATAGTGGGTAGGGTTTTTAAAAAAAATCAAAGTAGGAGAAAGATCTACACAGTATCCCTGAAGTAAGCATCCATGAACACCAAAGAATATCAGGTCAAAAGCCAGTTGATGTCTGCATATAATCACCAGAAAATCTATTAGGAGATGAGACCAAATCACAGAGCTCTCAAAAACCTTCTGCTTGAGAAGTGTGTCTTCATATTCTTCTTCCTTACTTTTCTTTGGCAATTTCTCTTCTCATGTCATAGCAGGAAAAACCCTCAATGCTCAATGTATTTAAGTGTTTGGCTTAGCAAAAGATGAAAGGAAAAAGAAGACCCTTCTCTATTTTTCTCTCTTTAATTCTTTATTATATGAAAATTTCATGCAAATGAGCATCCTGTACAAGTACAAGAGGCAGGAGGAGGAGAAGTCTTCTGCCAACAGGTAACACATGTTACAAAACCTGTGATCTGCTTTGAATGGACCCACTGGTGACAGGGCTTAAGACGAGACAATTCTATCAATGTTCAGCCTTGTTACAAAAGATGGAAGCTGCCTAGGCAAAAAAAAAAAAAAAACGAAGACAATGGAAAACAAAAGGGTTCCCCTTTTTCTCTAAATGACTGTTGCCTGTGTCATTAAATTTCATATTGTGCATTGAATCTAAATATATCACTTTGTTCTGCATGACAGGCAGAAGTGAGCATTCATACATTATCCAGCCACTTAATTAAGTGCCTGGGATATTTGCAGTTAGCAGAAACTAATAAGGGAATCGCATTTAAATTCCAATCACTCCTCAGGGTGGCTGCCTGCAACATAAGCAAAGCTTACTGGATAGACATTCCACTAAATGCTCAACTAAAAGTTTAGATTTACTGTATTTGCAAAGAAGGGGTAATTTTATTTGCCATGAAAAGGTGAGGCTAAAAACAAACAGATCTGTTTGGTTGTTGTTGTTTTTTTGGAGTTGTGATTTCTCAGCATTGTGTTTAAAATGCCACTTGGTCTGTTCAGTTGCCTAATGAAATAGGAGTCTGATTTAGAGCTTTGCTAGCACAGAACAGGAGGTTCTATAAAAACAAACAGCCGGTTTACCCTATCCATGGCAGACTTTCAAGACATTCCACAGAAATGGGCCCTAAGACTTGCAGATAACAAATACCTCATGACAGATTTCAAGCAGATGTGGAAATTAACTCATCTGCACGTTATGACTAATGCAGCAGAAGGGAAGAGGCAACTTCTGTATGGAGCTAGCATGGAGATAAAATCTGTGCTCATATTTGGAACTTGGCTGTTTTCTAGGGGACCATCTTCCAAGTGGATTTGCATCTGCCTCCATTTTGTTTGTTTGTTAAAAATGTTGCTTGCCTAAGCATCAGAGGGCTAACTGCCTCAGGTCTCAATGGGAGCTAATTTGAGCTATACAAGTTCAAACTGCAATGATTTCAATTCTCTCTTTTCTTGCAACTATCCTCTTGGCAGAAATCAACCAGTCCAATTGCCTCTCACTAGAGGGCACCAATTCAAAGCACCAGTGGAGCTGAAATCATAAAACATTTCACATTTCTGCTATTATCACATAAACAACATAAGTGTGACATGAACACTGAATCACCGCAACTGAAATCTGTATGTTAATTTTCACATTAGGATGAAACTGATGTTTTCAAAGTACTGTGGGGGACTATACAAGAAATATATTTTTAAAATGCTTATTTTATTTTGTTTGATTGTAAAACATAACATACGAAGTATATTATTAATTACTATTGGTGAGACTACCATCTGTTACTTGAACAAGACCTGCCTCGGATAACTCTGTGAATGATTAATTGATCATAATCCTTTCTGAGGGAATTTTTTAGGGTTACTCTGTCTGATACTAAACAATAATGTTATTACCTGCTGTTAAATACATCCCTCTCAGAGCATAACATCAAACTAGAATGTAAAATATTTTTCAAAATTATAGCCAAACAGATCTGGAATAGTCCAAGCTAAGAAATGCTGTTCCAGATCAAAAATTGCTATCAGGATCCAGTCCAGTTCCAAGGAAAATAAAATGAAAATCAATTTCAGAATTCCAATTGATCATGGATAAGTTCATTATTTATTCACATTAAAAAAAAATCATACTTCTTAAAGAATATAAAAACAGAAACCAGGGCTTCCGGTTTGAAGTCTCTTCGGTAACAGACAGAAATCCGTGATCGTGCACATTTTCGGTCTGGGCTCGCCGCTGGAGCGCCCCGAGCCGGATAAACTATCCCGTAGAGGTGGTGAAGAGGGGGGAGACTGCCAGCAGGGTTGAGGAGAGTCACATCCCTCCTCCTCAGCTGGCCATTACTCCCTTTCCCGAAGGCGGTTGCAGCGGTGGTCAGAAATGGCCACCTCAAAGAAGAACTTGACCGGAAAAGAATGTGCAGGAGGAAGATAAGAAGTGAAATTTTTGGCTGACCGGGTTAAATTGTAAAAGCAACAACTAAGGTACCCTGGAATTTAAACTTACAAAAAAATAACATCGCTCCCAAAGAAGAGTCGGAAGCAGTGAAGGAAAGTGAAAAGGGAAAGGTTTTGCTTTTTTTTTCTTCTCTCTCCTTCCCTATACTGACAACTAAGAGACTTAAATAAGAAATCAGAAAAATCCGCTTTGACGTCAATAGGCAATTAAGCTGAAAATAAAATAAAATGCCAAAGGAATAATAAAGATTTCTGGACACTAATTTTTTTTTTTTCATAAGCAGGAAGAGAGAGAAAAAAATAAGGGCAGGATCTGGAAGAGGGAGGAGACTGCCTGGAATTAAAAAGAATCTACAGTAAAACTACAAGAAGACTTCTAAAAGATACATTTTAACTGAAACTTTGTAACTAAACAGTAACCCAAAGAAGAGAAAGTGAAAAAAAAAGAGCAAAAAGAAACAGCTTGCATGTATTTGGATTATTTGGTTGCCTTTGGATTCTTGGTTATTACATTTGAATGACTAAAATTAATTGGATGGTTGTTTAAAAATTTATACAATGGCACCACTTCTGGATGAATTGAAAATGGAACTTAAAAATTACAAAGAAGATGCACAAGAAGGGAAGGGTTCTTTTGGCTTTGTTTTTCAATTCTTAGAAATGGAGATTTGGAACTATGAGAAACAATAAGAAACGTCTGCAAAACAAGAAGACTGGGACAAAGAAGAAGCCATCTTTAATGAACAAGTAATTTTATGTGGGGAAGAAAAAGGAAAGGGGGGAAAGAGAATGGAGAATTTAAGATTTAAAAAAAACAACCAAAGAAAAGAAAAATAATTCAAAAAATAAGTATAATACTGGAAAGCAACAGAAAAGGGGAATGCAGAAGAGAGAAATAGAGGTAGAGAGACAAGGGGTAAAAAGGGGAGAGAGAAGAAGAGAGGGAAGAAGGGAAGGAAAAGAAGTTACAAAGGACCGGAGCAAGATATAGAGAAACACGACCTATTTAGAGATAATGGGTGAAAATCTAACTGAAAAAAGGATTCTGTAAAGGTACATAAGATTGCATTGTTATATTTGTAATAGAAATAACTTTAGAAAATTGGAAACAACATATGATTAAAATGAGGGATAAAATAGTTAGTGTAATTTAGTGAAATGTTTGTGAATAAAATAAGTGAAATAAAATAAATGAGAAAATTGAATTAGGAAGGAACGGGAACATTTTAATTAGTTAATGTTTTATAAAATATAAGTGGGTGGGGAATTAATTATGGAAAGCTTATAATTGTTCCCATAGAAGTATGATATTTAATTGAAAAGTAATGTTAAAGACGTTAAGACTTTAATGAATATTAATATTAATGATAGAATTGAATTGGAATGGAATGTGTTGTTTTAATTACATACATTTATATTTTTTTCTTTTTTTAAGAATATAGAATATGCATTTTAAGAATGTACCAAGCAGAATCTGAATGGAAGTTATGTATTATATTGAATGTTATAACTTTAGGGTATATATTGAAGCCTAAATAAGAGTTAAATGGATAAATTTAAAAGATATAAAGGCGTCATACTCCAATCAGTAACTACAGGAGAAATTTTGTTTAATGAGAAAAGATAATAGATAATTGAAACAGGACAGACAAAAAATACAAATATAATGATTTGAATTGAGATGAGATAATTAAAATAAAATTGAAAAAATTAAAAGAAGGGAGAAGCTATGCAGAAAATGTAAAATAGTAATAAGATATGGAATAGAATATAAAAATGAGCATGAACTTGAATTTGTGTCTGTATGAAGAAATGTGACCCAGGATTACGCTACTTTCAAAAAAGATGTTTTATTTGTATTTTTTTTTCTTTTTGTGAAAACTCAAATAAAATTTACAAAAATAAAAATAAAAACCAGAAAAAATATGTGCAGAAATTCTACTTTTGCAATAAGACTTCTAAGAATTTTTCAGATTCCTGTTCTCTGGAGGAGAAAATCCACATAATTATTGACTATCATCCCAGCCAAATGCATTAAAAACAATGCTTGAAAGAGATTGGGACTTTTTTGGAGGGGAAACAAAACACTTTTTTCATCTTTATAAAAAAACTAAAATAAATTTGAAATCTCTTAAACTTTCATCTGCAAGCGTCCGGCCCTTCAGAAGGTGACTATGTTGTGCACTACTTTGGTTACAAATAGCAAATGTTTTACAACTCCCTATTATAGAAGCTGGGCAGCTTAACAGAAGGAAGCAAAGATCTTAATTAAAAGCAAACTGTCTGCCTGAAATGTTGGGCTGAAATGTTGCCATACCCTCTTCTCCAAAGCAAATTCCAGACTATTTTTTTCTCTTCTGGGCATATTTATCACCTACCACCTCTACTTGCCCATCTGCCTTATGGTTCCTAGAAGCAGTTGGGTGCATGGGAAGAAAGATCTGCCAGAATCAAAGTCAGCAGTGTGTCTGCCTGCCCAGAGTTGTTGCTTTGACCTAGGCATTCACAACAATTGTATAAATGCATGTCTGTATTAATAAATAAATATGGAGCTAATACAATTTGGTTTGAAGGAGTGTTAGCAGATTTGCTTGCCCAGGGAAGCATCCTAGCTGACATTCTCCCAAGACTGTCAGTATCTCCTTTTTTGTTCACTTGTCTAGTAACAGAATCCTTTTCAGCTGCAGCTTCCTAGCTGCCCAAGTTTTGATTCCTCTTCCTTCATAACATTTAAAGAACAGTTTCCTCACTTTAAAAATAATAGACTCTTTTCAGAAAGAGAGAGTGTGAGAGAGAGATTATTAAAATGCACATATAAAGAAGGACACAAGCACTGGAAATGCCAAATCCTGGCCATAATAAACAAGCACCACCCAAAACACTAGATTGTATGTGGCATGGTTGATTTGTACATAATTTGGAAACATGGCATCATGATTAGTTTCCTTTTGCACTCTTTTCTATGACAATTTGTCCAAGCATATGATCAGAATTGAGGTGATTTTTCATTGGCTTTTTCAAATGCAGCAGCAAAATTTGCTACCCATATGAACTGAATATGATTTAATTTTTTATAGTTCAGGTTCTCAGAAGACTACATGATGATGATAATTGTGAAATAGAATATTTTCAGGGTATAAAAGTGACACATGTAGGGCTTCATAGAAATGTGTCACAATATTTTGCTACAAGATCATTCTTCATGTAATAATAGGTTGCAAGCTTTGAGTATATAATTCCAAAGTATGTAACATATTTTTAAACTATATTGAACTTTGTACAATCATATTAACAAAGTTATAACTTTTTAAAATATTTTTTTCTGCTGAGTTCAATAAACACGACTTTTTTCATTGAATTGGTTTCATCTTAATATCATAAGAAATATGATTTGTACCCAAATGTCATTTCACCCTTAATGGAAAATCTGAAGATAACTAAGGAACAATTATAGGAGGCCCTCGGGAGGAATGCTCTCAAGTCACATAAGATATCTTCTAATTCAAATTGATCATCCTACCTTACCTGTGAAGTTATTAGAAAATATCAAGAATAATCCATTTGTTGACAAAATTATAGGACAAAGAGTTACAAAATGGTACACATTTCCAAATAGAGTTGCACTACAAAGAATATCTAACCTATGTTACAAATTGCCTTCTTCTTATAGGACAGCACTGCCAAATGTTTCACAGTTGAGAATGTTTGAATGTTTTTTTTTTTAAATGGCCATGTGCCTAAAACTATTTTGAGGTTCTATTCTTACAGAATAGACAGAGTCAATAAAACTGAATTATTTGTGAAAGAAAATCCCATCCTTTCTAATATATATTGCCTAGGTCTTAAGTGATGTTTTCTCTATCCCCCTTTTCCATTGTGAAAACAAAACAAAGAAGAAAATCTATTACAAAGTACAGACATTTCTGTGTTCTTGATGAGATTAGGATTGCAGCCAACACTGTCCGATCCCCTGTTTTCTGGGAATGAATCAGTACATCAAGAATTCCAACTTGGAAAGTGTATGAGCAATCCAGTCCTCCAAAAGCCTACCTCAGCCAGCTTTGAAACAAATTTGGCAAAATTGTTAGCAAAGAGAAAGATAGGAGAGAGAGAGATGGAGATGGAAGAAGAGAAGGCTTAGATGGGAAAAATGAATCTGTCTGAGCTTGTAAGTAAGGCAGTTCTAAAGTAACATTGTACTTATAACAAATAAAAGCCAATAGGCACATAGGATATATATTTCCATCCTATAAGAAAATAAATTGGGGCTGGGTTGACATTTTCACCTTCCTTCAGAATAGAAAGGACTTGCAGATTTCATCCTCACAGTCTCATGGAAGTGATATCCTTAGATCTATTATTAATGTAGCCAGACTTCCATAATACCTGACTCCCACTCCCACTCCTAACCAGCACATCCAGAGTTGTCTGTGAATTATGGATAAATAACTCCATAATATCTACAAAGTGCCATATCAGAAAAATATGTCCACATATAGTAGAAGATAGAATAATCTACTATTGCCAAAGGTTGATCTCTATAGGCATTTTAGAGCAGAAATGAGGACATCCTTAACCAGAAGGTAGCAGAAGGCTTTGGAACAAGTTTTGTTCTTGTAACGTCTGAGGTACCTGCAAAACTGAAAGAATAAATTTAGAGTTATTGTAGGTGTCCTTGAACTGAAGTATATGGTCACATGCAGCTTAATGTTTTTATCTGTAACATCAAGAAGTCTATATATGTATTTGAAAAGTGAAAGAGACCTGTGGATAATTGGGCAGGGCAAGACTCATCATACAGAGACAAATGAGGTATTAAATTGAAGTACAGAACATGCCAATTTCCTGGAAAACAATGGCTTGTCAATTTCCCCCCAAAATTTCTATATATATGAAATATGTGAGAGAGAAGAAAAAAGAAGTGTTGTTGTTTGAAGACTCCAACTGGCTTCAATCACTGTACTTTCAATTTCTTAAACCTAACTCTGCCTGACCATTGATTCCTCTACTCGTATGCTTTGAAAACTATCATAAGCTGACTTCTGGTGATGAAGTGAGGATGAACAGAGGTGAAGAAGACCGTCTCCAGTCCTTCTAAATCCTTTTTGCTGTTTGGCGCAACCCCTTGGGGTGCACGGTTCCCATAGAGAAGCATACCGGTGTTGGGAGACTCAGGCTGCAGTGAGAGGGGAAGGCAACCCCTCATTGCAATGAAGAGAAACCCTAAAGAGGCTATCCAGTAAGAGATCATCAGCTTGTAATGGCAATCCCATAGTCTGAACTGTCACCCGTGAAAGGAAGAGAGTGAGTGACAGTCTGTGGTGGCTAAAGAAGAGGTTTGTGCAGTGATCCTGTGAGAGTGTTCAATTATTGATTGGTGAAGAGATTTGTTGAGAAGCAACAAGCTGACCGGAGCCTGGGAAGAAGCAGCGAAGAAGAGGGGACGCGAAAGTGTCTGAAAGTGAAAGGGCTCGAGACAAGGAAGTGAAGATTAACAGCAGCAACCTAGAGGAGAAGGAGGCTCATATCGGAGAGGTTTACTATATTGTTGCCAGTTGTAGAAAAAAGTTTGACTCATGGAGGTTTGGGGTGCTTTTGGATTATTTTTTGCTTGGAAGGATTCAGCTGGCTACTTTTGAGGCTGGGAGAAGACTTGAACCTTTGAAGTAGATTAAAGACTTGTGGTTATCAATAACTGATTTAAGTCTCTCTGGACATGGAATGGAGATTGCTGGCTGGGGGAGTACATTAGCTGAGAATTTTGGAAAAATTATTTGCTTGAAACCCAAGATGGAAGGAGGACTGTGTACTACTGAGTGTGTTGAGATATTAGGAATCCATAAACGTTACTCAGCAATTCTTTTCTTTTCTTTTCTTTTCTTTCTTTCTTTCTTTCTTTCTTTCTTTCTTTCTTTCTTTCTTTCTTTCTTTCTTTCTTTCTTTCTTTCTTTCTTTCTTTTTTGCCTGAATGCAGGGAAGTGAAATCATCTAGTTTCAGAGATGGAGAGCTGGATAATTAATTTAAGACTCTCCCCTTTCTTTAATTTTGGATATTTGGATCAACTATTCTATATTTTATTATCCTCTACTTATGTATTGACTGAAGAAGGAGAAACATTTGATGAGTGTAATTGTGAGTGAATGCTAATCTGGGACAACGTAATCAATATAATACAAAAACAGAAAGAAATTTTAGGAGAAATGACTTCCATAACTACTACAATGCTCAAAGCTGGAAAGAAGACGACATTAACAACAACAACGGCAATACCCTCACCAACATCACAGAAGACAATTGAGGAAACATTAACATTGGAGAAACAGCCTTCTATTACAAATGCCAATATCCATTCGACACTGCTTACTCTATAAGATTCTATGCCAAAGCTACAAGAAATAATGCTCAAAAATCATACAGAAATGAAAGCAGATATAAATGAACTAAAAGAAGAGATGAGGAAATTAAAAGCAGAGATGAAAGCAGATATTTCTAAAGTAAATGAAAAAATTGGAACATTACAGCAAGTGTTGGAGAAAAATGGATTGATAATAAAAGAAGTGGAGAAAAGGACAGAACAAACTGAAAAAAAATTGGAAAGAATGGATGAACACTTAAAGGCTGTGAGTAAGGAAATGGATGATTCCCTGGTGTATTTAGAAATGGATAAGGCTGCAACGTATCTAAGATTCCAAAATATAGTGGAATCAAAAGAAGAAGACTTAGAACAGGTGATAGCAGAAATCTTGGCAGAGGTACTGGAAAGAGACAAAGATGAGATTCTGAAAGAGTTGTATGAAGTCTATAGAGTAAGTACTAATTATGCAAGATGACACAAATGCCCAAGAGAAGTGCATGTACATTTTGCAAGAAGAAAGGTCTGGGACATTATATATAAAATATCGAGAGATGAAACAATCAAGTATAAGGACAAAGAAATCTCAGTTCTTAAACAAATCCCAAGAAGGGTTAGAGAAGCAAGACAAGATTACAAATCCCTGGTGGCTCAATTAAATCAAAAAGGTATTATGTTTAAATGGCTTGTCCTGGAAGAGATGTTAATTACTTGGGGGAGGGGGAAGAAAAATTAAAGTAGACTCTTTCAAAAAAAGCCCAGGATTTCTATGAAAGACTGGTAGGCTCTGAAGAGCAGACCAGCAAAGATGAATTAGAACCAGAATCTCAAGAAGACCAAGAGCATCAAAAGAAGGGACAGAAGACCCCAGAAAACTTGAAAAACAACCAGCAACAATAAGAAGAAAAAGAAGAAAGCAAGGCACAGTATCAATCACAAGTAGAACTTGGAGTGGCTAGAAGGCAAAGAGTGAGAAATAATTAGACTTAAACTTTCAAGAAGAATAAGACTAAAAAAAATAAAGAAAAAAGAACAAGAAGTAAGAAAAATCATCCAGTAACAACAAGAAAGAGAAGATTTTAGATTAACAGACATAACGTAAAGAGAAAAAAAAGTGCAATTAGGAGATAAAGAAATAGATACAACTAGAACTATAGAAAAAGAGGTGAAACTCTTATCCATTAATATAAATGGCTTAAACTCAAAAATAAAAAGACAAAGGATTCTGGCAAAGCTGATAAAACAAAATGCAGATAATGTTTGTTTACAGGAAACACACATTTTAAAAACACAGGAAAAATATTTAGTTTGCTCCAAATTAGGGACAGTGTTTATGGCTTCTGCAGATAATGAAAAAAAGAATGGAATAGCAGTTTACATTAAAGAAGAGATAAAAGCAACATTAATATTTGCAGACCTCAAAGGAAGAGTTCTGGCAATAGAAATACAGATAAATTCAAAAAAAAAAAATCCTATTGGTGGTAATTTACGCCCCTAATGCCAATCAAAAAAGAATTCTATAAGGCTTTATATGCCAAAATCATTGAACTGGAAAGGAAAAATATTTGTATTATAGGAGATTTTAATGCTGTAGTAGATCATCAAAAAGATTATTATGGGAGAATAAGAAGGAAAGGGAAAAGAAGAGATAATTACCTAAAATTTGTGTGGAAATGATTAAAGAATTAAATTTAATAGATGTATGGAGAAAATTACATCCAGATAAGAGACAATTCACTTTCTACTCAAATCCCTAACACTCATGGTCACGCATTGATATGGCATGGATGAGTGGAGATCTAGTAGAAGATGTGACGGAAGCAGAAATTATAGCGAACTCTTGGGCAGACCACATCCCTCTTAGAATCAATTGGAAAGGTAAGAAAAAAATCAAAGAGAAGGTGGACTTTAGATTCTCAACTATTAAAGGATGAGGAATTTATAAAGAAACTAAAGGAAGAATTAACCGTCTATTTTAAAGAAAACAATAACCCAGACACAACTATCCAAAATTTATGGGATGCTATGAAAGCCGTTATATGGGGAATTATAATATCTTACACTGCACAAAAAAATAAAGAAAAACATGCTCAACATAACAATTTATACCAAACAATTAAGAAACTAGAATCTGAATTACAGGATGCCCCACAAAACGTTAAAATACAAGAACAATTGATTCTCTATAAACATAAACTCAATTTAATGGAACAGGGAGAATTGATTAGAAACTTGAAAGCAACCAAGCAAATATATTTTGAACAAGCAAATAAGCCTGGCAGATGGCTCTCTTATAAGCTTAAAAAAGAGAAAGAGAAAAGAACCATCTATCAACTACAAGATGAAAGTGGAAATTATCAACATACAATAGAGAAGAAAAAAGAGATTGCACATAAATATTTTGAGAATCTGTATAAGAAAGAGAGAGTAGATGAAGATCAAATAAGGGAATATCTAAGAGAAAAAAGAATTCAAGAAATTAACGATGAGATGAAAGAATTTTTGACAAAGGACATTTCTATGACAGAATTAAAACAAGCAATCAGAACCCAGAAAAGTAATAAAACCCCAAGCCCTGATGGCTTCCCAGCAGAATTTTATAGAGCAATAGAAGATCAAGTGGGACCAATAATGGTGGATTTATATAATGAGATATTATTATCTGCTAAAATGCCAGACACATGGAGAGAATCATTAATTTCGCTAATCCCGAAGAGGGATTCAGATGCCAGAATGATACAAAACTATAGACCAATTTCTTTGTTGAATGTAGATTATAAAATATTTACTACTATTATTGCTACTAGATTAAAGAAAATTCTGAATGATTACATACATCCAGACCAAAACGGATTTCTCCTAAATAGACAAATCAGGAACAATTTAAAAATAATAATGGATAGTTTGGAATATTATGAAGCCCATCCCGGGAAACAGGTAGCTCTTGTTTTTTTGGATGCTCAGAAGGCTTTCAACAATCTTAATTGGCAATTTATGATTCAGCAAATTTATGATATGAATTTCGGCACCAAATTTGAGAGTATTATAACAGCAATTATTCGGTACAAAAAGCAAAAATCATGATAAATGGAGAAAATACCCAAACTATAAACATAGAAAAAGGAGTCCAATAAGGCTGTCCGTTGTCCCCTCTGCTCTTCATATTATCATTAGAAATACTAATAGAAAGAGTGAGACAAAATCCTGAAATAAAACGATTGAAAATTAAAAATGAAAAATATAAACTGCAAGCTTTTGCAGATGATATGGCTTTTATTATGGAAGACCCATTAGAAAAAGGACAAAAATTAATTAAGGAACTAGAAAGATATGGAGCAGTGACAGGATTGAAAATTATAGACAGAAAATGAAACTTTTAGTAAAAAAAACTTAACAGATCTACAAATAACAAAATTAGAAAGGGTGCTCGGACTCCAAACAACAGGAAAAATTAAATATTTGGGAATATAGTTGACAGTACACTGTAAGGTGATAAAGGAGAATAATTATAACAAGTTATTACAACAAACAAAAAAAAATTGGAATTATGGACAAAAATGCAACTGTCATTATTAGGAAGAATAGCAGCCATAAAAATGTCTATATTACCAAAATTTCTTTATTTATTTCAAACTATTCCAGTTAAATTAGAAAAGACCTTTTTTGACAATTTTAATAGAATGACAGCAAAATTTATCTGGCAGGGTAAAAAACCCAGAATAAAAATGAAATTACGACGATATGAAGAACAGAGGAGGCTTTGGATTGCCAAATTGGGAATTATATTATAGTGCAGCAACATTAGTTTGGCTAAAAGATTGGATTAATTTAAAGAACAAAAGAATATTAGTTATAGAAGGTCATGACCTTCAGAGGGGATGGCATGCCTTTCTTTGGGATATAGGACCTACTAAACAAAAATATTTCCACAGACATCTGATTAGAGATTTGTTGATATACAGTTGGATCAAGGTTAAAAAAAAAACACTATATAACAATCCCAATTTGGCTATCTACAATGGAAATGACGATCCACCCAAATAATTTAGACCTGTACAAAATGTTAAAATATAAAGGCTTATTGGATACAAATGGAAATTTAAAAACAACACAAGAACTCCAAGATCAAGGGCTACGAGTTGACTGGTGGGCTTATCTTCAAATACAAAGTCGATATAAAAAGGATGTAAAGGAGTATGGAATATACTTGAAACCTCAACAATTAGACAAAATTTTATTAGGCCCAGATAAAAAAAATACTATCAAAATTTACAAGTATTTCCTAGAAATAGGATTAGAAGAAGAAGTAGTGAAAGGATGCATGATCTCATGGGGTCGAAATTTTGGTCATAACATAAAGTTATCAGAGTGGGAGACTATATGGAATAGAAACCACAAATTAACAAAATCAGTAACATACAAAGAAAATGCATATAAAATGTTCTATAGGTGGCACTTACCCCCTTCAAGATTAGCGAAAATGAACCCTAAAATAAGTTCCATATGTTGGAAATGTAAAAAAAAAAGAGGGAACATATTGTCATATGTGGTGGTCTTGCCCATAGGCTTGAAAATACTGGCTCAAAATTCAAAATTGGCTACAAGAAATCACCAATGAACAACTAGACCTAGAACTAGAACTCTTCCTGTTGGGGATCTTCAGAAAAAATATGTAAAGAGTACAAAATACTTATTATTACACATATTGACTGCTACCAAGATTGCCTTTGCCCAGTGTTGGAAACAGCCATATACACCTGTACAGGAACTGGTTATACAAAAAGTTATGAATTGTGCTGAAATTGATAAATTAACATTGAGTTTAAAAGATAAGGAATCTTCATTATTTTATAAGGTATGGGAACAATGGTATAACTGGATAGATTAGAGACAGACTAAGGATAAGTAATTATTAAATACAGAATATAGATAAAATAATATAATTATCCACAAATTAATATTTGTAAATATCACACAAATGATTGTTACATGATAAGCACCATGAACAGCTGTTATTATATTTTTTATGTTTTTAATGTAATAAAATTCAATAAAGTTTATTTTTTATTTTTTAAAAGAAAACTATCATAAGCTGTTCAACTGCCCAGAGTTTCTTGGAATAAACAAAGACCAGGAAACAAAGGTTGCAACTATAGCAGTAGCAGTGATCAACCACTTAAATGAGTATTCTGGGAATGAGACCGTAATATGTCCATGGGACATGTAATTTGTCTTGTAAACAGGAGATGCATCTGAGAGTATAGAACATGAAGTGAAACTTGGGGCTATACAAAAGAGAGTGTGCATAATACTGGCACAACAAAGACAGAAGATCACACTAAGGTTAATACTTCCTTAGTGACTTACAGTAGAAAATAGGGTTAGTTCAGACTGGAAACCCAATTAATCAGCCTGCCCTGAAGTTGCCTAGCAACAAGGTGAAAGTAAAGATGATGGTGCCATGCTTCATTTATATGTGAAAGAGACAGTCTGCTATAATGAGTTCCAATGAGTTCCAATCTATACTATAGTAGTTCCTGGTTTAGGCACTAATATCAAAATCTGTCCTTTTAATTAAAATCTGGATATTGTGGGAAATTTTAGAATTTCTACCCAATACCTTCTAAGATTTCAGGTGGGAACACCAACATCTTATGAGATTTGGTGATCTCATGGCTAAGAGACACAGTGACTCAGTGGTTTAATGATGCTGGAGAGTCTGATCCAGCAGTTCAAATCCTAGTTCTGCATGGTGGGGTGAACTCCCACCACTTGCCTCAACTTTTGCCACCTGGCAGTTTGAAAGCATCTTCTATGTGAGTAGTTAAATAGGTACTATTTTGATGGGGAGATGAGCCAGTGCCTCATGTGGACAGTCAGAATCCTTCCAGGATTCTGGAATCCTTCCAGGACTGAACCTTCCTGATAGCAATGCCTGTTTGTGAGGTGGCTTTCATGGAGGGAGAGAGCCTCAGATGACACTGTTAGAAAGCCACTTGTCTTTCTTTCTGGTGGGAAACTAGTTTGCCCTCCTGTTGTGAACCTTGGGACGTGCACAAGCATGAACCAAACAGAGCTAGCAAACAAGCAGCCAAACTACTACTCTGTATTAGCATTGTAGCCTCCTGGCTGATGTAATATCATCATGCGCTTAAAAAGAATATCTCAAAGTTATTCAGTTGTTTAAAAATTAAATTTTATTTAAATTTAAGATCCTGCAGATGTTCTCTAAGAATAGAGTCACATGGGGGCCTACAGATGTTGCATTGCTAAGTCCAGTGAGCATATGTGGTGTGGCAGCTGCCAGGGTTAGTCCCTGAAGTTTTCTTGGCAATATTTTTGGAAGTTGTTTGCCCTTGCTTTCTTTCTATGACTGAATGTAGTGGTCCAAGGTCACCAAGCTAGCTTAGTACCTAAGGTGGGACTTGCAATTCATGGTCTTCCAGCCTGTTGTATATCCGAATTTATTTTATTTATTTGTATTTTATTTATTTGTGCCTGATTATTTTTACAAATAACTCAAGGTGGAGAACATCTCCAATACACTGTTGAGGTAATTCCCTGTTAGGAGAATGAGCGCATACAGGGGGATGTAGTGAGAGAAGTGTTTGAATAATACACACACAGCACACAGATACACTGTACAGTAAATGTAGGTTTTACTTCCAGAAAAGTTTAAGCAAAGTTCAAAACAAGCTGTCCAAAGTCATTCACAGGTTAAATCAGTCAGTTTTCAGTCCAGGGATAATCCAATAAAAAAGTCCAGTGTCAAAAACAGTTCCGTATCAGACTTACATCAAATCCATGAATAACAGTCAAGTAGAAGGAATGGCAAAACTCTCCAACAGAAGGAAACAGAGACTCACTGAGATACACTTCTTCTGAGACTAAGACTAAACAACCCAGGTTTCTGGCTCCATCTTATGGCCATTTGAGAAACCACACCCAATTACCATTTTGCATTTTCTCAAAGATATAATATTAAAATGTCTATCCTGGCTTATATATTTCCAACCCAAATAGCTGTTAGGTGACTTACATTCCTAACATACACCCTCCTCCTCTTATTTCTCCCACAGCAACAACCCTGTGAGGTGAGTTGGGCTGAAAAAGAATGTCTGGCCCCAGGTCACCCAGCTGGCTTTCATGGCTAAAGCAGGACTAGAACTTATGATCTCCTCCTTCCTAGCCTGGTGCTATAACCCCTAGACCAAACTGCTTCTCATTCATTTGATTTGTTCATTGATTCACCTGAATCAAGTACTTGACTTTTTGTTTTTGTTACAGAACCATTATTACCAATTGCCTGTAGGAAGAATCCCTTAGAGCAAGGGCCTTCAAACTTGGCAAGTTTAAGATTTGTGGACTTCAACTCCCAGAATTCCTTAGCTAACATGACTGGAGGAGGAATTCTAGGAATTGAAGTCCACAAGTCTTAAAACTGCTAAGGTTGAAGACCCCTGCCTTAGAGAAAAAGACAAAAGCAAGATGCAAAAAATCTACTCATTTGGACTCTTCCTTCCTCCCATAAACAACAATTTATTATTTTTACATAGTACCACCATATTCTTTTATTATTCATTAGTTATTTGTATTGGCTGCAAGCTAAATAGATAGTTAGGTGCAACATCAGAAGATTGATAGCATGCATCGGTTCTGTGGGCGTGGCTTAGGTGGTGGGCATTGCTTGGTGGTCATGTGACTGGGTGGACATGGCTTGGTGGTCATGTTATTGGCTGGGTGTGGCCAACTCAATATCACTTACATTGAGGCACGCATCTCCTTGCCTGGCCTCTCATAACTGTGAGGATGCTGCAACAGTTGTAAGTGTAAGTGAAAAATGGTCATAAGTCACTTTTTTCAGTGCCATTGTAACTTTGAATGGTCACTCCATGCAAGCAAAGTACCAGCAAAGGAAGGAAAAAAAAAACTCCAGAGAAATTCCTGAGATAGGAAGTCTTATCCTGCCAATAATGTAATAAGGGTTAATGGAGAGGCAGTTTCTGTAAGTAACACCAGAATGTTTCCTTCCTGCCTTCCTTACAGGATTAGGCCGGTAATTTCTTCTAACAATTGGTTCTCCAAACTGCTTAGAATATTAACAACTGGCTCTAGCGAATAGGTGCAAACTGGTAGGATCCCACCCCTAGTAGCATGGCAGCCAGAAAAGAGGAAAGCCTTTTAGATAATGACCTTGAGCCAGATACATTTTGTGGTTTGCCATGAAAGTCTCTATAAGGGATCCTGAGAGAGCATATAGGATATGAGGTGGAGAGATCTCCTTATTTCCAAATAAGAGGAAGATCCATGATTTCAGCCCTAGCATCTTACAATTCCACTGGTTTTTTTTTTTCTAGAAAAATATATTTGTATGGGTTGGAGGCAACAAAAAGTCATAGCAGCTATGATAGGGCTTTTTACAATACATAGAAAGACTGGACTTTGCTAAAGAACATGCATTGCCAACAGTTAAGAGACTATAAATGTCAGCAGCTGGACTGCACAGCTGGGAGAGGAGGATGGACTGATCTTGATATTTCTGCTGGCTGGGCTCTTCACTACTCCATACACAGGATGCTCCTTGAGGCTGAAGCAAAGAGCATAAAGGACCTATAAGTATTCTCATCTTGAAAAGGCAACTTGTTAATGCACTGGGAGCTTTAAAGGAAACAAAGGTGCATACCAAATTCTAAAACAAGAGGTGTATGTAAACAAGTACTAACACATCAGAAAATCACATATCACATGCAATAAACAACATAGCAAAGTGCCCAGAAAATCACAAACGAGGAATGGTGTTGCTTCAAAAGTAATCAAAATTTCCTATCCTTTAAAGTTCCTTTGGTTCAACCCTCCTGCTTCTATCTTTCTGAATTATAGGCAGTTTTCCCAAAGGTGCTTTTCAAAAGGCAATTGGACTTTCTTCTCTTTTTTCCTTTAAAATATTTTGCTTCTCATTCAAGAAGTTTCTTCAGTAATGAACTGAAGAAGTTTCTTGGATGAGAAAATAAATGATTTCAAAAAACCCCAAGAAAGTCCAGTTGCCTTTTGAAAAGCACCTTTGGGACAACCATGACCTGAATGGTTGAGAATCTCCATGGACATATACGCAGTTTTATGTAAGAAAGAACCCCTGTGTAATTTCCATCAAAGCTGCCAATAACATTTTAAAAATCTAAGTATTTGATGATCACTCCATTGCAACAATTGGGCATAATCTCTAATATATTAGAACTTGTGATTCAGTTCTTACACAAAACTCAATGCCAGTCCCAAAAAAGTGAAACAAATTTGAGCCAAAGCACCTGCATTAGAAATGGACAGATAGTTTTGAAGACTTCTATTCTCCACGTATATTTTGCACAAATTTTAGGCAGAGCATATTGTTCACTTTGAAATCTCAGATGACCTATAATAGATAAATTGTATAAAATAAGTTTGAAAGCTAATGTAGCATCCAAAGATGTACAGACAGCAAAAAGAGACACTATTTGCATCACTGAATAATGTTAAGATGCTAAAAAATAATACTTACTAGAAAGATGGCCAGAGTCTAGGCTGTTGCATTAAAACCATTTATGTGATATTTCCATTTTCTTACTTTTCATACAATCAAGCTTTGTTATCTTGCACTTTCTCCACATTACTGTCCCTGCCCTTGTTTCTGAAATCAAATTTTTTTCATTCATTCTCTTGTTATTCTACCTATAATTTGCATTACAGCTGCAAAGTAATAGCCTAATCTTACTGTGAATATGTATTTTAGTTGATCATCCTGTGTTAATAACATTGCCAAATGTTTTATTTCCAATTAGTTAATCTCCTGCAGATATATGTAATCCTCATACTGTATTATGTAAGAAAAGAATGAGGCTGAATTTTAACATTTAATTTAAAATATCTCTAAACCTGTTCTACATATTAATGCATAATTTGGCATGGTCCTTGTCAAATAAGGATTTAACATTAAAGGAAAAAAGCAAACTGATTATTGCTGAATTAAAGCCTTGAGCCTGCAACTTTTTACACAACTCTATCCTGCAAGGTCCATGGATTCTACCATTAATCCAAGCAAAGTACATGAATATTAGAATGCACTCTTTGCTTGGCTCTGTCTGCACCATTTCACACACAGTGTAGACATATTCTTAATATTTCTATCAAGAATACTTTTAACAGAGAGTCATAGTGAATCATTATTTCCTAACTAATGCCTCTACATTTACTTGATTGAACCTGAAATAGCCAATGCACAATGAAATAGTACACAGTTCTTAGGAGGGATATTTCACTTTCACAATGATTTGAACGAAGAATCCCTTTAGAGCAGGGGTGTCAAACTCAATTTCATTGAGGGTCACATCAGGGTTGTTTTTTTACCTTGGTAGGCTGGAGTGGGTGTGGCTGGGGTGGCCATGCATCTTGGAGGCGCCAGTGTTGGCCTGAGCTCTGCCAATGAAAACAGGCTTTCAAGCTCTGTTTTTGGCTGTGATGGCCTCCTACAACCCTCTGCCAGTGAAAGCAGAGGGCTGCATGCAACTCTCCCCCAGCTCCATTTTCACTGGCAGAGGCACTGCAGGCCAGTCCGTTGTTTCAGGGTGGCCCTGAAGGCCAGATCTAAGCATTCCCCCAGGTCTTGAGTTTGACACCCCTGCTTTAGAGTGTTTCTCTAAAGTAAGTTGTATCCTGCTTCTAATCTCTGGGCAGGAGTATATCTCTCTATGACAGTAGTATCTGTGTATCCAGAAGTCAGAGCTTATGCAATGAAGAAATCAGATGAGATTATAACCTTTGCCTTGACTTTTTATTAAGGTGCACTGGGTGTGAATTTTGTTTCTTCCTAGGGTACAATGACAAAGGGAAGATGAACAGAAATAAGAGAAAGGCTATAGTAATTATTAGTTGCTGTCATGAATGATTGTATTGGACAAAACAGAGAAGAATTTGGAGGGTTACCAGATTCAATTCTCAGGAGCTTTTTATAAGCTTAAAATATTTCATTTTCAACCCACAAACTTTTTGTCTTTCGATTTGTTTCCTGGCAGTCAATTTAGCATGAATTTGAATTTGTGAAAAAACTTAAAATATTCTACATACAGTAAGAGGTGATGCAGGGATCATACATAAATGTTTACAGAGAAGTTCAAAAAGAAAGAGCACTATTCATGGAATTATCCATTTGGATTTTTTTTTCATACAAAAAATACACTATACATTTTATTCCAGTGGACAGCTGCACTGCTGTAGGTTTATTTTTTACAAATCCCCAGTGGGTATGAAGCTCTGCTGAAAGGCAGTTACAACGTGCCTAGACTTTGTGTGCGGTGCACTGACAATATCTAACAAAGTCACACAGCTCAAGTCCTGTGAAAAAGTATTCACCACATCACATTTTCTGATTTTCCCTGTATCTTTGGTGTTGTTACACTTCTTGGGAGTTTTTTTGCTTATTGTTTAACGAAGTACTCACACAACTGGATCCATCAAATTAATTAAATTGATAGATCTTGGGAGGAAGGCAATTTTTCATTGCAAATTGAATGACGTTTGTGATTAAATAAATGAAACAAGCTCTTACTCACTCTAAGTCCTTTATGTATCAGTAGGCTCCATTTGAGGCTTTGACAATATTCAGAAATGGTTATGGAGAAATTTAGAAAATTGAAAAGGAAGAGAATATTTTTCACAGAACTAGAGATAGTAGGGATAGTATCTTATCTAACAAAAGACCTATGTAGTTAATATTTTATAAAAGATGTCCGTAATTATTCTCAGAGTCATTTCCCTTAAAATATTCTATCCTTCTAAATGTTCTCCTCCAAAATCCTGACTGAGCACAACAAAAGTTTTATTTTAGGATCTCAATAAACTCAAATGTATGACAGCAATCAACAAAATGACTCTTCCTGAACCCAACTACATTGGGATGTTGGTACAGACTTTTATATTACTTCACAGATACATATTCTCTGCACAGAGAAAGCCAGCCTTCCAGGGAGAAAATAGAGGCCAGTTCCCCTTCTGCCTGAATGTATGGGAAAGCATTAAAAATTGCAAACTCTTCCTCACTGGAAAGGTTATATTATCATTACACAAATGAGAATTCATTTGCAAGTGAATTGACTCAAAATATTTATGTTTATAGCTGTGCATTATCCTCAGATGAACTCTATAGTTTTAGCTTTTCTCCCTATATTGCAATGGAACTTTTTATTATCAGCATGCCATGAACTAGGCAAAATTGCAGTATTAAGGTATCTGTACTAGAAGAAGAGCTTCTATGAAGTGCCCAAGCTGTCTTCACGGCTCATACCGTGAAGAATTCAGTAAGTTCCCCACTTAATGCAATTTCAGCTGACTGGAAGTTCATGGTTCATTGCACATAGACTAGAGAATCACATATGCAGTTGAAATAATCACAGCAATCTATTTTAAACAAAAAAACACTAGCTGTGTAACATGCTTGTGAGCCAAACTTTGAAGAAACTCAAGAAAAAAAACTAGTAGTTGCAGTATAAGTTGCAGTGGATATTGCTACAGATGGTAACAACTTTCTATAAATCAGTTGTACAACAACTGTTGCCCAATCACTTTCTACTCTTCAAGACCTAGTAGATATTTCCTTGACATTGTTCATTAGCAACTGGTTCCTTAATTAATTTATTTTTATTTGATTTTGAGGTTACCCAGTTTAATTATTCTTATTATTATTAAAAAGAACACATACATACATTTTTATAATTTATATATGGAAGTTCTTGTAAGCTGCTGCTTACAACATTGGTAATCAATAATATTGGTAATATAATCAAAGCTCCTTTTTTAAACTGACCTCTTTTTCATTGCCTTTCTTCTTTTTCTAAGCATCACAATCTTCTTCAGTGACTTTTGTGGCCAGCTTTCAATTATCTCCAAATGGAAGAAAAAAAAATAGTAAAAGAAAACTTAAAAAAAAGAAAGTCAAGCAAAAAATGAGAGTTGAGTAGAACACGAATTTCTTGTATTCTATAACACAGGTAGCTGAATCACAAGAGTTGTAACACTCTTGTAGATTGATTCCAACTATTTGCACACATATGACTTTGACACATGAGCCGACTACTAATATTTTACAGACGCGAGAAAGGAGAACAAAATATAAGTTCCATTATCACCCTATTTGCCAGACTATGTTTCTCCTTTGGAAGTAACTCCTGAATACTGCCTACTGTGATTTCTGTAACAGAAAAGGATCAGCCAATTTGTAGGTAAATCAAACCTAGATGACAGAAGCCTTATCCTACAGCATAACACTGAAGGAGGAAAAAACTTTAGTGAACACTATTTTGTGTCGTGACAGTGATTTGACATGTTGCAAGCAAAACACATGTGAACAGGGTCCTATTGCTTTGTGCCACAGGCACAATTTCAGTATAAGCTGGCTGATATATTCTTAGCTGTTACCACTGCCGTGAAAGAACATTAGAGATGTGGTTTTCTCTTTCTGCTTATGTAGAATCCAAAAATACAGCTGTTTAAATGTAGAGATATGAGAGGTGTAGCATAGCTAAGCTTTAATTAGCATGCTGGAAACACTGCAGAAAATTGTTAATTCCAGCAGTTAGCTTAGGGAAACAGTGCTTGCAAGGTTGTTAGACACTTGTTTCCTAGGCCAGGATCATCTGGTGGATAGGAAACAGGAGAATATCTTTGATTATAAGTCATCCTTCCTCCGTTAAATACAAATGTGATTATTCCTATTTTCAGAAATAAAATAAAATGCATGTCGGCTCAAGTCATATAAGGCAATGACTTATATATCAGTAGCTTCTCCATGCATAAGGGGCAATTTTTCTGATTAAGGCACATTCCCATAGAAGTCACTTGGGAGGGCCACATTTTAAATGATGCTAAAGTTGGGAAGGGAGGATCAATCCCAAGTGTGTCCAATGCTAACATTTTCTCCTTGACACTTTTTTAGGGCCCTTTTTTCTTTTTGATATCATCTTCTCTCTTTTCAGATAAATGGATTATGGGAACTGGAAGTCCAAACTGTTTCTTGCAGTAGATAGTTAAAATAAGACTGATAACTGCTTGAAAATAAACTATTTGGCTGAAGGAAGGAGGCGGGGGAACAAATCCTTAAACAAGGAAGCATAACTCCATCATATTACCACCTCAAAATTAAAAAAAATAGAATCCTCTCTTAATTTACTCTGCATATTAATGCTTCCATGGAAAGAATGTTAATCTTTACTTTGAAGGAACAGGGAGATGTGTACTTTTTCCTCAGTGCCTGAATTTTGGTGGCAATGGAGACAAGAAGTACTTTCTTTCACTTGACTGACATTGGAGGAGAAATTGTCATGTTCAAGATTTGCTATGAATTGAAGCTTCCTAAAGTCCACAAAGGTCTGGTTAAACTAAAAGTAATGCTTCCACCAAGAGCCATGTTTATCAGAATTTATCAGAAAACAAAGCCACTGATGTCCAATCAGCTGAAAATATAATACAAGGTGGGATTCATCAGAAGCCTTTTTTCCCATTACCACTCAAGAACTGGTTTTCATGGGCAACACCCCAAGTTCAGATTATAATTGTTCTCCAAGAATGAGGAGTTTGGTTCAATCATATATCCAGAGATAGAACTCACAGATTATTTGTTCTGAAACAAAATCATAAATATACCCACTGAAAGGCATGTCCTTATTTTTCTGATTTTATTCACAAATTTTTAGAAGGTTCATATACATGCTTATCACCTCAATTTTCCCAGTACTATTTTTTATTAACTTGAAGCACCAGCTGTAAAAATCCCCCCATCCCAAAAAGAGTTTAAAGTGAAAAAGCCAAAGGGAAGTAAAATTAACAAAATCTAAGTGAAGTTAATCTAATGAAATGTTAACTGGTTATCTAACAAATTAGATGTTTCTGAGAAATTACCATATAACCAAATAAACAGGAACTAAAAGGAATCAATGAAAAGGAAAATAAGATGTGTGTGTGTGTGTGTGTGTGTGTATACCATAAACACCACAGCATTTCGTGGAACAAATGAAATAGTACCATGAAAATAAACTTTCTATTCCTAGTGTGAGCACATGACTGTTCAATTCTCAGTCCAATTTTTTCTGGCAATTGGACATCAAAGCACAGAATCAGATATTCTAAAGTTGAGAAGAGAGTGGAAAGGTCTGAAGTTAAGAAAGACGGGGCAGCCAATGTTTGGATGTTACAGTAATTTTAAACATTCAGGCACCTTTCAGGATCATGTTTGTCATGCTCAGAAGTGAAGGAATCAGAGGAGAAGGTATTAAGTAGCAAACTGAAAGTGAGGACTCTGCTCCCTGCATAAATCAGAGCTCTTTCCCAGAACTAGCCTGAGGCAATATCAGTTGCATAGCTCTCCACTTATAAGAGCTTATAAGTAGTTATTTGATGGTGTTTGCTGCCGTGAATCTGGAACATGGCTCTTTTACACTCTTTCTCATTTGGTTTTAGATGGATATCATTCCTGGTCCAAAATATATCTCAGTTACAAGTCAGCTTCCTCCCTTCCCCCACTCCTTGCATTACGCTGATTGTTAGCTTTCTTTTGTGTTCACAAATCAGGAAGCTTTAACTGATTGGGAAAACAAAGTAGCTTGGCAGTGCTTTATGTATTTATGTATTTATTTATTGTTTAAACTCTCTTCTGTTCAAATTTTAACTCTTTATTCAGTAGACACAGAACACCCAGAGATCATCATAAGAATGTTCATAGAGGTACAAATTTATGTGGGTAAATTTTGGTTTGATATTGACCTGATCCTAGGAGTCCAAACAAACCTGTAGCATATTTCCATTTCCTGTACATGAGCTGTTTTCCTACTGAAGCTAAAATATGGCTGCTCTTCAGGTATAAATCCTGTATCTCATCCTTTTGATATTGACTCACTGCGCTATATTTTCTGTAAAAAAAAAAAATCTTGTATGAGCAGATTTTCCTAAAATATATAAATAAAGTTCAAATTGTGATTCTAGTCATGTTTTAGCATGGAAGTGCCCTAAATACAAGATCCATGTAATATTTATCTGTATAGTAGTTAAAAACACATGCTTAACCAACCTGCTTTCTTGATGGGGAGCTCTGGATGAGTCCAGTTAGCATTTCTGTGCAATTTACAAATATGCCTTGTAAATTGCAGTGAAGCACCACACAGGTGCATTTTCTCAAAGAGAGATAAAAGAAAATGACTTACTTAGCTACCCTCATCTTTTATTAATCATTTACAATTATTAATCAATAATTACAATTATTAATAAACACAACAATAACACAAATAAATACAATTATTAATCAATACAATCCTACATCTTTTTGATGCCTGATTGTATTGATTAATAATTGTATTAAAACTGAGTAAAATAGGAAATATTGGTACCTGTTCATCTTCCAGGACAGTGTGCATGGTTCACCATTGATATGAAATTGCCCTCCTCCAGTCCTGCCCTCCAAAACTTATTGACAGCTCAGTTCACCAAGTTTTGAGATTAATATAGGATTTGATGACCAAAGCAAGTGAGAAGTAAGAAGACATTTGTTATCTGCTAGTTGTTTAGGAAGGCAGATAATTTGGAAATAAAGAGAAGTAATGGATGACGAAAATAATTTGGGACTTTCTGTATCAGATGTTAGATTTGTTCCATTTTTAAATCATTGGTTCATAAAATCCAGGAACTCATTGTGTCATTGCTGTAGCACAGTAAGAAAATAGTGTCAAAAGTGAAATCCCAATGTCCCTTAATAAGTTTCATGGATGAATGTGGGTTTGAACATAAGGAACACCCATCTTTTAAGAAATTCATATTTTCCATTTGCTTTAATAATTATAGTTAAAGATAAACAACAAGAAAAAAATCTGACATTATATTCTCAATATTCCCTAATGGAAACAGGTGGGCATTTCAGTCTAATTGCTTTCTGACAAAAATGTATCAACATTTGCAAATTCATAGAAAAAAATATAATTTAAAATGGATATGTTTTTACATCCAGTTACTCTCCCTCCCTCCCTCCCCCCCCTCTTTTCTCTCCCTCCTGCCCTGCCTCCCTCCCTCTCTCTCTTCCCTGTGATAGGCTTATCTTTTATAACAATGTGGCAGGCAGACATAACTTGTCCAATTCTCTCAGCTGGGATAGCTGCATGTGCTGAATTTCAGTGATACAGATAAGTGAGGTTTCAGTTGATCCTTATAATAAGAATTTACAAAATTCACACAGTTTTCCAGAAAAAAAACAGAATCTATGAAATTCTGTCAGTAGAAATGCAGGAGGCGCAAAAAGAAATGCTTTCGTACAATCATTAATTGTTGTGTTAAAGGGATATTTTAATAATGTAAGGAATGAACTAAGAATTTTATTTTTTTGCTGCTATATGGATATGCAGGGAATATTATTTTGCCTTGTTTAATATCAAGAGAAGGGCTTCTCACTCTATTCAGTTCAGTTCATCCCATTTATTGGTACAATGGAGATAATCTTTCTAGAGTATTAACATGTATATGAATATTTTAAACATGTCCCAGACCCAACCCCCCACCTCACCCAAAGAGTGGGTTTGCAAACCAGTGGACATTTGGCTTGCTTGCAAATGTTCCATTAAATTATCTGCCTTTCCTGTTTTGGCCTATATTTTTAAAACCACTTTCTTCCTTTCTTTTCATTCTTTTCTGTTTACTGAATAAAAGATGCTGTTGGAATAATTTGCATAAATTCCCTTTAGAATTCAACAAAATCCCATTATAGCTTCAAAAAATGAGTTATTTTTTTAAATGCAGCAAGCTTAGCTTAGTGGTTTTAAAGATGGTATAACTTTACTTTGTATGCAAAGCAAACCTCCAGGAGAAATATAGTATTATTTTTATTATTTAAATGTTTTAAAGTTATATGTGTATATGCATATGCATGTGTGCATGTGTATGTATTTATTAAAGTTTCCCATTTTAATTGCCTCAGTACCCAGGCATCACTGAAATTCTGCTTACCTCCCATTCCTGGGGCTGCTTATTTATTAAAAGGTTTATGAAATATTTAGTTACTCTCAGATGGTTTGCTCTTGGGAGCTCTAGCACGGCTGCTAGAACACAAGGACTGATGCAGGGATCCCTCCACAGTCATAAAGATATGGCAGCTGCCACTGATCTGTCAGAAAAACCTACTTCAAAATCACACCCTACCCTATCTTCCCCACAAATATTTCAAGGAAAAGGAAAAGGAAAAAAAGAAAAAGGGAGGGAGGAAGGAATGGAGTGGAGCGGAATGCAGTAATTGTTGGCCATTTCTTCAAATTATTTTTCCATTGGAGAACAACAATGAGAGAATACTACTGCCTTCACAAAAGTCTCTGAAATGTAATTTGAAGTTGTCTGGCCCAGAACACTCAGCTAGTTGTATGGGGAGTTGAACCTGGATTTTCCCAGTCCTAGTCCATCATGATTGCCATATCTCTAGCTGTTCCATCTGCAAATCATCCCCAATGCATTTTAAAAGCAACCTACATTTCCTTCACACTGCCATCACCATCTGCAGATCAAATACATATTCAGCATGATGTCCATTTGCTGGCAATTCTGAAGCTCACACAGAGTACCTTCAGGCAATCACTGCCTAGCCAAAGCTAGCCAGTAGCTAAGCAAAGCAAATGCCAGCCCATCAGCACTCATTCCATCTGTTTGAGTCCTAGAAGCCAGAAAGTTTATTCCAAACAACTTATCTCTGTTTCATCCCTACTAGTTCTGTAAGTAGTCAAGCCACTGCATTTTGAACTAATTTAAATTCCCAAGTTATGTGTTAAATATACTGTATGTAAATCTTTGTTCTACACTTTTTAATTTATTTTGCTTGAAAAGCATGCATCTCACAATGCAGGTGTTATATACTGTCTGCCATCTTGCAATGTAATCTCCTAGAAATACAAGTTGTAGTTAGAAAATAGAATGCAACTATTACACACCCAAAAGCAGAATTTCTCACAAAGTGGGTAAAGGCTGGTAAGAAAAGAAATCAAAACACTCTGATGAATTGCCAGACAGATTTACAGTTGTATTTTGTAGAAGATATTGATTGCAAGCAAACTAAGATGGATTTAAACAACTTTGGCTGTTATTTGTTGGTTTAATAGCCAAATCTGGCTCTAGGTTCTGCCTCAGTTTACCTTCCCAATAAACAACCGAGACAGAATATTATTTAAAAGCAATATATGGGTTGCCTTGATAAAGTGGGATCTCCCTATGAAAAGGAAGAACCCCGAGATCCATCTTACCTTTCCTTTTACAGTTATCACAACAAAGACAATGCAAGAGGAAAGCTAATTGGACAAGATAAAAGTCACCTCCCTCTTGCATAGGAATTCAGTTACATGTAGTCAAACATGTTACATATTTTTATCCCATAATATCACACATGTTCATTAAAATGACATTTAACAGTAGAAGGGGCATATGTTTTAAGGGGAACCGTTGTTTGGAGTTCACACAGAGATAAGCCAGACCCCAATTTACACTAACAACCTTTTTCTTATCTGGAGATAGTCACCAGCTAGTTTATCTTTCCAGTCTAGGAATGTTAAAAGCTACCAATCAATCCATACACCAATAGGATAGAAAGTTTTCCTACATTCCAGCCTATAGTAGTTTGATAAATCTTTATAAAAGAGACAGAAATAAGTTAAACAAAAATAGAAAGTAACTATGTTAGTTAACAAGTTACAAAATCCGTGTCATGTAGTCTTCAGGTTCCAGAGTAAATCAAGACCCCATAAGCATTCCAGGGTGAAGAGACTGGAGAATAGTCATGGTCTATTATGGTCAGAGGTAGAAGAAAATTAAAAGGAAGATTAACGTATTGTGCTATTAGCAATGAGAGAGTGCCAGGTATGCATAATTAACTCCAAGGAGAGAATTTAGACATAGTTATATCCATAGAATAAGTAACATGATAAATAGCAGAAGCTCTGCTTTTCAGGCAGGGAACAGTTAATTCTAAGAGTGCCAGAGCAAGCAATAAATTGCTGCTTTACTGCAAATTGGATTCTTTGTGACAAAAGTTGTAAAAAGGAGAAGGAAGACAAATGCTATCTTGCTTATACTGGTTAAATGTTACATAATTAATCTTGCCTGGCTGAAAACAAACCAGTGTTTCCTATCTGTATTACAAGTAAAGCAGAAAAAGAATTCCCAAGAAATGCAATTTTAATTCGGAGCGTTGAACTCATAGACCAATACAAACATAAGGAAATCTTAAACTATATATCAGGTTGATATTAAGAACCTTTTTGCTCACCAAGCTTCATAACAAAATGATGGAGAAGTAGGTTCTGAACAGAAGAATAGCACAGTCTTGTGAATTAATGTGTGGGTATGCGTGTGTGTGTGTGTGTGTGTGTGTGTGTGTGTGTGTGTGTGAGAGAGAGAGAGAGAGAGAGAGAGAGAGAGAGAGAGAGAGAGAGAGA
>NW_020769309.1:35371830-35434930 GCF_900518735.1 Pseudonaja textilis | reverse complement strand
ATCTCACATCACTCCAAGAAGCAAGAGCCGAAGACAGAGGCCTGATGATGATGAATGAGACTTCATCGAAACGTTGCCTAGATACTTTGAATCTTACGTGGGAGAAAACCCGAACAACCAAAGATCCACATACAAATACCCGCGAGAACCTCAGAAAACATATATATATTATATATATATATATATATATATATATTCTTAAGTTTTCGCGGGTACTTACATGTATGGCATTCAGCTTTGTTCGGGTATTTTCCCACGTCATTGTAGTTGTGCTTTTAAAGTTGTAGCAACGTTTCGGCAGAATCTCATCTGTCATCATCAGGCTTCTGTATAGTGTTCGCCTGTGAGTCAGACTTTTACAGTGGTTTCAGATTTAAATTTGGGGCAGCCTATTGCTGTGCCAGAATGGTTTTTTCTTCATCCTGATTGGTTGGGAGTCTTGGTCTGTGTTTATTGGTCTTGGAATTTGCTATGTTCTGCTTGATTGGTATTTCTAATATCTTCTGTCTGTTTTTTGGCTCTTTTTGTATCTTGATTGGCTGGCAACATTGTGTTACTTTATTGGAGGCCTTTAGTGCAGCTTGGCTCCGGGTAAATGGACGGCTATCATTAGTTAGGAAGCTAGGTTTTATCTGGGTGCCTGGTTGGGGTGTGTTTGAGCTGGAGCTATCAGGGGGGATCTGTTTGTGCTCAGGTGTTTGCCTGGCTTGTGGTGTGGAGATTTTTTTGTTTGTGAGTGCAGGCTTCCAAATGATTGACAGTCTGGTGGAATCATCTCTTCTATTCATGCTTTCTGGTCTTTTTTCAATCTTTATGGCTTCTCTGATGATTCTGTGGCTGGGGTTTTCTATAGTGGCTAGGGTTTGGGTGCCATTGAAGTTGATGCTATGACCTGTGGCTTCCATGTGTTGGACTAGTGAGGAAGTGTGTTCCAGCTTTTTGACTGCATTTTTGTGTTCATCCAGATGGGTACTTATTCTTCTATTGGTCTGTCCAATGTATGTGGCCAGGCATGATGCACAGGGGACTTCATATATGCCTTGGTTTTCCAGGTCAATTTCATCTTTGGGGTTTCTAAGGATGGCTGCTATTTTTCTGTCTGTTTTGAAGGCAGTCTTGATGTGATGTCTGTAGTACCTCTTATGTAGGGCAGGACAGCTTTTCCATAGGTCTGTTCATCTTCTGGGTCTCTATTATGTCTCAGTGTGTTTTTGTGGATCAAGCCAGTGATTTTGCTTTTGTGGAAGCCGTTGGCTGTCAGTACTTTAGTCAGGGTGCATAGTTCAGTCTTAATGTGTGTCTTGTCTGCCAGGCGTTTGGTTCTAGCAATTAGTGTTTTAGCTACGGAGTTTATCTGTGCTGGGTGGTGGTGGGATTGGGCGTTGAGGTAGCGGTTAGTATGTGTTTTCTTCTGGTATACGGTGTGTCTTAGTGTGCCATATGGTTTTTTGTAGATTAGTACATCTAGGAATGGTAGTTGTTTGTTTGTTTCAGTTTCCATGGTGAACTTGATTTTGGGGTGTGTGCTGTTTAGGTGTGTTAGGAAATTGTTTAGGTTTTCTTTTCCATGGGGCCAAATCACAAATGTGTCATTGATGTATCTTAACCATAGTTTGGGTTTGTGGATGGCATTGGCCAGGGCTCTGGATTCGAATTCTTCCATGAACAGGTTTGCAAAGACGGGTGACAGTGGTGATCCCATAGGGGCTCCTTCAATTTTCTTGTATCTTTGTCCTTTGTATATGAAATATGTGTTAGTTAAGCAGTATTCTGCTAGTTCCATGAGGTGTTTGGGTGGGTGGTATTTATTTTTGATGATTTCTAGGGTTTCTTTTATCGGGACTTGAGTAAATAGTGAAACCACATCGAAACTTACAAGCGGATCATTTTGTTCCACATGTAGATTTTTTATCATTTCTAAGAGGTGGTATAAGGTTGTACATGTGAAGCTGCTGCTTCAGCATGGGGCTGTAGCTGCTTTGCTAGGTATTTGACTAGGTTTTGTAGTGGTGCTTCTCTGGAGCTGACTATGGGTCTGAGAGGTATGCCTTCTTTGTGTATTTTGGGGAGGCCGTATAGTTTGGGGCTTCTGGAAGATTTTTATCTTGGGATGATCGTTTGTTGGATCTCTTTGCTCATGTTGCTGGTTATGATTTTTTTTCTATGGTTTTAGTATCCGCAGAGTATCTGTTTTTTTGACTGCACATACAAAAATTATTTATTTGAAATAAAGGAAATAGTTTTGTTACTAACTATTTAACAATCATACACACACATCTACATGCATGCCTTTCCATGATTTTATTGCATCCATTATTTCTTCATGATGCTGATATTGATTATTTGTTTTGTATAATCTCAATAATCTGAGTTATACTTTTATATATCACAGGGTTTCCATGATTTTGCTGGGTTTTTTTTTAGTAAGCATGCTTCCAAATGAGGAAACTGTTAATATTTTTAGGCTCTGTTTATGCATAAATTAAGTTTAGATAGCCTTGAACTAGCCAGAACCATTAGTTTATCATTTGGGTGACATAAGTTTCATAATGGCCATGAAATTGTCATGATTAAAGGACAGCTCTCAGTGTGATCCAAGAAGGCTTGGAATTGAAGATTGATTGCTCTTCTTATTAACATTTATGCACAAGAATCCTAAAACCTGTCCTTAAAAGTAAGTTCACTAACCAGCAATTTATTTCTTATTTATGGACATTTTCATGGGGTTCACAAGTGGTGATATTTGGATTAGATACTATATGCCTGAAAAAGTCCACATGAACATCACTTCAATGTCCATTTCTGCAATATATTGAGTTGTATTGATGTAATAGATATTTTAAATGTGGATTTCCACATGGTAACAGTAACCCATAACATCCTTTCACATAAAAGAAAACCATGTATTTTAGCAGTAAATACAAAGAGGGTGGCCCACATTTTCTGAGACTGAACTAGCAGAAAACACTGTTGCAGTTAATAGACCTACTTAGAAAATAAAGTTCTCATAAGAAAAAGCCACGTAATAATCACCTAATTTAATATTTATCTGCAAACACACATGCATCTTTGGGGACGGTTTTGGGCATTGTTTTTTGGGGGTGTTTGTAAATTTCCCTTTGCTTTGCTTCAGGAACATCACATCATGGCTTTTGAGGAACTTCAAGGACTGAACTAATGCAAACCACTGTTCAATTTAATAAGCTTCTAAGAAAAGAAAATCTTCACATAAGCTCTCTCTTGTGGTAAATCAACATATTCAATGACTATTTTTAAAAGATCTTTCAGTGAGATTTGGGTAGATGTTATTTTTGTATAAAAGCTTGAATGTTCCCAAAGATTTCCCATTCCTTCAATAACTTACTGGTATCAAAACAGAGCATTGATTCACCATCTTCAGATATTGAACAGCAAAGGCAAATCAATTTATGAATCTTCCTGATTCCAAATATGAACAACTTTGAAGGACATAATTAAGTAAATTAATATGTAAACCCAATTACTTCCTAGACCACAACTTCAAGTAAAAGGTTGTACACCCATTTATCTATAGCACGGAGTCTCAGTTCTTCCCAGTTGACAATATTTACCTCATCTTCCCTGTCATATAGTCACATCTGATGTAAGAAAAAAACCCAACTCCAATAAGATAACCACATCCTGCTTATGCTTTCCAGGTCAGCTGTTTCTCCATAATTAAGTCATAAATAAACATGTCCTTATTGTGAACTAATTTGGTGATCTAATAGTGAGGACTGGAAAATATGATTGATATGAGCCATTGACCTCACCATTCCTATGAATAGCTTGTCCTCAAATTTCCATTATATCCATCCCTGCCCATAGCCACGCCATTGTTCTCTGCCCTCATTTTCCTCCTGCCTTCATCTGCCCCTTAGCCAACTTTGCCTTCACCCTCCCTGACATTGATAGCCATCCAACATTTCCACACATATTATCCAAATCACCACCTCATCCCAGCTGTTCCCAGAGTTTTGTGCTTGGCAGCCAAAGAGGGCCACACAATTTGGTCAATCAACCACACCCACCATTGATCATACAATCTTCTTTCAAAAACACCTGCCCCCCCCCCATTACAAGTCAGAGCTATCCATAGCCAAATTTATCCTTCAGCTGATAATAAAGAAGACAGATTAATCTCAAAAGAACCAGACATTAAAATATGTAGTAATAGGACCAAGGCTGATAACTAACCTATTCCTCAGTCTGAGCTTGCTTCCATTGCCACAATTCTGTTCTGTCTCTGTCACAAGTCTTTGCCATTACACAATCCTTAACCATCTACTATGGAACTGGCAGAATTCAAATGATGGTAAGCTAGCTACCACCACAAATGCAAACTGAGGGACTCCAAGAAGTGTCATGATCTTCTGGATTATTATAAATAAACAGCTATGTTTCATTCAACTTATTAGGCAGACAGAAATTTATAATAAATAAATTTCTTCTGATTTTGAATGCACCAAAGAAGCAAGGTTTTATTCACCAAACTATACTTTTCTTTGGCCCTTAGCATGGACAAACATGTGAATTAAAGTATAAAAACTCACTGTTCACTTTGTCAAACTATACTATCCCTGGTATTTGCTACAAAAATTGCTGAAACCCAAGGCAACCTATCATAAACTTGCATTCACACCAAATCAATTTAAATAAATAATAAAAAGTTGCCCTGCAGTTACAACCCAGACATGCTCTTTTGAAGGGGAGAACAATGCATTTTTTCTTCCTGTATCAACTCCATGGGTGGAGGATGTGCTGAAATTAAAGAACAGGAACATCCAAAGCAATGAGAAAACCACTGAAATGATATGATGTACTGTTGACTTGTAGAAACCAACACAGAAAGGTAACTGGGTTGTGGCAATCTCTGATATTTGACATTTTTATAGGAAATTTGACCAATTGTTTTGAGAGTACACGTCAAGAAATGTCTCGGACACTTCCTGGTATACAGATGCTGAGAATAAAAGGAAAAAAATACCTATTTCTATGAGAAAGAAGGCATTCAGCTGAAACCAGCTGAGATTGCTGTGCACCCTGCAAAGCATCAAATAGCTAAGCTATTTTCCAAACTCTCTATGGGGCAAAGCTGGGCAGCTTTTAAATTTGCTGAACACAAGAATTGCGAAGAATTCTGATGATCTTTTGACCTGTGCACTTTCATCATCATATTGAATTTTCTAGTTTGATATTATTGATGATGAAGTAGTCAGGGTATGCTGAAACACATGGACGACCTAATTTTGGAAAGACCATTGTTTTGATAGCTTCTTTTACTGTTGTTATTATTGCTTTTACTGTTTAGATATGTTATAGCTACCCCACTCTAAAAGACTCTGGACAGTTTGCCACACTGAAAAACAGTGTATATGTGTGCTTAGAACATTATAATTTATTAAATAAGTCTAAGATGGGTCACATCATATCACACAGATTCTATATTTGTGAGTGGGAAGGAGATCCACCTCTGCCAACATCACAATTGAGATTTCATCAGAGCATTTTGTCATACAGTTTGTGGTGGGTGTAGCTAAGAACTAGAGTTACATGTTGTTACGGAAAAAGGATGGCATGCAATTCAAAAGTGTTATTCAGAACCTTTTTTACACAGACCAAGTGACTTCTATTAGATTACTGCAAAATTCAACTAACCTTTATATCAAACAGAAGGAAGTGGCTTATGTTGACAAGAATCAAGTTGGATTCAATTGTGATGGGGATGATAAAGATGGGATTCAAAATATTTTGATATGGCTTTTAATATGTACTTATAGATAGTCTTTGGCTAACAATGCTAATTGAGTCCAGAATTTCTGTCACTAAGCAGTGTGCTATAGTCATAAAGTACAATGTCAAAAGACCATATCACTTAGTGACAATAATTCCAGCAATTCCTGTTGCCATCATGGAGTAAGAATTGCATGTCAGGGAGGACAACAAGTCAATGTAAAGCCAACAGGAAGTTCCCAGGCAGTTTGCAAGTAGGCCAGAAGATGAGTATATGACTACAGCAGCATGACATGAGTGCTGCCAGGCCAGAATAGTTGCTCCTGGAGGCAGGAGGGCATGCAAAGAGCTATTGCAGCACTATGTAGTATAGCCAGGCAAGGGGGCACCTGCTGTCAGAATTGGGAACATGTGCAAGATGCCCTGAACTCCACTGCTCCTACTGCCCCCCAACTGACATTCATGCTCCCCCGCTGCTGATGAGCCAAGACTTTAGAAGGCCTTAAGGAGAAGATCTCATGTTGCCAGCAGCTGCCTTGCAAAAGGTCAGACTGAGCACACCTCATCACCCATGGGAGGAAGAAGATGTGAAGATCAGTTGGGGGGTGCCAAGAGAATGGAACACAGAGCAATAGGATGGAGAAGCAGAGGACAATAAGAGCAGCAGAATACAAAACAGTGGGGACAGTGGAATGCAAAACGACTAAAAAGGCAGAGGGGACAAGATAGGGAAGTGGTGGAGAAATTAAACCATTCCTGTGATTGTAAATGCTGGCAGGCTGCTAAGAGCCTGAATTTTAAACATGTGACCATGGAGGCACTGCCATATCCATACCTTTGAGGATTGGATGTAAGTTTCCAGTCATTTAGCTCCATTGTAACTTCAAACAGTCATTGAACAAATGGTTATTAAGAAAGATTTGTCAAGTGCCAAAGAAATCAGGAGATCCAAACTGTTCCAATGGGTATAAAGATTTATTGTAAGTTTAAGCTCTCTACAAGAATCTGAACTACTAACTGTCAAAGCAATTTGGTGGTAGATAAGGAATTCAAGGTGGACTGAACTTAGATCCTTTGTGGGCACAAAGGGACTCCTGAATGATGACGTGTTAGGCTCAGTCTAGGCATCTCCTACAAGATTACCTTTAAAATGGTAGTATCCATTTCTCTAGTGGTCATGTTATTAGGACCAATCAACTTTGAAAATGCTTTTTTGTTTTAAAAAAAATGATGAACAATGCACATGGAATGTTATTAGCTCTCTGGATTATCTTAAGATGCTCTAAAGTTAGTTTCTGTCAGTTCTGTATAAAGAAAATTTCTGTAAATATCCTTTTATTAAATCTGTGGAAAAAATGCTAGAAAAGATTAATGGAAGTCAGTTCTGGCCAGTTCTGCCTGTTAATTCTTGACAATCTGATAGAATCCATTCATAACAGTCAAATAACTTTTATTTAATGTGTTCATCACTGGAACCGATTTGTTTGTTTATTTGTTTTCTTGGAAAAGAAAAAGCAACTGCACAATTAGTTGAAATATAAAATACTTGCTGCAAATTGTTACAACTTTAGCTCATCAGATATACCTGAAAATGCTTAATGCTTTATTGAAGATTCTCCTGATCTCAGGCTTAAATTGTATGAGCATTTGTTGATGGATTTCAGTACCTCTGCTCCAGAATCCTACCAATTAAGAACTGCCCTTTTGCCTCCAGACTGCCTTTTTTCAATGCTATGGAAAAAGTTATGCCAGGTTACACAAGGTACTGACTTTATTACTTTATAATTTGTTGTGAGTGCCTCTTCTGAAAGGTAATATGTCTAGTCCTGTAAAGTTAAGTTTTTCTGTCTTAAAGCCATTATACTCCACCAAAAGAAAATCATTCTTAATACGGCTTTCAGGTGATTTTACAGTTTTATAGCATCCATCTCAAAATTACACTCAACAGTTTAAAGCCAAATATACCGCTCTCCCCAACAGGTTTGTATGTTAAGAAAAAGGTTTCATTTCATCAAAATCAGAGCTACAAAAGAGTTTCTCTACAATGGAAGATGTATTTCATGAAACACTTTGATGAAATTGTTACCAAGTTTCAGGGGTGGGAATGGACAGGGTTAACTATCAGTTTGATGATTTGCGATGTGCTTCCCTGCACACTGTGCCCGCCTTTAAATCATCATTAGCACACTGTGTGCAGAGAAGCAGCCTTTGAAACAGCCCTCTTTTCCTGCTTTTTTAACTGCAGCTGTGCTTTGCACAGCAGCTGAAATTGAAACAGCAGGAAATAAAGGTCAGGTAAGAGCCCGGGTGGGCAGGTGGGTGGGCAAAAACATCAGCAGACATAGAACCGGTTCTATGTCTGCTGCTCTTCAGAGCTACTGGTTCTACAGAGGTGGACAGAACCAGTAGAAACCCACCCCTGCCAAGTTTTGTCATTATTCAGATTATGTTCCTCAGCCTTATAGCCTATTTGCACATCCCAGACATCAAGATCATTTGAGTGAATTTGGGCATTTGACAACCAAATTTTGGCTCAGCATTTTAGGCCCATTTGAAGATTTGAAGCCTAGAAATAAGGATAATTTGCCTCAAAATGGCTTAGCTCTATTCTCTAGATGGTGAAGGTGCTTAGATTCTTCAAAAGATTCTACCATTATATTCCAAGAAATATTAGACAACCTGCCTGGAAACTTTGCTTATTACAAAAACCCTAAAAATCTAAAACAAATGAATGCATCTAATTTAGTCAGTTTATAATATTGCTGTGCTTGATATCTCACACCATAAGCTAGAAATTTTAATCTAATTGCAATCTACGTATGATTCCTGTTTTGTTAAAACAAAAGCAATATTTTTAGAACTGTAAATTTTATTGGGAAACACTCATGAAAATCACAACAGGCTACACAGCTTTGGGTTGGTTGAAATATAATTGAAACAAGCCTAGATGAGTTTTCCACAGTTTTCATGTACCTTCATGTGATCATTTATTTCTAAATCATAAGAATACCCCACTTTTGAATATGTTTAAGTATTAGTATCCTAGAGGAGTAGTTTGTGGAGGAGGCCACAATATGTATTCTATAAGCACCACTTCTTTCCTATTTACTGGGATTTCCATACAAAAGGAGGTGAAGTTTATGTTGTGACACACATTTTGTCAGGAGTCTGTCTTGCCTCCTGACAGCCATATCCTAGACAAATGTAATAAATATACCTAGGGATACCAAAGTCTCTGAGGCTTGTCATTGTTTGAGGTGAAATGTGGCCTTGATAGATATTTTTTTCCTTAAAGATCTTATGATGAAGATACCAAAAGGGGAAAAAATGGTCCACAGGATGCCCATAGGAATGAAAAAAAGGGGAGGGTTTTGTCCTCTGTACAAATGGATAGTCAATTAGTGTTTTCCAGGGAGGATTCCAGGATGGATATTGACTATCAATCCCAGAGATCTTTATAACAATCTCTCTGGGTTTCATGTCACAGTAAATATAGCAAAGAAAGTCTTGTTAGACTTCAAATCAGGTGAGTTATCTTACATGCTGTCCTTTATACAGTCAAGCTAGATTTTTCCCCCCCTCTAATTTATTTCTGTCATGTTTTCAAAAAGTACACAGTGATTCTGAACATGTTTGAAAGAAGTCAAGAAAAACAAAAGCCTTCTCTCAGGGTTTTTTTTTTATCTTAACAAAATAATGGTGATCCACCATTATTCTGACTCTAGAAAGAAGTCAAATGCAGAAAGAAAGAAACTTTCACATATGCTTAGTGATTAATTTTAAACATTCCATCTTTCATAGGTTTGCTAACTATGTATTTAACATTCAAGAATTTTCTCACACATTTTCCACCTTCAAAATGGGCTAAGAATCATCTTTGGAGAAGTCTATCCTCTGATCAAAAGAACATAAATAGTGTTCTGCTGGGTTGCATCCTTGGCCTTTCTAGTCAAGCAGTCTCTATTCATAGATAGTTGCACAAGGAAGCCCTCTAGTCTCCCAGCAATCAACATTCGGAGGCTAACACATTACTATCAGAGTAATAGCTGGTGAGCTCCATGACTTCTATGAATTTCTCCAATCCTTTTTTGAAGCAAGCTATTAGCCAATATTAAATCTTAAGGTGATAGATGCTGTCATAATACAGGGCTCAGCAACGTAGTACCAATAAACTGAATATTGTTCTCAACTGCCCCAAGGAGGTGGTTAAAGTTGTGATTGTGGTTGATGGGGGTGGACAACACTGAGGTTTTGCAAGATTTATTGATGATAAGGGAAAGATTTTTTTTATGTGGTGCAATGATTAGTGTGCAGTACTGCAGGCTACTTCTGCTGACTGCTGGCTGCCTGCAATTTGGCAGTTCAGATCTCACCAGCCTCAAGGTTGACTCAGCCTTCCATCCTTCTGAGGTGAGTAAAATGAGGACCCAAATTGTTGGAGGCAATCTGCTGACTCTGTAAGCCACTTAGAGAGGCCTGTGAAGCACTGTGAAGTGGTATATAAGTCTAAGTGCTATTGTTATTGCTGCCCAGTCATGTCCAACTCTAGGGGGCTTATCTCCATTTCTTAGCGGAGGGAGCTAATATACTTCCATGGTCATGTGGCCAGCATGACTACATGAGGAGGCACACAAAATGTTGTTACCTTCCCACTGAAGTGATACCTATTTATCTATTCACATTTTCATGCTTTCAAACTGCTAAGCAAGCAGGAGCTGGGACAAGTAATGGAAGCTCACCCTGTTGCATGGTGCTTTGGTCTCAAACCCCGGGCTGTCAGCTTTCCAGTTGACAAGCTCAGGGTCTTTAATTGTTGAGCCATTGCACTCCCTGAGAGTTCCTGATACTAGGGTATATTAGAATATGAGAGGCATTGATATTTTCATAGAAAATGTTGATACTTCCCCATATCTGAAAAGCTTGACAATTGTTATTATGCTTACAGACAAAAAGGGTCTTGTCTAATTTGTAAATACTGTTAAAACATTACTAACAATATTAATAATACTTGTTTGGTTACTTAATTCCAACCTAGTCTTCCCTGGTTCCTGATATAGCTTCATCTCACAATCCATATGGTACTGTCAACCTTTTTGCAAAGAAGTAAACTGTCAAAATGTTCAGGCTGTTACATTAACATGGAGCAAACAGCACATTTGCTATGGTCACTTTATTTTTTTACATCCAAATCATTTAAGAACATGCTTTCTTGAAAAAGGACTTGCAAATATGGAAATACGTTACCCAAAATTTAAATTTCTAACTGGCCTTTTCTAATAAATGTTTGATGGAGTAAAGATGAAATCTACTTTGAATCTAAGCAAATTCCTAGTGACTACATAAAACTCCAAGCTCTCCTCATGGCAGCAGTATTAAAGTGGTTTATCACTGCATTCCTTTGTCACTATTAGGTTAGTGCACAATTGGAATTTCGAGTGATCTCTCATTCATGTAGAATTACTGTTTTCTAAATCAGCTGATTCATCTTTTTCAGTCTGGCAGAGAATTGCATGGCTAAACAAATTTTACCCTAGTTTAGCATAGATTTTATAAAATCCTAATAGGAATAGTAATTCTTCCCCTTTTATATCATTATGTAGTTGCCTAAGATACAAATTAATTTACTATGCTGGCTTCTCCATCTCTGATCACCATTTCTTTATAATACTGAAGAACAAAAAGGATAATGTGTCATTTAAATACAGTTTTAGAAATGCATATGCGCTACAATTTTTTTGAACAAGACACTCTGAATTCTTTTCTGGATTCTTTTTTTCGGTTTAAATTTCTGTGATCTTTGAAAGCTATTTTCTAGGCTGCCAATGTATTATAATAATTCACAGCTACAGATATGGCTTTGGTGATTCTTGAAAACTTTGGTTATCAATATTTAAAAAGCATAATTACATATCAATATAGTTGAAAATATTAATATCTATAGATAACATCTAATTTTGTTTCTAAGCGACATTGTGGCTCAGTGATGAGCCTGTGGATCAGAAAGGTCAGCGGTTTGGTGGTTCGAACCCCTAGTGCCACATAATGGAGTGAGCTCCCATTACTTGTCCCAGCTTCTGCCAACCTAGCAGTTCGAAAGCATTAAAAATGCAAGTAGAAAAATAGGGACCATTTTGGTGGGAAGGTAACAGCATTCCATGTACCTTCAGCATTTAGTCATGCTGGACACATGATCATTGAGACATCTTCGGACAATGCTGGCTCTTTGGCTTTGTAAGGGACATTAGCACTACCCTCCTAGAGGTGGAAACAACTAGCACATATATGCAAGGGGAAAATTTACCTTTACTAATTTCGTTTCTATAGTTCTGTGACTGTTCTAACGTTGCTTTGACATAATTACTGGTGATTGGCTTTCCTAATTATGGATCTAACCATGGGCTGACCAAACAAAATGATTACTCAGCCATATCCTCACATTTTGCCTTCATCTTATTGCCAACCCATCTGTAAGACAGCCTCAAAACATCCATAGCTGTATTAAACTTAAACGAGCGTTTTCATTCTTAAGCCAAAAACAACTTACAGCAAATTCAAGATATTTAAAATCTGGCCATTTCGTCAACCATCACAATCAAATGATAGGCTTGCAAATCATTGTGGTTGTTGTTTTTAGGTCATCCTCTCCTCCTTCAAAATAGTCTCAAGGGATTTTGTGTGGTTGGTTTGTGGAGGTACATAGTTTAGAGTAATCAACCCTCTTTCTTCTCAGGGAAAAACATCTTTCAAAACTTATGAAAGCTAATCTCTATGGTTTTTTTTGCATATTTTCAGGATTGTGTGTGCACATCCCTATGATTCAGCACCATCCCTGGTTTTGATCCATTCCCTTTAGTTCTCTTCCTAATTCTGGCTATCCTTTGCTTGTCCACAGGAAAGGTGCATGGTATGATAAAGATGCCAGACCTCAGATGTCAAAATCTAACCCTTCCCTGCAGCAACACTGTGTTTGGCAGGTGGTTTTCTACCAGCTGTAGATGTTCAAAAAGCAGGAAGGCAACAAAGCCAAAGGGTTTAGCACATCATTTTCTTTAACACCCTGCACACGCACAGTAAGGATACCTGCATTCAGTGGCAAGCTAAAATAGAAGCAATAGATGCATGAAAAGGATTGGCAGTGAGGAAGACAGGTGGATAGAACATTAACTCAGCAAGAGAGAAATGATCATCTCTTTTGTATACAGCTTGATTTAGATATACTTTATCTCTGTTTGCAGTTTACCTGGTTTTCTGGCATTCTGTCTAAAAAGGGTCTTCAAGATGTTCAGTACGTCTTCATTTGTTTTATTTTTTAGACTAACTGCCTAGCTACATTAAGTGGAAATGTATTTCTCTTCAAATGTACTTACAGCTAATTTGCCATTGGATAGCACTTCAGAAATCATGATTTTTGTTTCTTTCAATTCTAAATGGTAGATGCACCATAACCTGAAAGCCATAAGGTACCAAAACTCTTATGAATTGCTTGCTTGACTTTTGGACTTGCTTGCTTAATGGGATATTCCCCAAAGCCTTCAGACTTCCCACTTGTGCAATAACAAGAGTTTTTTCATGCTGTGGCATATTTCAAGTTAAAATAAGGTGTAGATGAAGAAGGGTAATACACATTTTTTTTTTCTGAATACCAAATATTTATGTATGATGTGCACAAAATTGATATTAGAAAAAAGCATTTTTTGAGACCAAGATATAGGGTGAAATGCACAATATATTAACAATGAGATCAGAATTTTGTTACATGATTATGCAAAACTTTGAAAACATGGGGAAAAAACCATGACATAGTAAGTCATATATACATCATGAAAGTTTTTGGTTTGTGGTCCTAACAAATTTTCAACTTTCAGAACAAATATAAAATTCAGTGGTGAAGATAAAAGGGAAAAGTTATAATGGATTGTTTCCTATCAATTATTATGATTATGTTTATGAGTAATAGTAGTAGTAATAGTAGTAGTAGTAATGTTTCTATTAAACCCAGCAGGACTTCAAATGCATTTGGAGGAAAAATAGTAATTACTGCAGGTGTATGATATTCTGAGACATCACCCTGCCAATGAGTGTGTATAGTCAAGGGTATGATTTTCCCAGTTGCAATGTATGGCTGTGAAGGTTGGATCATAAGAAAGTCTGAGTGCCAAAGAATTGAGGTCTTTGAACTATGGTGCTGGAGAAGATTCCTGTGAGTCCCTTGGACTGCAAGGCAATCAAACTGATCAGTCCTAGAGGAGATCAACCCTGACTGTTCTTTAGAAGGCCAGATCCTGAAGATGAAACTCAAATACTTTGGCCATCTATGAGAAGGATGGATTCACTGGAGAAGAGCCTAATGCTGGGAACAATTGAGGACAACAGAAGAAGGGGTTGACAGGGAATGAGGTGGCTGGATGGAGTCACTGAAGCAGTAGGTGTGAGCTTAAATGGACTCCAGAAGATGGTAGAGGACAGGAAGGCCTGGAGGAACATTGTCCATGGGGTTGCGATGGGTCAGACAGGGCCGCATCTAACAACAGCAAAATGATATTCTCCAAAGCAGCAGTATCCTCAGTGAAGTAGAAAATGTCAAAATGGTGCCTGCAAAGACACAATGGAATCCCCATCATTTGTATGTGCATGTGACATCAATACATGCAACAGGGCCAGAATTTCAAACACATGGTCTGAGCTACCATTTTGACTTTTTTAAAACCTTCTTCTGTAGATATCCCTGATCCAAAGTCTCCTTTATGCAGTTTCCCAAGAAAGCACATTAAGCCATAATACTTTCCACTGTAGTTTCAATTCCTGTAGTCTTAAACAAACACTGTTGGAATTAGAACTGGACTGCAAAAATATCAACAACCACTAGATGACAGAAAATCAATCTGTCCACCATTTGTTGGGGATCTCTCTTTGCAGCCTGGTGATGGTAACCTTAACAGGTAGAATCCAATCCCTCAGAGAGCACCAGATTGAAAAACAATAAGCTATAATAAATAAACAAAAATAGTTTTCTATTATGTAACATGTTTTAAAAAATACATTCAGTGGCACACCAGGTTAGTTTAATTGCCTATGGACTTAGTGATAGGTAGCTTGCCCTTTGGAAAGATGCATTGAAATCTGTTCCACATGACAGCTGGTGAAGGAAATTGCTTCTTATTAGATGCAAATTGGTCCTTTCTGTTTTCCAGAAATCTACATTATAGCCATTGGATACATTGTAAGTATGGTACAGAAATGTCTTATGTTCAGAATTCAAAGTCAACTCTATGTTGTGTTTTTATACTATCCTCTAAGAATCTACAATTGTTGTACTACAGCACTGAATTGTTGATTATTGGTTTCTTCAGTTGTAAGTAGGAAACACACAAGCAATAATTAACAGAAATAGTTCTTTTCTTTCTTTAAATAGCATTTACATTTATTTAGCTGTCTAATAGAAGTTAAACAAGTTTCATTTTTTTTTTAGATTTATGTCTCATCATTCCTCAAAAGACTAACTTACATAGCATTCGGTTTTTATCTTATCCCAAGCATAATCTGTGATAAGAGGTTGGGTTAATAAAGAATGACTAGGTCAAAACACACAGCAATCCATACCTAAGGATGGACAGAACATCTACTCCTTATTCAATTTCACAATTTAACCATTCCCTACCTTTAATTGTGAATGTGTTATGAAGCCAAATACAAACCAATAACTTTAAAGCTAAATAAGTTAAAATCTGGTCAGTGCTTTGACAGAAGATCACAGGTTTCTATGTTAATTAGTAACAGAAGAAACAAGAAAGCACACTGTAGCCTCTTAATGATTAACAGTTAATTAAGGAAGAAAAGTGAATGGGAGACATCTAAAATTATCTACATTTTTATGACATAGAGAAATATTGCTGAGTGTCATACAAAGAAAGAAAATGTCAGGAAGAGCAATCAGATATAAGCCACAACAATTTCAATCAGAAGTGACCTTGGAGGTCTTCTAATCCAAACCCCTGCTGAAGCAGAAGACCCTATACAACTTGAGACAACTGGCTGTCCAGTCTCTTCTTAAAAACTTCCAGTGATGAAGCACTCACAAGCTGTTCCACTGGTTAATTGTTCTCACTGTTAGCAAGTTTCTCCTTAATTCCAAGTTGCTTCTTTTCTTGATTAGATTCCATCCATTGTTTCTTGTCTTGCCTTCTAGAGCTTTGAAAAATAAGTTGACTCCCTTTTCTTTTCAAAAGGCACAAGGTTCACACATTGTGGTAAGTCTTCTTTTTTAGCCATGATTGATTAAATTTCCCATAGAAATAAATACTATTCTAAATCAGCAAGGAACAATGAAATTTTGGATACAGGTGATGGGCAGGTTTATAAAATATATGCTTGATGGATTTAGCCCTCATAGAACCATTTAATTGAAAGTGAACTATTCATCTGGCTCTCAAAAGGACCTTAGTGGACCCAGAGACTTTTTCACAAATCTATTAAAGCATGTTGTCTTCTCTGCTGGGGCAAGGAAACCAATGGGCACAAAGGAAGAAATACTTGGGCTTGATACCAACAACTCTTTTGAGCTTTTTCTTATGAACACATAGGTAAGCTATATATTTTTTAATATTATTAACAACACTTTGAGATCATTTTTCTCTGTCTCCACTCTTCTCCTTACTCTTCATCTCTGATATTATGTCTACTGAAACCTACATCATATGTTCTACATGTATAATTGAATGGAAACAACTGAATACATAAAACCTGTCCAGGGCCTATACCATCCAGAGTCAAAATATAAATGAGAAAAGTGGTTTCTAAATTTAATAAAGAAATAAATAATGGGAAAGGCAAAATAATGTTTAACAGGCAAAAGGTAAGGCTGAGTGAGAGAATAAATAGCTTTTATTTCTTTTTCTGATGGATAGCTATATGATCAAGTTCACTCTGTTTCCCTTCAGATGTGAAGAACCAGCTATTGAGACTTTGGACTTTTCTGTACTGCAAACTTCAGCTGCATGTTTCCCCTGCACAAACATCTGGAAACAATTCCAGATTTCCCTTTCCATTGTGCATGATGATGGGTTGATGATGTGTCTGGGTTCTGTTTAGCACAGCCTCGGATTTGGAAATTTTCATACTTTTTTATCAGGAAGGAAGGAAGGAAGGAAGGAAGGAAGGAAGGAAGGAAGGAAAGAAAGAAAGAAAGAAAGAAAGAAAGAAAGAAAGAAAGAAAGAAAGAAAGAAAGAAAGAAAGAAAGAAAGAAAGAAAGAAAGACTATAGTTTTGCCAGTTTTCTTGTGGTTGAAGTAGCTGTGCCTGTCAATTCTATCTGGTTTTTAAAAAATAAATAAAGACTGGTCCATCCTTGACTAATGGATCAATAAAGTTGTTGGGAGGAAAAAGCCCAGCTTGTAAAAAAAATGGCAGTAGAGTGAAGCAAAAAAATAACTGCAAGGGAAGCGTCTTCTTACCACTGGCAGCAGTACCCAGTTGGACTGGATGGGAGTTACTTATAAAGTATGAAAGCACAATATGAAACCTAGAAAGCATGCCATAAAACAGCACAAGAAGTAAAACACTATTTTTGATAAACATTCAGAAAACCTGAAGTATTGGTGAAGAGAATATTGCATTAGAAGCTGGCATTCCGAGGTGCTGTGGACATCATCATACATTCTGCTGTCCAGAAACGGTGGGTGCTTGTGCTCATACTGAGGTGAACTGGAAGGATACATTAGCCTTTAGGCACCAGTGATGGAGCTCTATCAACCTTATTTATGTCATGGTGTCTTTTTAGAGACAGAAAGCAAAAAGGGATCTGTCAGGAAACCAAGAAATTCACTTCAACTATGAATAAAGATATCATATGCAGATAAACTCTCTTTGTTTTCAAATAGGAATTGTTTCCTAGGCTAGGCAACTAATTCTCATGATAATTTCATCACTTCTGCCTATGTGATCTCAGAACAGCTATTTTAGTGCACAATGATGTGTAGACAGCCTCTATTTTCTCAGGAAAGAGAGGCATGTTATATAATGTAATCACACGAAGTCTTTACAGGGAGTTTTTTTTTCTCTCTCCATAGAATCATGGAGGTTTTTTTTTTTTTTTTACCATGTCCAACTCCTCTGTTTCATGTTAGAATCCAAATCAAAACATAATAGACAACAGCCTTTGTATAAATATATCCAGCAAAAAGAAGCTTACCACTTTCCTCAATACCTGATTCCACTAGTGATTTTTTCTTACTTTCAGGAAGTTTATCCCACTATTCAACTAGACTCTGTCATTGTCACAGAAAGTCACTATGTCTAAGTGATGAACAGATCTTGGCCTTTGTATGTGTGATTTACCTTAAGGTATTTTATTTATACCAAGTATTTCAATTAAGCATGGGTCTAGGTACCCCATAATATAACAAAACAAAATAAACTAAAATAATAAAATAAAATAAAATTTAAATAAAATATACAAAATACTGAAGATGATGGGAATCCAGCATCATAACAGTCATCTGACAAGGGTCTTTATTCACACTAACCCAAAGCCCTGGAAAGAGTAATAAGCAGGTTTGCAGTTTTTTTTTCTGCTTTCTTCAAGGTTGTCCAAGTCTACAGATATCCATCTTATGCATTTGGCACTTTCTTATTGTTACTTGTACAACAATGCTCTTCTTTCTTAGATTAGAAATAGAAAATATGTTTCTGTCAGAAAGCTAGTTTCCTGTAAAAACATTCTTCTGAATACAATTTTTATGGCATCTTTTAAACATTTCTTTTGCTTCTATTCCACACATAGTTAGAAAATAAACACACATAAAAACCATATGTCAGCTGGGTGCAAAAACAAGGTTGAGATATTATTACAGAGACATCTCATCACATCAAATCATTCATGCTTTTATTTAACCTTTATAAATGACCATTTGTAGAAATGTAGAGAATGCTTTTAAATATAGGTATTTGATTCCTGACTATGTTTTGCCCTTCACTTTCTCAGTCTGTGATAAAAAATTATTATTAACATTTAAGAATATAGTTTTACGGCTGTGAACCAAAATGAAATGGAGCTAAATAAAATTGACATTATACCTAATGAAATACTTCTAAAAAAGCAATGGAGAGAAGCTAACCTGCACTGTGGTGATATTTGAAGCCCCTCAAAGTATATTAGCCATTTCATCAAACCAGAACTAAAGAAAAGAAAATGAGCTGTTCTATATGTGACCTAAGTTTACATTCAATCAGTTACTATGGATTTCTATACCTGGCCATGTTTGAGGGGCTTGGTGAAATTAACGGGAAATATAAAATAACACTTAGAGAGACTGAGAAGTTGGCATGCCAACAGCAGGAATTTCAAATATAGCTTCCATCCTGAATTGAATAAATGTGATATCTTTGCCAAAAGTTTTACAATTACATAATAAAGCTGAAGGCTCACTAGGAGTTCAGTAAGTCATGCTCTATTGGCATAAATCAAGGAATTAGTGCAATGGGATCCTAAAAGGGGGGGAGCATCTATATCTAAGTAATCCTGAGACACCTCCCTCCCTCCCTCTCTCTCTCTCTCTCTCTCTCTCTCTCTCTCTCTCTCTCTCCGTGTGTGTGTGTGTGTGTGTGTGTATGGCACAGTGAAAAGCACTGTGAAGCTATAAATGCATACATATATATTAGAATTCTGTATTGGCTAAGTGTGATTGGACACACAAGGAATTTGGTGCATATGCTCTCACTGTATATAAAGAAAAAATAAAATACATATATCAAGAATCATAAGATACAACACTTAGTGATAGTCATAGGTTACTAATAAGCAATCAAATCACACTAGGAAATAAAACAATATAAATCGTAAAGATACAAGCAACAGTTATAGTCATAAGTGGGAAGAGCTAGGTATTAGGAAGGATGAGAAGAGTAGTGGTAATACAGTCTTAATAAATTATTTGACAGTGTTGTGGGAATTAGTTGTTTAGCAGAATAATGGCGTTCGGGAAAAAACTGTCCTTGTGTCTAACTGTTCTGGTCTAATTGTTTCGCATGTTTTAAACTAAGCCTAAATTTGGAGGGAGGGGCTTAATTTCACCTTATGCCTAGAAAACATGCTGGGTCTTCCTATTGGGGGGGCGTATTGTTGGAGAAACATGGTAGTATTGGAAAAGATGGTAGTATAGGAGGGTTGCTCCTAAAATCTACCACCATTTCTATGGTTTCGAGTGTATTTAGTTCAAAATTGTTTTGGTTACACCACAAGGCTAGTTGTTCAACCTTTCATCTGTATGCAGATTCATCGTTATCTCAAATTAGACTAATCACTGTTGTATCATCTGCAAACTTAAAACATAAACTACTGAGATTTTAAACTGAAATGGTCAAGTTAAAAGACTAGCATAATTTAAAAACCGTTGGTGAATAAAATGATCTTGTTTGGCCTTGTAAAGTTAATGAAGATGGCAGCTTGTAAGTAAAGGCTTTTTCAATATCCAAGTATCATCACCAAAAAAGATCTTTCTTAATGATAACCCATTCTACCTTACTTGGCAGGAACACTTAGAGAAGAGTTTCTAAAGAAGAACTCAGAATTTGGGTAACTACTTCTAAGCAATTTAGGGCTTTCAAGTTTAAATCAGCTTGGTGTCAGAACAAAAGAATTAGTCCCATTAATAATCCTGTGTGGGATCACTTCCAATTTCTAAACCATTTTTAAAAGTCACCCAAGGTATAATTTATTGCAATAGTCTTAATGGGAATTGGCCCAGCTAGTTCCATTCAGCTAAGGTCACTGAGAGAGTTCATGAAAGATACTTATAATCACAAGTCTACTTAAGCCATTCTCTAGAAATATTGCTATATAACCTGAAAAAGGAGAGACAGTGGAGAATGTACCTATCAATGAGTTCTTCCCCTAAAAAGACATAAACAGGAATGGGAGATCAGGCTTAATTTATGAAACGTACATTTCAAGGTAAGAATCTGTGGCAGGGAAACTTACAAGCAAATCTGAAGATGTTACATCAGGTTAGTAGACATGATCCTTCCAGTAGATATAATTGGGACATGGCAACAGAAACTTTGAAAAGGTACTGTAACAATAAAAGCATTTCTTCTGGAGAGGACAAAACGTTATGATGTTACCCAAAGTCACGGTAATGGTAGAGAAGCATGAATGCATTTCTTAAAAGGTGAAATGCAATGATATTCGCATTTATCAGCCCAGGTGTTAAAATTTTATTGGGTGCTAATTTAATTTTTATACTGTCAACACTTGTCTTCATTGTAACACCTGCTGAATGCTATTCTACAGCAACGAAGTACATCTTTATATGAAAACAGCTGCCTAATCAATATGACTGAAAGGAATATATAGGAAAACTAGAGAAGACTCCAGAGGCCAAATGGAGCCCAAAGGAATTAAATTTCATTTAATGCGTTTAGAACCATGATGTGAGAAGGAAAACATCCTAAATAATTTGCTTTTAGATTTTGCTTTGTAATCCAATGAGAATATTTAGCTGAAAGCAGCAATGAAAACCATGCCAATTATGTACCTAAAATGATACAAAAGGGTAACATTTAAATTTTCAAATCTGGCATGATGTGCTCTGGAATAATTTCTTCAGAAAATAAATTGAGTAAATGTCAGGGAAAACAGGACAGTTAAATCAGTTTTGCTCGATCTGCTGGTTTCCAAGTGTGCTAGGATTGCAGTTGCTATAATTCACAGGCTGTGGCTGGATTTTAAGAGTTGTGTTTTTGATAAATGTGGGAGAAACCTGCTGGTGAAAAGTGGAATAGATCCATGAAAACACACTTTTCAAATTAAAGCTGGAATTTTACAGATTCCAATGTTTTATCAGCTACAATGGCATCCAATCTGTTTACTGGCTTAATTCTAAATGGTGGGAATCTTTTAAAAAAACTAAATAATTTGGAAACTATAGCTGACAACATGAAATTTCTTGACTACCTAATGAGAAACTTCTTGCATTCATCCAGAATCTTCACACATATAGATATTTGAAAAACTCTGAAGGAATTATTGTTGTTGGTCAAGTTTTTATGAAGCAATAGCATTCTGCATTTCTGTCTCTTCAGTATTATGAGCCATGGTGGCACAGTGGTTAGAATGCAGTACTGCAAGTTAATTCATTGCTCACTCCAGGGGTTCAATCCTGACTGGCTCAAAGTTGACTTAACCTTCCATCTTTCCAAGGTAGAGTAAAATGAGGATGCAGATTGTTGGGGGCAAGATGCTGACTCTTTAAACCACTTAGAGAGGGATGGAAAGCACTGTAAAGCAGTGTATAAGTCTAAGTGCTATTGCTATTATTTCAGGAAAAAGAATGGGGATATTGGAATCATTGCATGCAGCAGTGATACCCATAATTATTTGATAAAAATGATTAAGCTATTTGGATTAATTTAATAAACATTCTGAGTATGCCAGATTGTATAAACCAAGCATGCTTCCAACTGGGAACATTTCATTTCATATTTCTACTCTGTATGAAAAGTATGGATCAAAACTGTGAAAAATCACCAACCAGGGGTCAAAGTATGAATCAAAGTTCTATTCATTTATCCTTAGGAGCCCTTGTTCTGAATTTGTTATGAACATTAGAATGCCTATGTAATAAAGTTTTTGTTTCATAAAATATTGATAGGTTTCCCCAGGAGTGTTTCTGTTTGCTCATGAATTTGCACATTTTTGTACAATGTGATTAAAACAAAACAACAAAAAAGTTGATGCTATGCTTGAAATATAAGAGAACGGAAAAATTCATGGTTAGGCTAGTGTTTAATCCCCTGAAATATTCAGTTGTCATTTATACTGTAGTGCTTGAAACAAACTGGACTATGCTTGCACTTCAGGGATGCATTGTGATTTCTCTTTGCACTATATCTGCCTTTACTGTTAAAAATGGGAGTGTTAAATATAACTCAACAGTTGTAAAACATGCAGATGTCATATTTTATTGCACCTCAACTTTTAAAAAAATGTTTCAGTTTACATTTCCTTTCCATTCTCCTTCCATGCTCTTGGGTATATTGCAAACAGCTGGATTTTCAAAGGGTGTTATGCTGATTAATAGTAGCTCAGGAGACAGTCATTACTTTTAATGATGTAGCTTTGTTTCATTGGGCATTGTGTATCAAAATGTGCCTGGATAAGCTAAGCCTTTGTTGAAACGTTATTTTTTGATACTGTCATAAAACAGACATAAGTTGAATTCAAAATATAAATAACAGCTTCTAAAATGCATCCTCTCTTCAGAGGGAATTTGGTCTCTTGTCGCTTCACCTTCAAATGCATTAAAATTGTTAGAGGCTTCACTGAATATTTTTGTACAACACAACTTGATTTCAGTTCATGCCAGGATTGGACTTAGCTCTAATTAAGACAACTCTTGAATAGTCATTCATAAGACATACATGGGATCTTATTTTAGTTCAGACACATTAAGTATAAGAGTACTATTGTCTTTATGTTTTTATGGCATTATGGGAAGTAAGTTCAAATATCCCTAAAGTAAAGAGGAAAGTACCACATTTTTCTATGAAACATTAATTTTCCATGAGGAAGGAATTATTATTATTTATCAGTATGAATTCCCAGATTCTTATTCTAACTCATGTGATTCTGTTGCACTTGTAAATCACATGTAAATGGATTCCCCACATTTCAGATCTATCATACCAAGATCATTCAACTAGTTAGAGATAGATGATAGATGATAATAATAGATGATAGATAGATAGATAGATAGATAGATAGATAGATAGATAGATAGATATGCAACATTTTGATAATCATAAACTACATTTCAATATTTAAAGTAAGGACAGGTATATTTTCTGAAGGGTTTTTTTATTTGGTGTTTTATCTGCTAAGTTTCTGAAAGACTTATTCTACATTTTGTGAATTTGCTAGCATAAAATGACATTCATTTTCAACAGTTATGGTCAAAAGTGTCCCTGGGGTTCACACACACACCCAGCTTGATCAGTGGTGGATTCAACATTTTTTACTACCAATTCTGTGGGCATGGCTTGGTGGGCGTGGCAGGGGAAGGATACTGTAAAATCTCCAGTCAGAGGTGGTATTTGCCAGTTCTCCAAACTACTCAAAATTTCCGCTTCCGGTTCTCCAGAACTGGTCAGAACCTGTTGAATACCACCTCTAAACTTGATATAAAATGAAGTGTGCATATAAATCTGGTTTCAGGCCAGGTTCATTACCAAAACTGTACTGTTTGTCTTGATAAATGAGAGAGACAGGTGAAAGACAAAAAGATTGACTTAAATTATTTGTCTACTTTTGACAAATCTTTAATAGTGGTTTCTGGACCAGCTATGGTAGATGGTGGTTGGGGACATGGCTGCAAAGTAGTTCTGGCCCACTTTATAGGATCACTTTTCTTCTTAGCCCCATGGGATTTAAGTTCTGAACTGCACCAACTTCTGTTTGCCAGAGTCTGGCCTCAGTAAAATACCTGGTATGTGTGAAATCTTATACTAAAATGTAGATTAAAGTTCTGTAACTCTGTCAGAAAGCAAATTTTATTTTTAAATAGTTTGTTCATGTTATACTTGAGAATATAATAAGAATTGTGCCCTTGCTTTATTTACTGATAAGAACTCAGCAATGATTCCCAAGCACTGAATTCAGTATGAATGCAAAATGCTTTTGTCTCGCAAGATAAAAACTTAGGCAACTCAGACCCAAGTCTTGACAGGGGCAGATGACAATCTTGATAGGATAATAAGATGGAGACACTTAAAACTGTTGATTAACCTTTATACACATGAAGAAGTCCTCTCTTACATAATCTAATTTTAAGTTTCTTTTTCCTGAGTTTTCCATGGTTAACAGATGTTTTGCCTTGAGCTTTTCATCACTGAAGCTGGATGGCTGTTGGTTTTTTAGATAACTTTCATCTCTGCCCTGAGAAACCTTGGCTCCTAGCTTCAGCATTTGTAGTGTTTCTCTCGGTGTGTGAGAGGAAAATACCCCTCCTTTTAAAAAACATTTACATCTCTTTATAAATTATTGGCATAATGTAAAATTATAACAACACACAACCAGGAAATATCTAGCAACTGCTGCCAACTATTCTGAAATCAATTTAAGGAGCTGCATACAAATATACAATCAAATTAGACAAACTCTACAATGCTAAGGAAATTAGATTATTTCAAATGCTTATCTTCCAATTTGTGTCTTGGCTTAACAGATGCTACGACGTCCTTCATTCAAACTAAAATTTCATTTAATATCTCTCACTCCTGTATTTTTTTAAGTTTTTTTTTTTTTTAGTTTTCAAAAAAAATAGTGAAAGATAGGCAGGGGAAAAAAGCAATGCCAACAAGCTCTTACTCTGCCAAAACAGATGCATATTTGAAAGCACCTGGCAAATAACCTGAATTTCACATGTCAAACACAGTATTGAAGATGAAATGCAAGCCTTTGGCAGAAATCAAAGTGGCCCTGAGCTACTTCAGAGGATTCCCCACCCTCACTCCATTCTTTGCTGGAATGCTGGGCATCAAACAGGTAGAAGAAACAGGACATGTCTACAAACTTGAAGTGTGAGCTGAAACATATGGCAACACAGCACGAACGAGAGAATGATAGCCTAACACTACATTTCCAGGGAGATATGAATGTTTTTAAGAAATGTCTTGGGGCTGATCCACTATTTACATGGTGGCATTCCTCCCACCCCAAGCAACTGTGCTTAACGCTGTACAGAAAACATGGCTCTTGTGGGAGAAATAAAAAAGAAACCAAATCTATATATCAAGTATTGCACCGGCCTTCAGACTTAACCAATATCCTCTGTAAGTTATATAGTCAGATCTGTGTTCATGACAATTGCACATGTTAGCTCCCTCAGGAAATAGAATACATCCCCCAAAGAGTCAGCAATCAGTAATGAGCCCATGTTAACACAACTCCATCTGTGTTTTGTGCTTGGCTTCAAAAGCTGCTTCTTTGAATTATTAAAAATTGAGAGAGAGGGGGATTCCCCCCCCCTCCATTGGCATTTCCATCACCCAGGAACTGAAATGTTATTTTTAGCTCCATAGATTGTTCCCTTAGGCACTAGCAGTGTCTGTGACAAAAGCAAACACATACAGGAAATACTATTTGAAAAATATAAATACTTGGCCTCTCCTTGAGACTAGCACACATTCTGTATGTCAGAAACTAAAAATATAAGTTCTGGAATGATTTCCTCTGAGAATACTGGAGCTGATTGGAGGAGATGCCAATCTCTTAAAAGAAATTCCATTGGATCTACTTTCTCTGGATAGAAAGAGATTATTTTGTTATTGAGATGAATCTTAATTTTTTAACCAATGCTAGACGGCTGGGCATCAGAGTACCCTCTTCGTGAACAAAAGGTTATTTGTAAGAAATGCCTTCATGATCTGTAAGGATTTCTCTCAAGGCCTGAAGTTCAGGATTAAAACAAAATTAAGTCTCAGTCTGCTGGTCGTTGAAATAGGATCTGCTTATAGTGTGCTATCTATGTTTCAACTGGTGAGACAAAAGACATTTTCTTTCTTTCCTAGCAAATGCCTGCAAAATGAACATTACAATGCAAGCTTCACCCGTTACATAAATACATACATACAAAAAGGATAGAGTTGCATCATAATGCTCAATTCATATTCTACCCACCCACCCCTGGATTCATTGCTTGACTACTTTGTTCGAAGGTTAATATATTTGTAGAACTACTTATCTTTGTAGGAAGAATATTACTCTTTTATTCTGTGAATACATACAAAAAATGTGCATAGAAAAATGGGTCTTGTTATTTTTCATATTTTATTTTGGGTATGTTTTTATAAGAAGTTTCTTAAAATTGGACTTCTGGTTTCTAACTCCTTGGGTGAAATCTATGCAGATGTTCTAGATCAGATCTAAGCGGTGTAGTGCTCTCTATAAAGTTTGAAATTTGAGCAACCAATCTCAGCAACTATGGCAAAGGACTATAATTAACTACGATTAACTGAGCAAGGGGCTATGAAACATCTAAAGAACATTCAAATCACATATATAATATGGGAGGTTATATAAATTTAAATAAATACATTAAGTTACTAATGTTCTGCCACCATCAACACCTGTTTAAGAACTTGCCAACTGCAATATTGATTAAATTGGTCTCTTCAGATGATGCTTCAGCAGAGTTAATCTTTGCTGATAAATTTACTTCTTGACATAGTCTCATACTCAATTATTGTGATTATTATTTTTATTTATTTCTTAAATTCCTTTGCTGCCTATATCACTGTCAAATAACTTTGGGTGGCATGTAAATTTTGATGATGTCAAGTTTTGAGAGAACCATCACAGAAATCAAGCAGCAAGTCCTTGATGAGGATTTGCAGACAATAGTCGAAAATCTGCTTATTACTGAATTAATAAGTAATAATTTTCATTATTTAATTATTATTTTTTTAATATCCATCTTCCTCCACAAAGGGTATTTCAGTAGCCAAATCCCATATCTTATTATCAATGGTTTTGGAAGGCTTAACAAGAATACCTACATCCTTGCCCAGATAGGACAATTGAAGATAATCTCATGTGTTTTACAGCAATGTCCCTTTTATCAGTCATGAAACACTGAATTACTAATGCTTTTATTAATATGTTGCTTTGGCTGGATGGTAGAAAGGATGCTCTATTTTTGTTAGTGGATAAGTCTACATAAATATCTTGGAGGGCCATCAGATTTTGTTACATCAGGATTGAAGTAAGAATTATTTAACATGGTTTCACATTGGTAAAACCTGCTGTCTGGTTTATTTCTCCCTGGATGGTCTCCAGTTCTATTAATTTCCTAGTTATTCCCTCCAGAGTGTTAGTTTTATCTACTGATATTTTAATAAGTTTGATATTTTGCTTTTTGATCATTAATACATTTTAAAATAACTATCTACAACTGCTGAAGATTGTAATATAACAGATCAGCAAGTACCCAGCCCTTTCTTACTCCTCTGCTTCACCTCCTTAACATACTCCAGCTCAGAACACATATATGACCTCAACTGTCTACAATCTAATGCCTTTCACACTATAGGATATCTCAGTTATATAAAAAAACAAAAGCTCAGGTTAAGACACATTCAACGCAAGGCATTAAAAGCAAACTTTAGTAACAAAGCATTCTTGATATTGGTTATTATATACAATAACAACAGGAGGGGAAACAATTTTAGAGCAGTGTCAATATTTATTTATTTATTAAAAATTATATGTTTTGAAAATAAAAGTTGTTTTAGTAGTTCATAACCAGACAGCAAGTTTCTGTTTAATAAAAAATTATTCCCCTGAGAAAGAACTGAAAAGTTTAAAACACTGGCATCTGTAATGATACAAGCTGTAATCTACAGAGGGAAGGAAAATAAGGCAGCATAGATCATTCCAAGTAGATATTGCCTATTCTCCCTAGTTACCACTAAACAGCTCTTTAAGCTATGGAACTTAATTTCTAAATGAATAACTCTATTGCATTTTGGATCCAAGGCAGCTTTGGATGCTAAGTTTTGCCCTTGACAGTGCTCTAATATCTTTTCTGGCTCTTTCCAATTATCAATAATTCTTTTTAGGTTTATGCTTTACTTATATTTATATTTTTAATTTAAATGTATAATATGTTAGCTTTATTTGTTGTACTAGGTTTTTTTTTTTACTTTCTAAAGACGGCTAGTGTGAGCATACAGTCAAAGCCCAGCACTTTTTAACATGCATCATTTTAATGGGTTGTTTTGTGCTTTCTTTCTTTCTGTTCATCTCTCTTGTGGACACCTGATTCTCACAATCATTTTATGAAGCAAGTCCTATTTATTCTATTTCTCTTTGATTGCTAAATTTCTGTACTGAATTTTTGACCTATATGTGAGTGCCTTTCTATCTTTCAATGCTTAATTTTTAGGCAAAACATTTGAATTATGTACTGTTGTCTCTCCTGCTTAGCAAAATCTCTGAAACACAGGTATACAACCTGCAATCTAAGGGATACATGTTACCATGCCAAGCTTCCATTTAGCCCCCAGCACAAAGTTTCAATACTTGTAAATTCAAATTAAATGTAGTTCTTTTAATATTGGATAAAATGTGATAGGGAAGAGTACCAAAAAAAAAAAAAAAAATTTAAGAGCAGAGGCCGCAATATGAGAAAAAATAATAAGGGCAGAGGTGAGCTTCAAAGAAATTAGCAACAGGTTCTCTATCCAGTTGCTGGGTGGGCATGTCCTAGTCAGCCTCCTGCACCATGGCAGGGGGGACCTTTTGCACTCCTCGGGCTCCAGAGGCTTTCCTCGAGCCTCCAGGAGGGTGAAAACGGCTTCCCTGGGCTCTGGAGACTCTCTGGAAGCTGGAAATGGGCCCATTTCCAGCCTTCCTGAACTTTTGGGATGCCTGTTTTTTGGCCTCCCCAAGCCTCCACACTGCATTTGCCTGCATCCAAAATGGGCTGTGTGGAGACTCCTGGGATGGGTGGGGCAGGGTGGGAGGGACCAGCTAGGAGTGGGATTTGGGAGTTTCCGAACTGTGCAGAATCTTAGCTACAGGATCTTCTGGACTCTTGCAAACTCCCAACAGCCCACCCCTGGATAAGGGCCTACAAAAAGACAAGAAAAAGAAAAACCTGGATGTACAAGTTTTAGAATTTTAAAAAAGTTCATTTTTATATAATTTCCAGGAGATCAGTAACGGGCAGAAAAAATAATCTTAAGGAACAGGAACAAAAACCACAACCAAGATAATGACTAGGTAAAAGAAATGTGAGTCTAACCAGAAGTATAACCAGAGTAAGTGTCTTAAACTGAATCCTTCCAACTCCTCATGAAGATAAAGAGAAGGAGGAGAGGACAAACACATTTAGCCTTCCAAGATTCTGTAACTATAATCATAATCATAATCATAATCATAATCATAAATTATTAATTATTATTAATTATTAATTATTATTATTATTGTTATTATTATTATTATTATTATTATTAACAGTATACACAGCAAATGAGATAACCATGCTGGGTTTCGTATCACAAATCACTAGTCGAACACTTCCCAAGTGTTTACAACTGCATGATATATCAGCGGATTATGCAAGCCGATCCCAGTAAGGTGGCCTTCTACAGTTGACCAATGGTGATCTTGTCAGTGCCAATTGTTTTTAAGTGCTTGCCTAGGTCTTTAGGCACAGCACCTGGTGTGCCAATTACCACTGGAACCACCTGCACTGGTTTATGCCAGAGTTTCTGCAGTTCGATTCTCAAGTCCTAATATCTGGTGACTTTTTCAAGTTGTTTCTCATCAATTCTGCTGTCACCAGGTATGGCAATGTCGACAATCTACACTTTTTTCTTCTCCACAATCGTGATATCCAGGGTATTGTGTTCTAAAACTTTGTCAGTCTGTATTTGGAAGTCCCACAGTAGTTTTGCATGCTCATTTTTGACCCCTTTTTCAGGCTTATGATCCCACCAATTCTTTGCTACAGGCAGATGGTAGTTGTGACACAAGTTCCAGTGGACCATCTGAGCAACTGTGTTGTGACGTTGTTTGTAGTCAGTCTGAGCTATTGTCTTGCAACAGCTCAGTTTGTGATCAATGGTTTCATCCGCTTCTTTGCAGAGTCTGCATATGGGGTCATCAGCAGATTTTTCTATTCTGGCTTTGATTACATTCGTTCTGATGGCTTGTTCTTGGGCTGCATGAATCAGGCCTTCTGTTTCTTTCTTCAGTGTTCCATTGGTCAACTATAACCAGGTCTTTTCCTTATCTACTTTTCCTTGGATCTTTTAAAGGAACTGTCCATGCAGTGCTTTGTTACACCAGCTGTCAGCCCGAGTTTGCATCACTGTTTTTCTATATTGATTCTTGGTTTGCTGCACTTTAAGCAGCTTCCTCTTGTTGACCTCCATCAAAGCTGGTTCAACACTGTCTTTCACATAATCTGCCAGAGCATGCTTCTCTTCTTCGACTGTCTGCTTCACTTGCAAAAGTCCTCTGTCCCCTGATTTTCTGGGCAAATATAGCCTGTCAATGTCACTATGTGGGTGCAGTGCATAGTGTATTGTTGTGACTGGAAGGTTTGAGCCTGCTTTCAGTCTGATGTATCAGAAGACACAGGGTTGAGTGATGAGGAAGGTTTGGCATTGGAATTGGAGCCTGCTCTAATGAGAGATGCAGATGTGAGCCAGGAGGATGAGGGAGTGTCGGAAACACCATCCTCTCCAGAACCTTCCACTTCAATCATGCCTCAGGTGTCAGCAGCTGATCCACAGAACATACCAGAGTCCTTGAGTGATGATGAATGTTGGGTTGTTGCAAGGACTAGACGCAGGTTGAGATGTCAAGCACAATTTGAAAAGAAACGTCAAGTCAGAGACTAGTTAGAGAGACTGACATGCCCCTTCAAGGAATATAAGGAGGTGTGATAGTTAACGATCCTTGTCTGGATCAAACTTCGTTAATTACTGCGCAGCTTTGAAGAAGCCCTCTGTTCCTGATTTATCTTGCATTATCTCGGCTTGAAGACAGTTTCTGGGAAAGCTGCCAATGACGATTACAGAGACAAGTTAACTCTGTGGTTTCTGGTATTATTTGTTCGTGTTTATTTCTTTGGGACATTTGGACTCTCACTTGTGGCTACAAGTGAGACTGAACAGTGTATGGTCATCAGTTTTCTTGTTTTCCTATACAATCTGTCCAGCTCTGACTGTGTCCAGTTTATGATCCCAGCAGTATATCTGATGACGGGTATGGCCCAGGTATTTATATCCTTGATGGTGTTACTGCCATTCAGTTTGCTTTTTAGAAGTTTTCTGACTCTTTGTGTGTATTCTTTGCTGACCACATTTTTCACTTGCCCATGCTAGATATTATCCAGCTGCAGTATGCCCAGGTATTTGTAGGCTTCGGGTTGGTAGCACTTGATGGTTTGTCCATTGGGCATTTCAATTCCATCACTTTCTATGATCTTCCCTTTCTTCAGTGCCACTGTGGCACATTTGTCCAGCCCAAACTCCATGCTGCTGTCAGTGCTGAAAATTTGAACTGTATTGGTCAGTGATTGGATTTCAATTTCTGATTTTCCGTATAACTTCAGATCATCCATGTATAGCAGGTGAGAGATTTTCTATGAATTTTTAACAGTTTGACAACTCAGGTTAGTTTTCTGTAAAATTGTTGACAGGGGGGTCATGGCGATGATGAACAGCAGAGGTGACAAAGAAACACCCTGGAAAATCCCTCTTTTGATGTTGACCAGTCCATAGCTTTCACTTCCAATAAACAGTTCTGTTTTCCAGTGCTTCATCCCATTTGCAGTGAAAGTACCAATGCACTTGCATATTCCAATGACATCCAGGCACTTGATGATCCAGCTGTGCGGTAGTGAATCAAATGCTTTCTTGTAGTCAATCCAAGTTGTATGCAGATTTGTTTTTCAGCTTTTGCAGTTCTCTAAAATCATTTTGTTGATCAGGAGCTGATCTTTTGTGCCTCTGCTTCCTTGTTTGTTTCCTTTCTGCTGTACTGGCAAGATGTTATTTGTTTCTAGGTAACTCTGGATCCTGTCAGCTATGATGCCGGTCAGCAGCTTGAACATGGTTGGCAGACACGTTATTGGCCTGTAATTTGCAGGTGTTGGCCCTTTTGCTGGATCCTTCTGTATCAAGTAGGTTTTCCCAGCTGTTAACCATTCACTGATGTTTCCTGTCTGCAGCATCTCATTGAATTGTTTGGCCATTTTTCCATGCAGGCTGGTCAGGTATTTGAGCCAAAAGCCATGAAGTTGATCATTGCCAGGCAATGTCCAGTTCTTGACTTTTTGCACCCTGTTGCTTATCATTTCAGTAGTTATTTCCAGTTGGTCCATTTTGTTCTTGGAGAATTTCATCTCAAAGTCTCTGATCCACCTAGCATTTTTGTTGTAACATTTCTCAGTCTCCCATAGGTCTTTCCAAAACTGAGTAGTTGCTGTTTTTTCAGGTTTTTCAATTTTTCTATCCCCCATCTGATTCAGACTCTGATAGAATAGGCTTCGTATCTTTCAATTTTTCTTGCTGTTGCTGTTATCTGCTGCTTCAAAATTTCCAATGCTTCATCCATTTTTCTTGTTCTGAGCCCATATTTTTTTATCAGATGTTTCTTAGTTTTGCTGTTCTTCAACTTTTTCTCCTGCAAATGTTTCAAGTTGCTTGCATTTGGTCGCAGGCTCTTGATTTTCAACTCCAACCTGATTTTCCACTGCGGTTTTCCAGTCAATTTTCTCGGGGGTTGTGGTTGTTGAAACCCCAGTTCTTCTTTTACTATGACTGCTGTACTGTAAGCAAGCTGATTTGTTTGTTCAATTGATGTTATCTGGACTTCTGCAAGTGCATAGTTCTCATCTAACATCAGTGGCGCCAAATATTTTCTAGACACAGTCTTCAATGTTGGAAGCCTTCTTTCTGCATTTGTTGTAGTGTGTGCCAAGATTTTAGCTTTCAGTTCTTGCTGCCTGGCATTGAGTACTCCTGGTGTTTCAATGATGACTTCAGGCCCTTGCTGATCCTGTTTTTGCAAAATATCTGCATTTTCTTCTGATTCAGGCTGTTGCTCCAGATGTTATTGGAGTATTTTCTGCTGCCACTTCAGCAGTCTGCTGTTCAGCAGTCTGTGTTCCCGTTTCACAATTTTTCCATATTTCTTCAAGTTTGACTTCACTGAGCACTTTGTTCTGAGTGATGAATCGTCGTTGATCAGCTGATCATAATTCAGTTATCCTTGAGTCAAGATATTCTTGTTTCCATAACCTGTACATCCTTTTTGGGTTGCCTTGTTTTTCTGCTTCTGCTTTGTAGTAGCATTTCATTACAGTGCAGTTCTCTGACATGGTGTATTTCTGCCGCTTCTGAGATCGTTCAGCTTCCAGTAGCCCTGCAGGCCCATGCCCTGGTTGCCATGCCATGGACCCATGGCCTGTAGCCCACTTGTCAATGGATGCCTAGGTTCCCCAACACCTGACGCTGTCCTTGTTAACCCGGGCAACGAGTGAGACAGTATAGGCTTTGTTCGGTTGTGTTTCACCATGATTCATTGAATGGGTTGTTGGGTGCACTCAGTTCTGCTCCTCGGCCAAAACCTCTCTGACATGGTTGGACCTGCTGGTAGTTTGCACTACCGCCAGCACAGCTCTCAGCTTCATTGGAACAGTTAAGCCCCCCACCATGTCTATTATTGTTGTTGTTGTTGTTGTTGTTATTATTATTATTATTATTATTATTATTATTATTATTATTATTATTATCTTTACTTAGTTGAGTCTGCCTTGAAGGGCTGACAAGCTAATAAATGGACATTGGAGGGAGCTATATACTATAGTTAGATAAACATATACATTTGTCCCATCCATATGTCCCTTAACTCATTCCACAAGATGCCACAAAATCCAAAAATATATATACATGTTCTAAAAGGATTAGTAACCAGTACCTCTTGTATAGTTTTGTATAGTCTTGTATAGTACCTCTTGTCCAGTACAAATACTATAGAAGCTGCAGATTAGAAAGAGAAACACAAATAGGAAAGAGGGATTTAATTCCCTTCCGGCATTTTTTCCTTAATGAAATAGACATACATACATATACACACACACACATTAACTATTTTTTTCTTATATTAAAAAGATGAGGATACATATCTCATTTTCTCTACAAGCAACAAGTCTGTTAAGAGACAATTCAACCAGATTATTCTGGAATTTAAAATAATTTTTCCATAACTAATTTCTTTGACAAATTTTAATCTTGTGAAACATTTTGGAAAGGTGATTACCCAAATTAGATTGTAATAACTGAAATAGCATGAATATCCACTTAATGGTGATTTCATCTTATGTAAAATTCCTAGAGTATTCTAGAATAAGATCCCATTTTTTGTCATGAACTGTGTAGTTCTTTCTTTACCTAGTTTTCATTTGTTGATCACTACTGAATGCAAAGATGTGTGCTGAACACAGTGTTAGAGAAAGAAAAGCAATACATAGTATTTTTGTTGCTGCTACTGCTGTTATTTATGAGTGGTTTTGAAATGTATATTGTCCTGTGCTGCTCATTGCTGGATCACCATGGCTGTGCAAAATATTTTTCAGATATTCAATTTGAAGATGATTCAATTAAATCTCCAAATTGAATAGACCTTTCAAATGTAATTGTGAATTGAATTAGATGCCTCTGAATTAATTAAGACAATTTGGATGCTTCTGCACATGCACCAAACTGCCATTTTCCAAACTGATTTTATTATTCACTTTATTTATTTAATGTAATACACTGATGGCCACCAAAGTCTCTCAGCAGTTTGTATTTAAAATCTAAAAATTGAAAACTTTTAAGTAGTAATTAAAACAAGTAAAGGAATAACATTAATGATTAAACTAATCAGTAGTAAAAAGCCCTTGCAAAAAATATGTTTTGAGCACCCTTTACAAGGAAAGCCCCACAAATTCTGAATTGTTACCAGACTAGCTAATAGCAACTGCATTAATGTACAAAAAATAAAATATAGGGGAAAATCGATTAATGGAATTTAAACATGAAAAAAATGTGGACATATAAAGAAGCTGGACAATTTCCCAGCACTAAGTCTGAACTAAGATACCAGAAATAAGAATTGCCATGCAATGGGTCACAGGGAAGTAATCTGTCAAGACAGCAACCAAACTACAAGGCAGCAAGTTACATTTCATTCAGCAACCTAATAGGTCAATGAAAGAACAGATGAGGTAACACATGATAGCACACTGACAGAATGTGATTGACAAAGAAGAAATGGTACAATAGAACCCCCAATTTGTCCATACAACAATCCAAGTATCTATATTGTTTGATATGGCCAGGTCCTTGTAATAGGAAATGTCATCTTTGGGATCTAGGAGTCATGTTTTGTTTTGTTTTTTTGTCTCTGTGTTTGCCCTCTGGAGCAGCAGAGATCTGGGTGGCCCCAAATCTTCTAACCTTTAGACTGGATGTTCTCCCAAGCACTTGGAATGGGAGGTTAAACCAATCCTGTTGGTAGATTTGCTTGTTTGATTTTAGGCACAAAAATGTGCTGTTGTTACTTTAAGATTCTATTTTCTGTAGTGTGTTGGTTTTAATCTTCTCTGTGCTGCTTAGAGTAGCTGCTGTGAGATAAACAGCAATATAAATGGCTAAAATAAATAAACTTATGGATCATTCCTGTCTGCCCCTAACCCTCAATTGGCCTCAGTGTAACAATCAAAAGTGTGTCTGTCTGTCTGTCATGTAAACCATAAGCTATTTTAATATTTCTATAGCTTAACGGAGACTCAGATACATATAATCAGAGTTGGAAGGGACCTTATAACTCATCTAGTCCAACCCTACACCATTTCTGTCAAATGGCAGTCCAATCTCTTCTTGAAAGTCTCAAGTGATAGTGCTCACACAACTTCTGAGGGCAAGCTGTTCCATTGGTTGATTGTTATCACTGTCAGAAAGTTTCTCCTTATTTCCAGGTTAAATCTCTCCTTCTTCAGTTTCCATCCATTATTCCTTGTCTGGCCTACAGGCACTTTAGAAAATAGCTTGACCCCCTTCCTCTCTGTAGCAGCCCCTCAAATATTGGAAGACTGCTATCATGTCTCCCCTGGTCCTTCTCTTCACTAAACTAGCCAAGCCCAGTTCCTGTAACCGTTCTTCATATGTTTTAGTCTCCAGTCCCCTAATCAACCTGGTTGCTCTTCTCTAAACTTTTTCTAGAGTCTCAATATCTTTTTTTATAATGTGGTAACCATGTGGTCTTACTAAGGCTTTATAAAGTGGTATTAGTACCTCACTTGATCTTGATTGTATCCCTCTGTTAATGCAATTTAGGATTGCATTAGCTTTTTTGGCTGCTGCTGCACACTGCTGGTTCATATTTATCCCTCTCACAGTTACTGCTATTGAGTCTGGTTTCATCCAGTCTATATGGGTACTTTTGGTTTTTCTTGCCTAAATGTAGACTTTATTTTTCTCTACATTGAATTATATTTTTTTAGATACAGCCCAGTGTTCTAGTCTGTCAAGGTCCATCCATTCTTGGATGTTAGATATTCCTGCCGGCTTAGTATCATTTGCAAATTTGGTAATTTCCCCTTCTATTCCCTCATCTAAGTCATTAATGAAGATATTGAAGAGTACTGGACCTAAGACAGAACCTTGTGGCACCCCACTGCTTACTTCCCTCCATGTAGTCTTAGACGCATTAAGGACTACTCGTTGAATACGATTTGTCAGCCAGTTGCAAGTCCATCTAGTGGTAGTGCTATCTATTCCACCTTTTTCTAGCTTACTAAGAAATAGGTTGTGGTCAACTTTGTCAAATGCCTTGCTGAAATCTAAATATATTATGTCCACAGGATTTTGCTGGTCTACTAATTTAGTCACTGTGTTGACGAACAAAATAAGATTGGTTTGGCATGATCTGTTCTTAACAAACCCGTGCTGACTGCTAGTTATTACTTTACTTGTTTCTAGATGTTGGCAGATCTGTTTTTTTATTATCTTTTCCAGTATCTTCCTGGGTACTGATGTTAGGCTGATTGGTCTATAGTTTCCTGGGTCTGTTTTTTCCCCACTTTTTTGAAGATGGAATCCACATCAGCTCTTTTCCAGTCTTCTGGTAGTCCCTCGGTGCTCCAGGATTTTTGAAAGATATGATGCAGTGGTTCTGAGATGACTCTGCCAGCTTCTTTAGAACTCTGGGATGTAATCCATCAGGCCCTGGTGTTTTGTGTTCATTAAGATCAGACAGCTGTTCTTTTACTATGTTTTTGGTTATTTTAACTTTTATTTCTGGTCTGTCTTTTACAGTTGTTTTTGGTGGGTTGAGCTATAGTTTTTTTTTTTTTTTTGCGTGAGGAACGATGCAAAGAATGAGTTAAGCAGTTCTGCTTTCTCTCTATTGCCTGTTAACTTCCTTGCCGTCTTCTCTCTTTAGTGGACCGACTGTTTCCTTGATTTTTTTCTTGTTATTTATATGTTGGAAGAAACTTTTTTAAAATTATCTTTGACTTTTGTTGCAAGTCTTCCTTGGGTTCTCTGTGTTCCAGAGCATACCATTACTCCATATGATCTCAAATCCTTGAATCTGCATTGGAAATGAGCATCTCCACTAGTAAATCTCTCTCTCCAGACTAAGACTATTGTACTACTAAATCACCCCTTTCTAGCCCTGGTTAAGTTAGGGAGAATGTAAGAGAGATAATCTATATCTATATCTGTATTATCATCTGGGAGTTTGAAAAAGATTAGTGAACTATAAATGGAACAATTTCTAGAAACTGCAGGTGGACCTACTCAGATAATTTCAATAAATATGGAGTTCATATAGAAGGAAGAGTTATTCCCTCTGTGCCTGAGCCACACAGAGCTCTAAAGCTAAAGATCAAGAATTTGTGAAATAAATTTGTAGCCAGTTCAGTGCTTTAAGCATGTGTAATATAGCCCTTTGTGTTTTTCCCAGACTAACCAGCTTGCTGAATTTTGTACTAACTGAAGTTTCTGGACTATCACAAAAGCATTCATGGAGAGAGCACATGGGGGTTAACATCCTGTAGTTCACAATTTTAAGCTCCAGACATCCCAAACAGAAGAAACTTTTATATTCATTGGAAGGACTCCAATTAGATGGTAATCAAAATGGGAGACGTAAGCAGAGGTACACTCCCTCAACCTGAAAGAATTTCAGAATGCAGTATGTGGAAGAGAAAGAAAACCTGCTTCTTTGCTATATGTATAACTACAACGTATCAATTGCTCACATAGCAATTGCATTGACCTTTTGGGGAATCCCTAATTCAGATACTAGCCAGGACAATAACAGAATCACTATCAGACTAGCTTGAATCTGTCCAAGTACTCTTGGAATGTATTTGGATCCAATAACCATTTCAAGCAGAAAATTTCTGTTGCTATGAAGTGTATGTAGCTCCTAATCTATCTTTAAGCAGATAATGATATTGATGACAAGGGGAAACCTGACAGACCCTCTGTCTCCGCCCCCACCCATCACCTTTGTTCCAGAACATCTTCCTGATCAAAACAGAATAACAAATCAAGCATCAGACTGCATGATGTGCAAACCCTGTTATCATTGCAGATTTTGAAATCTGGATCAAATCAATAGGATTCCGCAGTCTGGGCATCTGAACGAGGTAGATTTTCCCACATTGAAACTATTTGATCTATATTTTGCCTAATTTGCAAAAGCTCAGCAGAAAAGCTGAAAAAAATGAAACAATGTTCTTATCTTATTATGGAAACTTTTTAAATGTTTTTAAATTCCCTATTTTAAAAAATAACATTAAGAAAATTACATGGTAGGTAACACTTACCATAAAGTACCTTCACATCAGCTTTGATTGGCACAGGGTGAAGAAGCAAGGCAAGTAGGGATTGCTCGTATTCCCATTTTTCCTCATATGTTTTTAAAATAAATAATATTCTTTTTTTTCTGTATAGATTACAGAATCTTCCTTCCAAGTTTTTTACTTCTCACAGGAGCATAGTCATTTTAGGATATTCCATCAGAAGATAATGTTCCCAAGTTAGACTATTTTGTTCCACACTTGAAACAAATTACTTTTTCTGTACTCTTCACATCATTGCACATCTATGATGTAGATGGTTCTCTAGAAATATGAAGAATAGTATGATCAGGCCAAGATGGCTTTGGTTTCTATTTGAGTCAAATTGAATCTAAATCTGAATCTCATTTTGGAAAATCCATAGTTTCATAGCTCTCCATTAACTGTGTTTGAAAATCAATACATGGCTATCATCTTCAGCTCTTTAGAGAGTTTTATGAAATATGCATGCACAGAGGTCTTTTCTAAAAGTAAGAAATATGTAAAATTTCAGATAAGTGACACATCTGTGTGATTCAATTCAAATTTGTAGAGGACATGATTTAGTTAGATTTAAACTACTTCAAAATTCCAGATTTGATATGGAAAAAATTGTTTGTTCTTTATAAGAGGGAAACTTTAAAATACCCAAAGCTGCTTTGTTTTGGGGTCAGAAAGAAATAAAAACAGCAAGAATGGCAGGTCCTTAAAAAATGTCAATCGTGTCAAGTTAGATATCCTCAAGCCTGTCACCACAGTGTGTGTGTGTCTGTGTATCTGTGTGTGTGTGAACTCACCCACCTTTAAATCAATGTTGGCTATTGGGGTTACCCAGTGGTGGGATTCAAAAATTTGTACTACAGGTTCTGTGGGCGTGGCTTGATGGGCTTGGCTTGGCTTGGTGGGTGTGACAGGGGAAGGATACTGCAAAATCTCCATTCCCTCCCCACCCCACTAACCAGCTTTGTTCTCCTGTGCAGGGCAACAAAAGAGGACCCAGCTGATCATCCGGGACCCGGGAAGCAGAAAATAGATGGGGCAGGGCCAGTCAGAGGTTGTATTTGCCGGTTCTCTGACCTACTCAAAATTTCCACTACCAGTTTTCCAGAACTGGTCAGAACCTGCTGAATACCATCTCTGGGGTTACCTGGATTAATCCCTGCAGTTTTCTTGGCAATATTTCAGAAATATTTGCCAATCCTTCTTACAGCTGAGTGGGTGTGGCTTCATGCCTAAGATAGGGCTAGAACTCCTATCCTAGCCTGATACCGTAATCACTACACCAATCTGACTTTTTGCTGGCTACCGCAGTACATTTTTGAAATATCCTTTTCCCTTACAAAGGACAAAGATTGCAAAGATAAAGTGAGGTTTGTGGGGTTGAAAGGGTTGGAGAGACAGCAGACCAGCCTCCAAACTGACTTGCTAGCAACTAAATACAAAACACACAGTTTTCAAAATGGTATTAAAAATAAGCTTTTACCTTTACATTTGGTTTTCCAGGATGAGACGAACTTATGCCAATCTGCATCTGATCACTGTGTTGTGGGAAAGATGCCAATAGACTAGGACAGCTGGTTGATAATTTTTATCTTTCTTCAGAATTCCCTCATCATAGACAATATTTTGTTGTATTTTAAGTTATTAGGAGAGTCAGCAAAAGGAGAAGTCACAATATGATACAACAAAGATAAACAAGCAATAAAAAATGGGCTGGCTCTATTTTGAAGACTTGTCACCCTGCTGCTTTTAGAGCACTAAAAGTTTGGTCAATGCCTGCAAGTGTTAGCCTACCATTCATTTTACCTATTGTCAAGAGACTTCAACCTGCCTGAGTTTAGCAGAATTAAAAAGTAAGCTCATCCATGAGTCTGTATTTAAAATCCTGGAAATGAGTTGATCTCTAATTAGTGTTTTGCACAGCATGGAGATGTATTAGACAAGAGAGTGCAAGATCAGGGCTTATGGTTATCCATGTCGAAGAAATTGATGCTGAGAAATGAAGAATGAGTCTCCAGAAATGTTAGTTTTGCAATCCCAAAAAGACATCTGAGAGGCAGAAAGTTGATTGAGATGATTAATCTCATTGGCTGCTCCCGTTAATGTCAGAGATTGCATCATATCTTTCAGTCATCCTCTGTTTAGGATTCTCCACATGGTACAATATTATATATTCTCTGTGACAATTTCCCAAAGAATAGAAAAAAGCCATCAAGTCACAGAAGTGCTTTATCAAATTCCAAAATGATCCAGAGCTACCTAATTCAAGGTTTAATCGGGTCACCACTTCAATTTACAAATCTGTTTCACTAGAATAATTTGATCAAAGCTTTGTTGAATTGCATTATCAGTTTGAAACTTCACATAACCTTAATAAATAATTATTCTAAGTAGTATTTTCATTTTAAAAACTTTATTTAACAAAGTAGAACTTTAATAAATGATGTTTTGAAGTTATAGAAGAATGTTACAAAATATATAAATTCTTCTAAAGAGACAACTCATTTCAGAGATAAAAACTGTTGATATGCTTGAGACATGTCCAATTTAGCAAAAATACTGCCCGGTTCGAATGTGTGCAATAAGTGCTGAATGACGGGCACGGGGTAGGCGCTAACTTGTAAATATTTATTGATTGTTGTCTTGTAGTCCGAGCAAATTCTCAGGCTACCATCTTTTTTGAGGGGTGTGACAATGGGCGTCTCCCACTTGGCGAAATCTGTTGGCTCAATGACCCCTTGTTTTAGTAGTTTATCCAATTCAGCGTCTAGTTTTGGTCGAATAGCAAATGGAACTCTACGTGGTTTTAATCTGATTGGGACTGCCTGGGGGTCAACGGTGAATGAGATGGGGGTTCCATTATAACACCCCAGCTCCTCGCTGAACACATCTGCGTAGTCAGCGAATAAGGAGTCAGTGTCTGAGGTTGAGACAGCATGGACTCCTGTTAACCCTAGGCTGAGGTGGGGAAACCAATCGAGCCCCAATAAGGTGGGTAGATTGCCGTTAACTACCACTAGAGTTAGGTGGCCTTTAAAAGCTCTAAAACTGACAAAGAACTTGCCTCTGCCGATCACGGGAATGGCCTTCCCCTGGTAGTCCTTCAGACCGAACTGGCATCTCTGAAGCCGGGTAGTAGATAGGCTGGGGTGGAGTCTCTTGAGGGTGTTCCACGAGATTATTGAGAGCGCTGACCCTGTGTCAACCTCCATGTGGCACGGTTTACCTTCTAGGGAAACGGAGAGAGAAATTTTACTAACAGAGTGGCAAGTACGCCTGGCAAGGCGGTGCGTGCGACAGTTTAATACTTGCCTCTGTGGTCCCGAGTGCGAGGACGGGGGTCTTTGTGCAGCGCTTTGGGGGGCTTGGCAGACTCTCGCAATGTGCCCCCTCTTATGGCAGTTGTTGCAAACGGCTCCTTTAAACTTGCAGGTGGCCCTTTGATGTGATCCCCCACAGGCTAGGCACAGGGTGATGTGCTTGGGTGGACCGGTGTATTCTTGTTTGGCCCCTACCTGCGACCATCTGTCATTGGTGAGGCGATGGACATCGTTCTCATCGTTGTGGCCTTCCTCCGCTTCCACCTCTTCGGAATGGACTGGGAACGCTGCTAGCTTGGCGCTTGGGCCCTGAATTTCGGTGGCTGAGTTCGTTGCTAGCTCGGCTGCTAGGGCCTCCTCTACCGCTTGCGCGAGGTTGAGGTCTTTTTTAGCTAGCAGTCGCCTCTGTAGGTTGAGATCCTTGACCCCACAAACCAATTGATCGAGGAGCATGTCCTCCAGGTATGTTCCAAACCCGCAGTGCAGGGCTGCTGTTCTGAGGGCGGCCATATATTGGTTGATGGTCTCCTTACTTGATTGCTTCCTCATTCGGAACGTGAACCTCCTGGCGATTTGTGAAGGCCTGGGAGCGTAGTGGTTTGTGAGGATCTCAAGCAACTCAGACCACGGAACGTTTTTTAATTCTCTCGGCGCCACGAGTGCTGCAGCGGTATCGTAAACGGTGGCTCTGCAGTAGATTAGGAAACAGGATTTTTTCCGATGCTCTCCCGCATCCGACAGGCCGACCGCATCGATGTAATGATTGAAACGGTTCTTATACGATTCCCACTTCTCTTCGTCTGGTTTAAACGCCGGGAATACTGGATTGGAACTCATGGTGCTGGAACGGCTGGGCTACCTGCGGAAAAATCTCTCTGGGACTACGAACGCTCGTGAGTTACTAGTGATATCAGCTCTGGAGAGGTTTTTGCTACCCTCTCTTTCTCTCTCTCTGGGTTACCACGTTGGCTGCTAGCCGTTGGAGGTGTCTTGATTCGCGCCAAAAAAGTGGGCGTTAGTGACTCTCTACAGCGCTGTGCTGTGATTCCTACTGGCTCGAAATTCAAATGACACCCGTTTGAATTTCGCGCCAAATGCAGAGCGGCTGCGGCTCGCAGCGCTTCACTTTCCCCGTAGCGAGGCTAACAAGCGGCTACAGACGCTTCTAACTATTTGACTCAGACCGCTTTCTCTGGCTGCGGATCTGCGTTTGCTCTTTTTGATCGCTCGTTTCGCTAGCTGACCGCTCTCTCTGGCTGCGGATCAGCGTTTCCCTTGTCGCCAGCCGATCGCTCTCTCTGGGCTGTAGATCGGTGGCTAGTGACTCAGCGGTTGCAAGGTGCTTCTGGTAGCCATCCCATCCTCGTCGCCAGTGTTAAGTTTGAGCAATGAGAGGCTGAACCAGAGCATGAGTGCAACAGTACTTATTTTACAAATAAAGGGCTGACCGTGCTTGCCAAGCCTGGAACTGGCTCGCAGCAATCAGCAGCCAGTTGGACCCCGCAGCCTGCTTTTATAGCTGGCTGCTGGGGAGAACCGACCAATGGGAATGGGGGAATAACGCCCACACAAAGTGAGTGGACCTGAGTGAGAACTCCTTGAGTCCTCAGGACATAACACCATGGCAAAAGCAATGACTTATATTTGGTTTTGTTTTATCTTTAAAAAAGGAAATATTTTTTTTGCTTACCTAAACCCTAATCATAATCCTGTATTGGATTTAGTAGAGATAATTTATATAAATATGGCATATATATCACTGAAGAACCTCCAAATAAGACATTTGATTAATTTTAAAAGGATTAATGAAGACTCAGCAATTTTAACATTGATTTAAGGAGGTATAACAAGCAGTTGGATGGCATAACTCTTTGATGAAGAACCTAGATTCATCATTTACAGATCATTATTCACAGAACTGTAGCCCAGCTATTACTCCATTCCACTCTGCACTGTAGCATGATCTCTCTATAAAAATTAGTAAGTATTTAAGCTTTACAAATCTGTGTCATCATTAATGCTGGATTGCAGGGCACTTTGATTATTTGTTTGTGTCTTTGTGTGAGTTAGTGTTCAATCCCGCAGTTTTCTTGGCAAGATATTGAGAGTGGTCTACTATTGGCTGCTTCCTAAGTCTGAGAGACTACAAGTCATCCAGCTGGTTTTGTGCCTAAGGTCAGACTGGAACTCATAGTCTCCTAGTTTCCTGCCTGCTGTCTACACAACTACAACAAAGTAGCTCTCTTTCTAGGCCAGTGGTGGTTAAACTTTTTGGGCTCCTGTGCCAAAAATTGAGCATGTGCTTGCACGCTCATCCTTGCGAGCCAGCACCCAGAAGAAAATGCATATCCCCCATGCCCTCTACACATGCGTGCGCAATCCTACCCCACCCCCCACCCCACTCCACCCCCTTACCTGCACTGTGCCTCACAGCCGATTTTCGGCCTGTATGAGGCCTGCCTCAAACAGGCTGAAAATCAGTTGTGAGGCATGCACATGCACAGTGAGGTAAGTTTGCCTGCAGGTCACATGCCAGCAAAAATGGCTCTGCATGCCACCTGTGGCATGCATGCCATAGGTTTGCCATCATGGTTCTAGGCAATTTGGGGAACTCTTATTTACAAATCCTCAAACTATGTGAACCAGCCCAGTTTAGCTTACGAGTTCTTCCTACATCTAGTATAACATATGGGGGCACACATTGTCTACTTTTGACTCCATTTCTACCTTGGAAATGTTGTAACAAATAAGGATTCTTGAATAAATAATCATCTATGATTTAGGTTGCTACTCAATCAGATATTTCTTCTCTCACTTTTTCCTTCGCATGCCACAATGGCCATTATAAAGAACTGGTTTTGCTATACATTACTATCACCAAAAGAAACTTGTGTATTGAACAAAGATATTGATGTTTTATTTCTGCAAGGAGTCCTGGATTTTCATTTGGTGGTTCTGTGTTGTTAACTTTTCACAGGGGAGAAGAAAAACAGGAATGGATTTCTATTAGTTCTTGGAAGGGAATATTGAAACTGCAAAGCTGAGGACTGAAAAAGAGTGTTGCTTTGCTGGATGAATAGGAAAAGTGAAGGAGAAATAAGCAAAGGAGTGATGAAAATAATGAAAATAGTGGACAGTGAAAATGTTCATACTGCCCTTGAGCATGCTCATACAATTTATGATGCACCATGCTAGATGCAGCCACTATTCATGGCGTGACAGGTAGTTGATAAAGCCTATGCTTGTAGTTCCACACAGGTAGCATAGGTATATGATTATTTTTTGTTCTGTCACATAAAGCTTGATGTGTTCTGTTTGGCTTGGGTAGTCTCAAGTTATGAAACTGTCTTGAGAAGAGAAAAAGGTTCACTACTGTAAAGAAGATGAAAGTAATTATGTTATGGCACATTTCAAGAAAACAAAAATAAAGGGCTTGATGGAAGGTTATTGAATGAAATAACCTAATTTAAAAAAACACATGCAATTGCATAATGATCAGCTAATGTGCCATTATGCAATTGCATATGTCTCTCTTCGGGTTAGCCATATCTGGAAACTTTATATGGGAACTAGTATTTGATTAAGTTGCCTCTAATAGGTTGATAGGCCTGTATAGTGCTTTGGATTTATTCAAGAAAAAATGTGTAAAAATGTAATACATGGGAGCATGAATATGGTATGTTTGTGCCCTTGCATACTCCCAGTCACATTTTTGGAATTGAATATGAAATGCTACAACCCTATTTGTTTATATTTGAAGTGTTACAGCATTCCAGGAGCAGTAGGGAGAGATTTACAGGCTGAACTGATTCAATTTTGATGGCACACTGCCAGTTAAGGAATTTTCCATGACATTGTATGAATGTTAATTTAGCAGATTCCACTCCCAGTGCAGATACTGAGATTCTGCTAATATAGACATTTTACTCAACCCACACTCTGTCACATAATATCTATCGGGAGGATAGAAATGACACATGGATATCTAGCACAGCCTAGGAGAGGCAGTTAAGGATGTCCATCCAAATAAGCATTCAGTTGTTATCCCACTGAATAAAAGGAGAACATTTGTATCTAGTGATGCATTTGAATATGCAGTCTGATGCACATCTGATTTATTTCCAGAGTTCGTAAATGCAAAAATATGCAAGTCATTTGGCAGAGTTTCCATGGTTATCTGAGACTGTGGATTAAAAAAAAAGCAGACATTAAAACAGAACATGCTACAGAACATGCCATTTAACTGTGCTAAAATATACATGACTCCTCTGCAGTGTTACCAACAAAAAGCTAATTCTTTGAAGAATTCCCTAGACTTCTTGCATGCATATAAATTAAGAGAAGGGGGAACCTACCATGTGTCAATTAATTTAACCCATGGACATGTTTCATAGAAACTAAATGCCTCAATTTAAGTTTGCCTCTAATTTTTGTCACTGGTAAATTGGTTGTCTTATTTTCATTAAGCTTTTGTAGCCTGCAGAATTGTTTTAAAGTTTTCCTGCAAGTTTAACTTTCCCAGTGTGCTCTTAATCTCTGGCTGTACATTGTTGGAGAGCATTAGTCACTAAGATTAACTGTAATGTGGAGCATTTCTTTTTAGTATCTGAAAATAACTATGAGTAATCCTTTTTTTTAGGCATGAGTCTAAATCACACGTACTTTTAGAGCAGCTATGGAGCATGAGGATAAGTATGTGTGAATAAATTTAAATAAACATTAATTAAATGTTAATATCCTTATGTCACCTCATTTTAATAAAAAAAATAAAATTTATATTATAGAATTACAATCCATAATAGTGCACAGTACAATCCAGCTTAAGGTGGCAAGTGTTAATTCTGATCCCTTATTCTTAAATCTCATATAATTCATTGCCCAGATAAGACATATAGTGTGCCTAATACACATGCATAATGAGATTTTCATGTGAAAGCTGAAGGGAGAATTGGAGCCTTATTTTAAATATTGAGTTATTTGCTAGCAAAATATTATGTCAAAATAATGTCAAGGCTAATATTTTAATGAAGGTGACCTAATTTTCAGAAGAATAATGTTTAAACAGTGATAATTAAAGCAAAAAGGCCTTGATGCATTTAATGCATCAGATGAAATATGGTCCATCAATGCTCATGAAATAATAGATTTGTGAACTTTAAGGGACCACAAGATTCTTTTTACATTTTGACACAAAAGGCTACTAAAACTGTATTTCTAAAAACTTTAAAAAATATTTTTAAAATATGCTTTCAACCCCCCCACCCCCCCACCCCCCCCAAAAAAACATTGCATGTAGCACTTTGGAAGAACCCAGAAGTCAATCTGATCAGAAATTAACAAGTCAGTACATTATCAGGTGCCAGTACCAAAACACCGATGCTAATCCACCAATACCCAAGAACTCTGAAGTTATGTACAATGTTTTGAAGAAAATAGGAGAGTACACACAAAAAAAACTCCATTTATATATAAATGGCAGCAGTAATATGGTGAGGAGCCTATGGTGAAAAGCATTTTAAAAAAAATCTAACTTCCTGTTCATGTGGTGTCCTCTTCTTTCCTTGCTAGCCAACACAGTAGCAGGAATTCTGCACTATCTTTCTAATAATAAAGTTCAATGCTTTAGTGACAATAACAGGACTCAAGTGATTATTGCACCTTCTCTTAAATATCAGAACCACCAACAAACACAGTTTCTGTTGAATCCATACTAGAAGCCACGTGAGGGCACTACTTTACAGCCTGTCTTCAAAGCCTCTGAGTTGTTTACTGTCCCTTTCTTAGATAATTATCTAAGCAGGAACTTTAATGGAGGACTAAATAGAAGGGACCATGGGATTCTGGATTTCATGGAACTGTTTCTAAGAAGTAAATATTTCCTAGGAGGATAGGAAATCCTACAATGTGGGTTATGGTCTCTGAGGCTTTGGCAGAAAGAATTGTTACAATATTATTGTTTATTAATTTATTAATTTAATGAATTGGCAAATATCCAACTAATGATCAATGCCTATATGATAATTTTTATGTAAAACATAACCAGAATAGGCCATTTCCTATTGTTATTGCTATCTAGTCCTATTTGTAGCATTCTAATAATATATTTTTGCTACATTACAGTGATATCTAGAAAACTGACTGCCAAGATTTAGAGGTCCAAAAAAGGTTCTCTTGATGACTCATCCATTGGCCTAAAGGTAGAAGTAAGAGAAAAGATGTCTTCTATTCTGGAACTCATCTGTATACAAACATTTCTTTTTAGTTGAAGAACTGGAAGGTAACTCGCACGTTGAGGGAAAGATAGCATTTTATCCTTGTATTTGTGATAGCCAAGAAGAGGAACTAAGAAGAGAAATTGTATAATGGACTTCAGAAAAATGGATTTTGATTAATCCTGAGAGAAAACAGGTCCAATCTAATCACTTAAAGTCCTGAAGAGGAAAATTAACCCAGGAATGATAGGACATTTTAGAAATTGAGATATTAAATCACAAATAATTATTGGACATACCATTCTGGAAAATGTTCATCCAGTGCTCAATTGTATCTTTTGGGTGAAAGAAAATGGTAAAACTGCAGTTACAGATGACTTTGGAAGAAATGGATTATCAGAGCCATTTTCATTTAGCTTTTGTAGAGAAGACCTTGGAGAAGAAATATAGCAAACATGAATTAAACCCAGGAAATAAAGTAAATGTTAGAAGAAACTTAAACTGACTCTGCCTTAATTCTGTTTCATAGAAAAAGGAGGAAAGGGATTCAAGATTCTACTGCTATAACCTATATTAATAAAGTAAAGTCCCAGTATTTATTGAGGAGTACACTTCTTGTATGGCCTATCTTGAAGGCCTGAGAAATTTCAGTTCTAAATATAGGTTGTGCTTATCAATCATCTGTGCTGGAATGAGGGTAGTGCAGTGGTTGGATTCATTTTTTTTTTACTACCGGTTCTGTGGGCTTGGCTTGGTGGGCATGTCAGGGGAAGGATACTGTAAAATCTCCAGTCAGAGGTGGTATTTGCCAGTTCTCCAAACCACTCAAAATTTCCTACCAGTTCTCCAGAACTGGTCAGAACCTGCTGAATACCACCTCTGGGGTAGTGCAATTGTCCTGGAGCTCCTAGATCTCTCTGTGACTCTTGATGCCATTTATCTCTCTAGGACTTTTCATGCCATTGTGTGATGACCCAGGGTGGAGATACAAAATAAACACAGTCACAAAAACCCAGTGTAGCCCCTTTTATTCCCTCACTTTGCTTCCAAGCTCCAAATATCCTTGACGGAAGACAAAAAACTCCCACACAAGCAGTTACAAGAAGGAGGGAAAAACAACACAAACCAGGCAAGATAAGGGCTGGAGGACATCCGCAGATAACAGAACATACACTGGGACAGATGCCAAACTCAGAGAGGAAACATAAACTAGAGATATTTCCACACTTTGTTTCCAGCATTCGCCCATATGCATGTCCATCATCTTATTCAGTTGTCACAGCTGCAGCCCATGAAGAGGATCAAGGCCCTCTCCTCCCGAGTAGACCATGTCTCTTCCTTATCCTCTCCTCCCTGCGTGCCCTAGGATGGAGAGAGGATGGGCCTGGGTCCTCCTCTGACTGCTCAGCTGGCTTCTGCCCTTCCCCAGCCTCCTCCACAACTTCCAGAGCCACACTCCCTGTCGGCTGTTCCTCCTCTCCCTCAGAGTCAGTCTCCACCAGGGGCATGACACATTGACTATTACATCCTTCTATTCTGGCTGCAGGGAGTAAGAGTGAGAGAATGGTGTTACTGTGTTACAGACCTCTTTACTCTATGGCTGTTCCATCTATCATCGATGAGGTGGGAAAATTAATCCCCAAACACATGATTTTGAGGTGCTTCAGGACTTTATGTTTTCACTCTTCTATTTAACATCTGTTTGAGGCTATTGTGAATATAATTGACTTGTTCACAGTCATGGGTTGTTGTTATTGTTATTGTTGTGCTATGCTTCTCCAAACAAGTGTAGATATAGGTAAAGACAGGCAGGCAGGCAGGTAGGCAGATAGACAGAGAGGCAGACAGATATGTAGATACCACTTGGAGGCTACATGAAGTCCTAAATATAATGGTCAGAACAGTGATAACAAGCCTGGCTATGTCCAAGTAAGAACTCTTCTAGATGAGCTGTACCAGTTTCCAGTGAGCCTTTAAGTTAAATTCAGTGAACAGGTTGTTATCTAGAAATCCTCTTACAGCATAGAACATAGCTATTGGGGACACTACCCATCTCCTATCATATCTGTTCTTTTGACAAAGTTGGCTTGCTTTAATTCCTGTCAATTAACCAATGTCATCCAACAGTACACATGATGCAGACCTTTTTTAAATTGTTGTTGCAGCAGTAGCACCTTTGGAACTGCTTCTTCCTAGAGATTAATGCATCAACCCCTGGGGTGGGATTCGTCTGGTTCAGACCTGTTCGAGTGAACCCCTAGCTGCAATAATCAGCTGGGTCCAAACCGGTTTGATCCGTCAAACATGTGGGCCTGCCTGCGTGCCCCTGTGCTGTGCTTACTTATATCTGCATAGCTGATATGCATGGCAGAGCGGATTGCCACATCTCAGCTGTGTTACTTCCCCAAAGTAACATTGAAGGTAAATAATTGGGATAGCTGTGCACGTGAAGTGCGCGATGAGTGAACCCATTGTTACACCGGGAGAATCCCACCCCTGATCAACTCCCTTTACTCATCTGTAAGTGATCTTTAAAATGGCTGCTTTTTCCCCAGGATTTGAATTAGGAAGTTTGGGCCAACCCTCTTGCATTTAGGGAGATGCATGGTACAGAAGAAAGTCATGTCATTCCATCAGACTGCTATCTCATAAAGACTTTACCTGAGTGTACTTCTCAAGCCAGACCTTTCTAAGTTCTTTCACAGCTTTTTATTTCCTGTTCCAAAGCCTTTTCAATGACAAAACAGAAAATTGTACAATGGAGATGACACCAAATGAAAATGTTGCAAAAACAAATTAGACTAAATTGCAGTTCAGATGCAAACACATGCACAATTTAATGCCATAAAGACTACTGTTATCATTTTTAATTAATATTGTGATGTTAGTTTCATAAAGCTACCCAGAGTCATTCTGGAATTGGACAACTAGGAAAGAAAGAGAGGGGGGGACACCATGAAGAGAAAATAAATATGTCTGAATATTCACAAAATTCCTTAAATGCTACAGAGAAAAGGAACAAGAACAGAAAATGAAAAATGGGAACATTAGCAGGAACAACCCACAGTAATAGTAACTATAGGAATAGTTAGAAAGCTGAAGCTCAGAACAATCTGAGGCTTGAAGAAGATACTCCTGGTGACTTCCTGAACAAGACCCTGTAGTTTTCTTGGCAAGATTTTGGAAGTTGCCTTCTCCCTAGGGCTGAGAGAGGGAATGACTGACCCAAAGTCATCCAGCTGGGTTTGTGCCTCAGGTGAGATTAGAACTCAAAATCTTCTGGTTTCTTCCCTGATGCCTTTTGAAGCATGTTAGAAGTTCTGCATCTAAGCAACAAAAATATAAGGCACAAATGTAGGATAAGAGACACCAACCTTCCCTGGAGTACATGTGAAAGGTGTCCTTGTCAACTACAAGATGAACATGATCCAGCCATATGATACAGCTGCTAAAAAGGTTAATGTTATTTTAGGATGGATTAACAGGTGCATAAAGTCAGACATGGAAAATAATTGTCCTATTATATTTTGCCCTGGTTAAATTCCACTTAAAGTATTGTGTCCAATTCTGGACACTACAATTCAAAAAGAACAGTGAGAAACTGCAACAAGTTCAGCAAAGGGCTACTATAATTGCAAAGGGTCTAAAATGGAGCCCTGTAAGGAATGATTAAAAGTTATGGGCATGCCACAGAAAAAGTAAGATATTAATCCTCAAGTACCTGATGTGTTGATACAGATTAAGATTGGACCTATTCCCTATTGTCTCCAGAGGGCACGAAACTATAGATAAGAGGTTTAAATTTCAGATTATTAGAACTTGCTGCTAGAAAGGCTGGATGGTCATCTGTCAGAGATACTCCATGGATTCTGCGTTGAACAGAGGTTATGACTAGGTTATCTCTGAAGTTCCTTTCAATGGTTGATTCTGTATTAAAGTCATTCTTCAATTCCTTATATTACATTCTTAATATATAAAATAGCATCTGATGAGTTTCTACCATCTGTTTAAAAGCCATCAATCCAGTGGTGGGATTCAAAAAAATTTACTACTGCTTCTATGGGCATGGCTCGGTGGGCATGGCAGAGGAAGGATACTCTAAAATCTCCAGTCAGAGGTTGTATTTTCTGGTTCTCTGGACTATTCAAAATTTCTACTACCGGTTCTCCAGAATTGGTCAGAACCTGCTGAATACTACCTCTGCATCACCGGTTCTCCAGAATTGGTCAGAACCTGCTGAATACTACCTCCTAATATTACAGCATTCATTTTCTGACATGGAAATGTTGTAGCTGGTATGAAATATGAAGAAGTAATGACAGCAATCTTAAAATACATTGTTTTGTGTGTTTTCCAAATTTTTCAATCATTTCTCTTTCAGTCTTGTGAATAATTCCTCTCTTCTTTCCCAAATATTTTCCTCCACAAATTAAATACTTTTGATCTTTCCACTAAAAATAGTGACCGTCTTCTCTAATTCTCCCACTTTTTTTAATGTTAAGATGGGTGACCTGAAGAAGATTGGAAAATGATTACAACAACTGACCTTTGTGGGTTTCTAAAATAGTACAGAAAGTCCCTCTAAAAAGTAGAAATGATTTTGAACAAACATATTCTTATAGCACCCAATATGATACTTTTTTTTCTGTATGGGTTTCTTTTTGATAAGAACATGGAAATTCAAGACAGTGAACAATGTCTTTTAAATAACACAGCTCACAAAATAGTCAATTCCTGGGAGTAGAAAGAATGGCTGTTATACTGTGTTGGAGATATGGGTGTTATTAATTTTTAATACACAATATTCCCCTATGGAATTGCAAAGGAAAATCTTAAGAATAATAAACTGGCAAAATGAATTAGATATCAAAGAGATAACCTCTTCCCGTGCATCTGCAAAGTCTCAGGAAGTAAAAAAGACAGGACAGTAATATTTCAGAATGGATAATGCAAACACCTCCAATCATTCTTTATTATAGAACTCATGATCAAAAGCACTTTTTTTTGAAAATATGATGAAGAAGAAATGTAGATTACTCTTCAAATTGCATGTTTGTAATTTGCTTCAATAAATTAGTCATGGGATTCCTATCTCCAAAAATAAGATATAGTAACATTGTGGCTGCATACATAACCAAACAACACCATCTACACATATAAAGAAATAAGAAATGTATAGCATGGTTGAGATAATCCTAACATGCATGCATACATGCATAATAACATGCATGCATGCATACATACATACATACATATTCTTATCACCCAGGGTTGGTGCACAAGCAACACATGCTAGGTGAAAGCTTGTCAGTCTTTATTCAACCAGCATCTTCCAAAATCCCCATAATCCAGAAATTCCCCATCTATTCCCCGAAGTCTCTGCCCAGGGGGCACATCTTCAGCCCAAGAGAAGGCTCGTACCCACATGCCTGCACACACTTCATGAAATTTCCCAGCAGTGAAACTCCATCAACTTCAATGCAAAGGATCAGACTTCAGTCAACAACAGCAAGGATTCTGGAGCAAAATTCTTCTAGGATCTGTGGAGAGTGTTAATGCAATATCCATTTATTCCAATAAAAACTCCTGCCCACAGCATGTCCTTAAATGTTATTCTCCTGGTGATCCTCGTGAGGAGGGGTGGGGAGCTCTCCTCCCAAGTAGTTGGGTCACCCTGCACTGACTCAGCTTCCTGTCCATTCTCCATATTCTGGGATCATGCAGGGGAAACATTTGCTCATCTCTGGAGCTCCGCTGCTCCTCTGCTCCATGGCCTGCACTTTTCATCTCCTCCCCTCTTCCTCAATCTCGATCAGCCTGCACCCTCTCTTCCTCCCTGCCTACTCTTCCAAGGCCCAAGGGCCTGGGACTGCCTTGTCCTCATCCCCAGATCATTCCTCAGGGCCATAGAGAGCCCTTCCTTTGGCCTAGGATCCATCTTCTCCTCCTCTGCCACGGGCTCCAATGGGGCCATGACACACACACACACACACATACATACATACATACATACATACATACATACTCTGAAGAGAACCTAAAACCCTAATAAGGACTGAGCATGCTCAATGGATAAGGGATTGCGACTTTTAAAGGAAGAGGAAAAAAATGTCAATGAAATGAAGTGGGATGTTGTCTGAAGTGCTAGAAGCATTTCACATTGCAACATTTTGTTCCATATAACTCTTCTATTATCAGCCACTTTGGATCCAACTACAAATGTATTTATTATTTATATTTTATATGAGCTGGACTGGAAGGAGGGGTTAAGAGACCTGGAATTCCTAGTCTGAAATTTCCTAGTCTACAACTAATAATGCACAACATTCATATTTTGGAAAACAATAGAACACTCAAGTTAATTTATAGATTCATACATTGGTTTCCCAAGAAAATGTTCTTATCTATTGCTTTTCTGGATTTCTAGTTAACGTTCAGGAATGAAAAACTATAATGTATTGGTAATGTAATCAATATTCTGTTTAAACAAAGAAATTGTAAAGCTCCAAATTCCATAAGTTTTATAGTTAAACTTTGGAATAATTGCTGCTGAAAAGTGATGATATTTGGACCCCAAACTGAATTCTATATATATATTCATTCTGGTTTAAAATTCAGGTACTTATGTTTCCTCCTTTTATATAATGTTATATTTTCAAAATTTAGCACTTAAATGAAATAATAGTACTTAGTAAGATTGCTAAGGTTGGTAGTTGTACATAAAGCCAGATGCTTTAGCTTGACCATATTGATATTCATCCATTGAAATGAGTTATGTGTAGAAGCTATCTCAAGTGAATCATGCTGTTAATATTTTGGGCAGAGATGGTTAATTTATCTAGGGTTCATGATTAGGAATCTTTCCATTATTCTATCGCTTTGGGATAAAATCTGGTCTTAATCCTATTAAATAGGGCTGTGAAATGCTTTAGATTCAAAGATAAGTGCTTGAGAGCATACAGAGGTGCCAACATAACACCTGGCAAGAATTCCTTAAACCAACTATGTATTCTCCTAGGATCGTACTGCAGCTGTGATCAGAGGCATCTGCAATAGGAAAGCATCATTTGTCAAAATGATGAAAGCAGCATCATGCTCTTGGGATGAGAGCTCCCCTTCTATGATGCATGCATGTGTGACATGTCCTGATGTACATATTAAAAGGGAGCATTTTTGGTGGGAAGGCACAATATTTCTCTTATCATCCATATACACATGCCCTGATCCTATTTCTGGCATTCCTAGAAAGAGGAACAGATGACAAAAGTTACAGACAAGTGCTATGGTGTCTCTTCAATATGTTCCAAAGTGTCTTGGAATACAAAATGCTGCACAGCCCTGCAGTTTACAGATTCTTGATGAAATTAATGGGTTTCAAATGGTTAAATTTCATTAATTTTGAAATATCTACTATGTGAAATTCAACCTAGATGCTATGTTTTCATTTTAACCTGTTGGATGTTTCACATAGTGTTAACACATATTTAGCTTTGGAGCTTTAATGATATAATTTCATTTAGCATCATGAAAGATTGGAATTCTGCTAACAGAGATTGTAATGATGTTCTTTGTTTTCTTGGCTTTCAACAGTTAGAAGATGTTCCCATGCTTTATATTGATATGGAATTGGTGACTGACAGAGGTAAGATGGCAAGGTAAGATATTTCTGAAACAGATCGCAGCTTTACTAATTGTAGACTTAACTATCTATCATGCTTCTGCAGTCAAGGATGGAATAAGCTAAATCAAAGTATTTGAGTGTCAGTCCTTTTAATCGTACTGATTTTAATGAGAAGGAAGCAATATAAATCTGAATTGCTCTGTTCCAAGTACAATTGAGGGTCAAATGTTATCTCACAACAGTGAGTTCTGTGCTAAGCTCCATAACCTGTTTGCAATCTGAAAAAAAAATCCAATTAATATTTCAGTTGCTTTCTTTTGTTTTGTTTTAACTAATTTCACTTTATCCCTGAGTTCAGCAGCAGGAAGTTCATGGTGCTGAAATGTTATCAGCATATATACTGCTAACAAGATAGAGTGGTGTATATATTTGAGAAAGTTGATGTAAAACAATGAAAGTGCAGTTTGTTTGAGGTTTGGCAGCCTTGCCTAGATAAAAAGCCAGAGCTGGTCCCTGTGTTACCAAAGATTGACAGTACTATTTCAGTTAAGTTTATTGTTCAAACTAAACCATTACAAAGTATAGTACGAAAGAAAACAAATTTGATTTTGAAGTTGACTTTTTGTGCTTGGAGCATGTGAAGAGGGAAAATGTTCTGACAGCTCAAGCTTACTCAAGCTTAATGACTGATCTAAATTGGAGCTTGGGAGAGAAAAGAAATTGTTTAGTGATGCCTCAGTTGTCATTGATTGCTATGAGCAATTTTAAAGCTATTCAAGATGAGAATTGCCAATTTGGTTCTGAAAGGGGAGAGAGTGGTACATACGATTAGAAGCTGGTATAAATGGTATCCCATTTTTAAGAGATAGAGAGAGAAGGTTTGAATTACGTGCATGCATAGGTGATAATCACCATTGCCTATAGAGTGTTATATAATATATCAGCAGGGGGAAAAATCACTGGAGGGACGAACAGTGCTGGAGAAAATGGAAGGAAAAAACAACTTTCTCAGTGATGATTTTACTGTCAACAGTGACAATACAACAGATAAAAATAAAAAGCTGGTTGCCAGAAACACCAGCCAGTTAAGGAAAGCAAAGAATCATTTTTGAAATATGGCCTGCGTAGAAAGGTTTTATTTTTCTAAGGGATAACGCAAAAACTGAAATTTAAGCTTTTTGCCCTTGGGAAATCATCTCCAAATAGCTATTCATTTTGAGATTTATTAATTTAATTTACTTAAATAATTTTCTCTAATACACTACTGCTGTAAATGGTTTACAGAAAGTAAACTTTTAAAAAAACAAAAAGGTTTATTGATGAATATTTATTTGAATAATTATTCATTTATTATATGCACTTTATAAAATATATTCTGTCAGCTATATGGACAGTATAAAACAAAGTAGAATTAAAACAATAAAAATACAATTAAAAATAAGATCTAGTCATTTCTTTAAAAAAAAAACCCAGCAACAGTAGCATTTAAGGACTTTTTTTGAAGGACCATCAACAGAGTTGTTGGGACAATGCAGAAGATTAAGAGATGGCACTTTCCTTGCATTAGGAAGGAATTTAGCTAATGAGATTTTGAATGGTGTACCCTTAGTTCTTTTTTAAAAAAGCAAGCTGGCTTGTACTTGATCAGAACTTAAGTAATCATCTAAAACAGGGGTGTCAAACCCCTGGCCTGTGGACCAGATGCATCACATGCTGGCCACACCCATGCCCAGTTTAGCGAAGAGGAAAAACATGTCATGTGACACCACCATGATGACATGAGTTTGACACCCCTAGTCTAAAAGATCAGATTATGTCGAATTTTGCCTTTAAAAATGGTATCCAGGTCAAGTCTCTATATACTAAATGGCAGAAGACTATCCAGATGTGCTTACATTTTTGTTATGGACCAAAACAACTTCTGCTGATTACATGTTAATTACTGGGATTATTTTTTCTTCTTATGGAGAGTTTCAAAATGCTCCTTCGCCTGTATAGTGATCAACTCCCACTTTATTCTTGATGACCCACTTGCCCCTTTAATTTTTTTTTTCAGTAGCACAAGAACGAACAAGATGCCAAGCCATATGGACTACAGAATTGTTTACAGAATTGTTGATTGGACTTTGTATTGACCAACTGTCCATATGTTCCTTTGGTTTTTTGCAAAATTAAAACACAGAAGTTGAACCCTTTCTTAGCTTGCAATTCTTTATTTTGGACCAAGTGAAAATCAAGTTTCTCCTGAAGCATAGTTCAATAGAGCATTGTGTTGAAAGCCTTCATTTCAGCTTCCCTAAATCTTAGACATATGCAATATGCAAAGGTTTCTTACAAATTTGATTAAAACTCAAAAGTGGACCACCAGAGATTGAGTATGGCTGTTATACCTTTTTATTTTTACGTCAATGACATAGTAAGATATATGAATGATTCTATCCCCCCAAGTTAGTTCTAAATTCCTAAATTTAGGCTTTTTTTCCTCTTCAGTTCTTCAAATAGAATGTGATCAGGTAGACAAGCTTTGAAGAGAGAGAAAAAAAAGACCCCAAGGGTCAGACAAATTTAAGGAAGGTCTTTCTGTCATCAGCAAATAGTAGATACATAGTTACTCTAGCTCACTCTCCCAGAGGTGGTTTTCCAAAAGGCAACTAGACTTTCTTGGTTTTTCTTTGAAAATGTTTCACTTCTCATCCAAGAAGATTCTTCAGTTCTAATTGACAGTTCAACTGAGGAGAAAAATAAGTAAATACAATTGTCTTTTGGAAAAGCACTATTGGGAGAACCATGACCTGGATGATTGACAATCACCACATAATTACATCTAGCCATAAAAAAGCTTTTTTTTTCCCCCTTGCCTATTTTCATGCTTTTCCCTCTGTATTTTTACAAGACAAATATTAAAAAGTAACTGGATGAAAGGCTCTGTCCCTGTGATTCTGGATAGGTGGAAGTCATGGAACATGTATTTTTTCATTGCTCCTTTTATGGAGGTTTTTGAATCAAATTGATTCTTCCTTCGATCAACAGTTATCCTGATCTCTCCAATTCAGCTTATGTCCAGATGTTACTTACAGATGAACCACCATTTATTACAGGGCACACTGCTTGGTTTTGCACTGTAGCATGTAAGCTCCTGCTGTATTATAGGTTCATTTTTATATAATTTTAGATACTATCATATTTTAGGAAATGTTAGACATCACATTTGCAGCCTAGATTTTCTTTCACTTTACTTATGAGACTTAATCACAAGATAAGAGAATATACATATGTAGCACAGGGATCGATACCAAGCAAACAATCAATCAGAAAGCAATATGCTAATCAAGCATCAAGGAGAAATCCAACCCCCATCACATCCTGTAAGCTATTGTACATAAACAGGAAGCAAACCCCTTACTCACACATAATGAAATGTCTTCAAGAAAACAACCAAGCTCAGAGACAACTATGGACTTCACAGAGTCTTAATCAGGTTGCTTAGTCAGTCAGCAATATTTCAGTCAGAGGGCCAGTTTGGTCTAGTAGTTAAGACATCAGGCTAGAAACCAGGCAACTATGAGTTCTAGACCTTCCTTAGACATAAAAACTAGCTGGGTGATGTCGGACCAATCACTCTTTCTCAGTTCAACCCACCTCACAGGGTTTGGGGAAAATAGGAGAAGGAAGGAATATTCTTTTGCCTTGAGTTAATAATTATTTTTATACATGATATATAAATAAATATAAATAAAACAAACTTTAGTAATGAATTTTTATGTTCCTTAAGACATATTGCTATAGATTATTATAAATCACTTATGAATAATTTCTTGTACTGACCAAACTTGGATGGGAGACACCTAGAAAAATCAAAGCCATTTTATACTGGGAAGTCTAAACAGCACACTGAAAGAAATAAATGGAAAAACTGCTTTTAAGAAAACTATATAGATGTGCCCATGTAGTCAAATTTAACTAAAATGAGACTTTGCCTTTTCTAATAACCCTGTAGAAAACTTTCACAAGCAAAATCATAATAATACACAAATAGAATTTAATATAGCACCCACAACTCAAATATAATACAGCAGATTAATAAGACATATATAACTAGGTAACCAAACAATATTGCCTTTCTGTGTTGAAGAATTTCACATCTGAAGTTAAAGTGCATACATTTTTCCTTATTTCTTTTCTCCACTACATGAGAGTTATAGAAACATTAATAGACAGCCACAATGATTCCTGAGCTATGATATCCCTATCCAATTAAAACATATAAAACTGTGCATTTCTTCACATGCATGACCTGTAACATGACAGCCACTTCCATGTGACTCCTGCTAACAAGGCAAGGTTGTGTCTTTAATTAATGTAACCTCCCAATGCACTGCAACTACATTCATATTTCACATACATTCTCATGCCATGATGGAACATTTCAAATGCCGCTATATATGGACATTAGAAGGGTGGGGAAAGGTCTCTATGACATCACAATTGTCATGGCATCATCACTCAAATGATACAGATTATGCAATTTGCATCAGTCACACCATAATTTGTGTCATTAGGGCTTGAAATAGATGCCTATGTTGCTATTTCTGTTGCAGGTTCTGCTTAAGAAAAGTGGCTTGATTAGATTAATGACAATTTCAGATTATTTTCATCTAGATATAATCATAAAATCTCTAGATTTAGACACCCTATATGATAGAAGATTTTCCAATGTACATAAATACCACTCTACTGCTGTACTGATTGAATTATTAGTGGTGAGGAAAGGTGATCTAATTAGAATATGAGAAGATCAGCTATAAATTTAGAGTTGGGCTATAATTCATATATGGTTATCTTTAAAAATCTGGTGGGTTTGTCTTGCCAAATAACTTCCTTCCCCATGCATTAATTATGTCTTTGTTCCATTTATGCCCACCTTTACATATAAAATAGCAAGTTGTGTTTTGTCTAGTCAGATTCCTGCATCTAGCCTTGTATTTCCCACTCTGACTGCTATCAAAATCTTTTTCAAGTTTAAATGTACAGGGATTGACCCTGGGATCTTAAATGTGCAAAGTATGCATTGATATATTTAAGTTGTGTTCTCTCTTATGTTATTATTTTCCCATTCTTTTCAGTGTAGTGTATTACTGACACTTACAATTTACCTTACCTCCTTCCTGGTTAACAACTCTTATTCATTCCAGTCTATGAAATGTTAGACTGGGAAACTTTGGCAGGGCTTTGGACAAGAATATTCCTGCAAAAACTTTCTTGGGGCTTAAAGCTTGTCTTGATTTTTTTAGCTTATTTTAATCTTCAAAAGTCGGAAATTTCATTTGCTGCAAGCCAGAATGACAGCCTCAAGCATGACATATATTTCCATGACCTTGCTATGCATTCTTAGATATTAAAACATTGTTAAGGAATAGGCCTATAGCTTTGGGATTCATTTGTTCAGTATAATTTCCAGGTCTTTTCTCCTCTCCTCCTCCTCTTGTTATGCTACTTTGAGCATTTTCATTGATTGATTTATTAAATTTATATACCTTTCAACTCCAAACAAGAGAATTTAGTATAGTAAATTTTTAAAAAGTAACTAAAAGCTTGTTAGGAAATATGTGTAACTTAATATGAAAACAACAAGTGACTTATTGTGATAGAGACTAATGTGAATGCTAGAAGATAGATGTGGCTAAATTAACATTCTTAGAGTTTATCTTTGTGAATTGATATTTTGGCCAAATCCATGACTTATTTATAAAAATAATGAAGACAGGATTTTTAAAAATACCATATCAAAACATACCATTTATATTTCCATTTGACTTTATATATTTGATTTATCCTTTGCTTTTTTACTTTGGAGGGTAAAAAAGACAGTTAACATTAAATTTAAATATATTCAAAAACAAAGGTAATATAAATGGATAATTAAGGAGAAAGAGAAAGAAAGGTAAAAATAGTAACATCAATTTTCTATGGATTCCTTGTTCAACATATCAAAATTCTTGATGCAAAAGCTTAACTGTGGAACTCTAAATGTTTAAATTACCCAATTTGTTGCTTGACTATAATTATAAAAGCATGCCCAGGCCAAGCTGCAGCTGTCCCTCTCTCATCAGTGCCATCTTCAATAACAGCAGCATTAGCGGTGGGAACCATGGAAGTTAGGAAGGCGGCTCCCCCACCCGAGAAGTGGCTGAAACTCTTCCATGGTTCCCGCCGCTGCTGCTGCTGTTGTTGGAGATGGCACTGGCGAGAGAGGGACAGCTGCAGCTCACCATGGGCACTTGGAATGCAGGAACGGGCTGCGCACCGGGACTTTTGCAAACTTGCAGAGCCCGAGGCTGGAGCACCAAGGGCAGCAGCAGCAGAGACGCTTGCTCGGCTCTTCTCACACCCACCCAGCTGCTCAGGATTAAACCAAAACTCAGCACGTGGCATTCCCAGGTACCTCAAAATGTTTTTTCTTTCCTGTTGTTATGGGGACGGGGGAAAAGTGGGAGCAACTCAGATGCTGTTGTTGGAGACGGCGCTGGCGAGAGAGGCACTAGCACCGGTGGGAACCGTGGAAGCTACAGAGGCCTGAGAAGTGGCTGAAACACTGCCGGACATCCACGCCAACGCCACCTGCCTGCTGACCCGGGTCTGCAGCAAATGCACTTGGTGGGGATAAGGGAGCCCTCTGTGCTCCACCAGGATTGGCTGTTAGGACCGGCTGATGGTGAGGTGTAGCTGCCCGCGGGGCACTCCCTGTTAGGGATAGACCCTAGCAAGATCTGCAGGGCAGTCAGGCAGGCA